>OX422216.1:359290604-359805604 GCA_949130495.1 Sambucus nigra | reverse complement strand
TTTTTTAAGGTGTATACTTCTGCTTGAGAATGGGAACTACAGTACTAAACATATATGTATACTTCCTTTTGAAACATATATGTAAGCATATTTATAATTCATATATTATTACTTTGTTCATCCCCTGGTTTGATAAGTGGGATTAAATGCCTTTTGAAAAACTAGCACTTGATCAAAACGGGATTAAATTCCTTTTGAAAAACTAGCGTTTGATCCTACGCTAACACATTTCTGTTTTTTAACCTCCATACTGTAGGAACTCTATTGGACTATGGACAACTAATGGGATGATTCTAAATGGTTTTCTGTGATTGTTCCATAAATACCGGCTTCATACACGAAGAGTTCCATCTACTAAGGGCACTGATGCAAATCAATCGGTTGTTGCACGCTTATTGTGTTTGCTTTTTTTTATATGATTTACAACTTAGCAAACCTAACATACAGGTAATTGACATCTAATTATTTTTTTGTTTTTTTTTCTTTTACAGATCAAGACCGGCTAATATCTGTGTATGTTATATTTGTTTTTTGTTTTTTCTTTTTATAGTAAAATGCTTACAGCAGAATATTTTGCACTGTATAATGTTTATTTTTTTGTTTGTTGTTTGTTTTTTCTTTTACAGATCAATCAAAACCTGAATAACTGATTATACTTTCAAAACCTTAAGAAGGTACACTCTTTTCATTTTTATTGTCGGTCGATTTATAGATTTTAGGTTTGAGGGGTGTAAAAGTATTGGGGCATAAAGTATAGTTGACGAAAACTACTATCGACATTACAGTTTTTTTGGTTTCAAAATATCGATTCAGGATTTTTCTATGTAGATCTAAGTAGTGTTTATATTTTTTGTAGGCCTAAATATGGTTAATCTGTGTTGATATTTTTTTTGTAGGCCTAAATATGGTTTTACTTTAAAGAAAACATCACACTATAATTTTGTTAATTGATTATTAGTAAGAGGTAGTGAACATGTGTTTTAGATTGATTTATGTAGTTCTGATGCCAATTTGGCCAAATCAATTTATGTAGATTGAGTTTGATAGTGATGTGATTACAATGGCTGCTATTCATTTTAAACATGAAATAAACCACATCCTACATTTTCATAATGGATATCAAAATCTCCTCATTTTTACCCATCTATTTATTTACTGATCTACATTTTTTTTCTCTCCAGAAATATGGAAGATATGAGCGCATTTGGATGCGTTGAATTGCTATTACAAAATCCAAACAGAAGTTTATATTTCATTGGAGTCTCATTTGCTTTCATGAAAATCTGTCAAACCCGAGGTATTAATTAATTCCCCCCCCCCCCCCCCCCCCCACACACACACACACCCTCAAACTTTTATGTTATTCCCTATTTTTTGAAAATTTGACATACATTTCTATTGTAAGGTATTACTTAACTCTTAATGTAAAGGATAAGTTACAAATCATCTTTGTATTTTATTTTCAATTTCACATGATTCAATATTTCGCTAGAGACACGGTGCATTTGCTATATAATTAATAATTATCTTTGTTTATATAATATTTGACTACCTCTTTCAATTTACTAACTATATTTTCTTTTTTGTATCAGGTCGCATTTGTAAAAGAACGGACAATAATTATAGTGGAACATAATTATTTGGGCTTCCATCCATTGATATATATTTTTTTTTTTAAGATGTTTGTTTCATTGAAGCTTTTGTTAGACGATTTTTTTTTATATTGTTGGATTTGTCGTTATCCCTTGTGAAGTGTGGATAGCCCAACAAACAAAGGAGATTCTGCCCAATTTTTTTTAAACTTTGACACTTTATTTTTTTGTGACACAATGATAATTCAATTGATGACTATTATATATTTCATGTTATATGTGACTTTGTTTGATGAGTTTAGATTATTTGAAAGGTGTTTGTCAATTTGTTATTTATTAAGCAGGGTAGATAGTCCTATAAACAAGGGATATTATGTCCAATTTTTCTAAAATTACACTTTTGTTTTGTTTTGTTTTGTTGGGGAAAGATATTTTTGTCGTTTTACAATCACGTATTTTGAAAATTTTCTTCATTTCACGATTATGTACTTTCAAAATTTTCGCCCTGCCTTTAGGCACGGGCATTTCGTTTTGCGGTTACGTACTTTGACAATTTTTGTCGTTTTGCGATTATGTATTTTAAAAAAATTCGTCGTGCCTTCAGGCACGGGAATTCCGCTAGTATATATATATATTGAACCCTAGTATCATCGATTTTTAAGTCATTTTACAGATCATATGTGACTTTTACGATTTTGGAGCCTAGTTCATCAATTTGAGCCCTAATGTTTATCATTTTGATAAGATCGTCTCTCTCTTTATCCATCTATCTATCTATCTATCCATCTATATACATATATATTTACACTAGCGAAACAGTCGTGCCAGAAGGCACAGAGAAAATTTTCAAACTATCGAATTGTGTATAATTTAAATCAAAAATTAGTTTTAAATAATAAGAAATTAGAATCAAATTAAAAAAATTTATTCTTAATTTCCTACAAAACTATCCACCCTATTTAATAAATGAAAAAATACCCCAACAACAAAACTAATAATCCGTAACAACAACACTAATAGTCCATCCTAAATCTCGTATAAACAAAATTGTATAAACTATTTTTTTGTTATAAATTTTTTGGGGGTTAAAAATTATTTATTTTTGTGGATCACGTTACTCTATATAACATTTAAAGTCATGATCTGCCACCTAAAATATAAATGCTATCAAATAGCTCCACATAAAAAAATTAGAGGATTTGGCATAGAATTTTTTTTATATTTGCCACCATAGCCATTTGATCACTTTTTTTTGTCAAACAAACCCTAAAATTATTTGTTGGGAAGTGCTGAAGTGGTTAGACAGAAGATCGTAGAATTGAGTACTTTGTAGTGTTAATATGTTTAAAAATTCAAAATACATTTGCTTTCGAATTAGTTCCATCAGATATTTAATAAGAGATTTTATTCATTAACTCTAGGTCTTTTTTGGTAAGAGATATGTCAAATTATGTCATATGTAACTCTAGATCAACAAATGTTTTTCTATTAGTCGGCTAGCAAATGGTCAAACTATTTTTGAATGATTTCAACTATCAGCATAAAAGAGGACAGTAAAAATAAGTTATCAATTTAGCCAATAATATTCACAAGTTTTGTTTGATAAATGCCAGAGTATTAAAATCATTCTCGAGTTTATTCAAAATTTAACATAATCTTTGAAATATTAAAAAGAAAAAAAAGGTCCAAATTGCCCATTTCTATTTAATGGTCATTGATAATAAATATAGGTGTGGGTGAAGATACATCCAAAGTGAATTAAAAAAATTCAATTCACAAGAATACATGATAAAACCACTCAAAGTTGCAGTAAAAGCCCAAACCTCACAACAATACAAACTCAGAACATAACTAAAAAATTATAAAAATATATGAATATTAAGATCAACATAATCCACATCAACAATTTATGAAAACGAATATATATTGAATACAAATTCAAAACATGGAGCATTTAAAGTGAACTGAAAAAAATTCAACTGTCAAAAAAATGAACAAATAACAAATAATAGGGTCATTAAAGAAAAAAATTCTTAAACACAAAATTAATATAAATTACATGCACCCTAAACCAATACATAATTTGATTGATAATGGGATAATGTTTCCCTTTATTTGTCATTTTCATCCATCTGGTGCATTGATTGTTAAATGGATGCGTCTCTACAACTGTTATTGTACTTTTATATTTTTGGATTTCAAACACTTTCGTACTATTACGTCACGAAAATTTTGCATCAAGGGGCTCTTGTATGCAAGAACTATATCAAACAAAACAATTGGAGCAGCAGAAAACATTATTATAGCGATTGGGCCATATATCTTATCCATTTTGTGTAAACATGTGATGCATAATATTGTTTACGCACAAAGATGATACGAAATATCCTAGAGTATATATGTACAAAAAATCACAATTAGCATGGCGAAAATAAAAAAAAAAACTTGACTTAATTCTCTTCACAATTTAGAAATTTAAGTCCCAACACCATAACAAAGTAGTTGAACCATAACATGCAGGAAAATCAACCACAAAATTTTGGAGCTCAAATACATCTTCAGTTATATATGATAACTGTAATACCCCGTGTGTTTGAGGACAGAGGAATTTAAATTTTTATGGTGAAATAAATTTATTTTATTTGGAGTCTCGGGTGAAAATTTAGAGTACACAATTGATCCGGGATGGGTCGAGATAGTCAAAATGAGTACCCAGGTTATTTTGGGTCTCCAAGAGCCTTTTTAATTAATTGGAACTCGGTTGCGGGTATACGAGTCATTTGTTAGGTATTGACACTTAAGGTGAGTTTGGGTTTATTAGGCTTAGGAAATAAGTCAATATCATTAGAAGAGAGAGAGAGAGAGAGAGAGAGAGAGAGAGAGCGAGAGAAAGAGACTTAAGAGATAAAGAGGAAGAAGAAGAAGAAGAAGAAGAAGAAGAAGAATAAGAAGAAGAAGAAGAAGAAGAAGAAGAAGAAGAAGAAGAAGAGGAGGAGAAAGTGAGAAAATTGGAAATTCTTCGCTCAAATTCGCAAGTTCAACGAGGATCCAAGACTACAACTCGAGGCAAGTGAATTAATCTTGATAAATAATGCATGTGTGTGTTCATTTCATGCTTAAATTAGTGGGTTTGTTGATTTTGGGAACCTAGGGTTTAAATTGGGGTTTGGTGTAGTTTAAACCTTAAATTGTTGTTAATTATGTGATTATGGGTATAAATTCTATGGTGCTGTATGAGAAGGTTTGGGTTGATTTTGTGATGGATTATTGTCGAGAAACATTAGGTTGAAGATTAATTGTGTGTATAAAATTCGTAGGAGCCTTTAAATGGACACAATTAGCTGTCGTGGTAGGGGTGAATCGATTCGACCCTTGCCGAATCGATTCGCTACAAACCAGTAGTGTAAGGTCTTATGAGAGAATCAATTCACTGCAATGGCAAATCGATTCGAATCAATGCAAAATTATTAGATCCATTCACCCGAATCGATTGGATTACTAGCTAATCTATTCACTGTAAAGGGTGAATCGATTCGTCCAGTAAGGAGTCGATTCGGAGCCCTATTATTTTTATTAAATTTTCTTAACTTTCATTCTATACCTTTTCACTTGGGTTTAGGGATCATAAACCTTTTAAATTGTTGTGATAACAAACTTGTTGATATAATTTGGTATTTTGGACATTATCGAATAGTTGGGAGACATCCGGGGTAATTATAGGAGTATGTTTGAGGAATTTGTACTCCGGTTCTATGTTGAGTCTTTACAAGGGAAGGGAATATATTTAGATGATGGATACTAACTAGGTAGTGAAGTTAGATAATCCGAAGAGAATCAATTGTGAGTATACCTTAAATCAATTGTGTAATTGAATTAATAAATTGAATTTGAATGTGAAGTTAAATATTTGACCGGCTAATGTAGTAAGTGAGATATATAGGGAGTCGGGCTTGTTTTATGCGCATACGGATATGAGATGGTATGTATATGTATCTATATATCATGTGTGTATGATATGTTGTGCCAAATACCCCCTCTAGTGCTATCATGGGAAGTTGCGCGATGTGGGTGAATCTTCTGGCTTGAGGAGCAGGAGAGTATAGTCCCCAGGTCATAGCGTCCAATATTTTACCCTACGTGAGGTAGGGGTAATTCATTTTGGGTATGATTCGTCTTGATCTGGCTAAGGAACTGTGGCCACTTCCCATATGATTGAAATTATGTTAATACCACGTCGGTGTGACAATCCGACCACTGGTAACCTAGGATAAAGTGAGTAAATCCTGAAAGATGGTAGCACGTACAGACCTCATCTTGTGAGCTAATGACTGCGGGATGAGAAGTTACTTAAAATGTGTGATTTATATGTATGCTTGTTATGTTGTATTATTTCCTATTAATAAACGAGTGAATTATTATACATGGACTTACTTAGAATGATGCATAAATCCTTATGTTGTTAAATAGTTAAGGTTAATCGAATCGAACTAGGGAACTATTAGGAAGTTAAATGCCAACCTTACGCAAATGTGTTATAATGTGATTCATATACGAGCCATGGGTCAAGGTAGGTTTGAAGAGTTAAATTATCTAATATAGGTCGGGTAGTTTAACTAGGATTTTCAGGTCAACGTTTAGGTGCGCATTATTGTTGAGGGGTGAGTCAGAATCGTAAGAGAGTGCGGTACTACTTTAATTATGGAGTTTCACAATCATTGTTATTATGCACATTATTTCACTTGATAAAATATTTTCACAACTGGGCTCGGACCCACTTTTATCTCTTTGTATTTCTTTTCTATCCTTGGGTATATTATTTAAGTGTTCCCCCACCAGGATGCCCATATTAAGTATCATTCCAAGGTTCTTTTGGGATCCACCATGTAGGTGGACCGTTGCCGAATTTTGAAGTAGACGCATATTGTTTTTGAAATCTAGTTTAGATGCTATAATGTTTCCCAAACTTAAACTCTTGTATAATCATAAATTGTTACATAAATGATAATGTAAAGGTTTGTTAACCGGCAGCTTATTCGGTTACTTGAAATGTTACTTGTAAGTTTTGTGTATGATGGCATGTGTATATATATCTCTTGTGGCTGGAATTATGTTGTGATCATTTTATATAGCTGCCATTTGGTTTGTGTTATCGTTGAAAAAAAAATTGGCACCCGTTTATTAATTTTGGGTGGTTCTCCAGTTATATCTTTTATAAATTTTGGATATACGATAGTTGATGATAAGATTTATCCATTTGAGATTAATGTTTAATATAGTAGAGGGCTGGCCACCTGTTATTTTAATATGCGGGGTGTCACAGATGGTATCAAAGCATCAGGTTATAGTGTTTGAGGATCTATGTTGACTTTCTACGCTCTACCGTAGAGTTCTTTGACATAGAGCCCTACTACTAGTATTGATGTATCTATAAGTGCGTTGCATTCAATTACTATAGTAAATTGCATTAAATATGGACTGATGCAATTTCCTTTTGTTTCAGCTGACGTCAAACAGAGATTTCCCAGCCAAGACTGAAAGTGAGAACGAAGACGGGGAGTCCTAGGAAAAGTTGGGGATTATGAAGGCTGAGGAGGTAGCCAATATAGCGGCTAAAGATATAAATGCGACCATGAATATTGCATTAGGGAATTTCCAGAGGTTTGGCCCTCAATCGATAGGGAATAAGAGACATGGGGAGATTGAACAGTCGAGCAAGTCAGGAGGTAATGATGTTAATTGGGTATAACAACCTTGGTAGCGAGGGACGTCGTCTAAGAGGCAACGTGTTAGAGTTTTTAAAGATGGTAACGGAATCTTCTGACGAAGCCACTGCAGGCCCCAGCAACAATGAAATGTTCAACATGGCCAGGGATCAAAGGATTTTTCTAGGTGCTATTTTCGGTGTGGGGATGTAGGCCATAGGATGAAGGAGTGTCCACAAATGGATAGGGAACTAATACAAGTTCAGCAAGCACACCAGACATCTCTAGCACCCCTATCTATTCCAGTATTCGTTCTAGTTTTTCCTCCGCCTGAACGACTGGGCAATTTGGGCGTGCTTATGATGGTCCTGATACAGTGTTATCACAGATGCAACCAATGATACCACTATCTAGGTTATGTTATCTATCCATGGGCATATAATTTAGGTGTTATGGGGTGTGAAAGCATTACATTCATTTTTTCTATTAAATTTCTTGTGTGACGGGACACTTAGAATCAACTAAGAATTTTTAATTATGAGTATAGGTTCTTCGAGGAGTGGAGATACGATCTTTCTTTCCACTTAAGGGTCGGATATAGGTTTTTGGAGAGAGTGTTATTTAATTGAATTTTGGTGCTAATTTTACGATTGGATGTATATTATTAAATTAGACTTGTACTGACTCGATGAGTCTAGGAAATAGTGAATTGTTTCGAGGAGGACTGGGTAGTTGACTATTCTTGGCCAAAATTATTTTAGTGGTGAGGTCACTTCTGGGGGAATTTATATGTGTTTAATAGTAGTGTGTCGAGGAAGGGACTTCACATGAAGTGATGATTTCTTTAGATTTGATTTCTATAGTCTGGGAGTTTGCGGATGTTTTGAGGGGAATATCAAGTTTTCTGCTAGAATGAGATATTGTTTTCACTATTGATTTTTGAACAGTTTTACACAAACTCTAGAGAATATGTCTCCTTAGAATGTGTGATAGAATAGGAGACTAGATCCAATAGTTTTTGGAAAAAGGGTCTTAGTGTATATTGGGAAGATGAGGGATGGTTCTCTTCGGTGATATGCAGATTGTTGAGAGATGAATGAGGTGGAAGATTAAAACTGAGAATCGTTACCTCAAATCAATGGTTAAATTAACTGGGTATGAGATATTGTGTACCTCTTCAAGATATATTTGAGATCATAGAATTCCTTACTGCATATTAGAGAACAAAGTGTCTCGAAGGTCGTATTTTTGTATGGTATGGTATGTACAATTTTTTGGTAGGATTGTTTCGAATACCCAATATTTCGAAAGAATTTAGGGGCATTATGAATGGAGTGTTTCGGGGTTATTGAACCATTTTTTACTCATATTTATTTAGGGTATTCAGGTTTATTCTCAAACTAAAGATGTGTACACAAAGCAATGCAGATGGTTCTACTGAAACTGAAGGATCATCGAGTATAGGCCAAGTATAAGAAGTCTAAGTTTTGGGTTGAGAGCGGGGTAGTGCTCGAGTTATACTATGTATGTTAAAGGAATTTTGAATGAACTCGGTTATAGCTGCGGTAGTGAGAGAATAGGGTCAGCGCACAACATCGTCTAAGATTAGCAGTTTTGGGATGGGGTTCTCGAAAATGGTGGGCCGTTGATAAATTTGACCCTTAAGTGTGTGCCATTTGTTTAGGATGATTATGGTCAGTTGGTTTTGATAAACTACAGATCAAGATGACTTTGGTATCTATAATACCCCTTATTTTTAATGACTTTTAAAATGGGATTAATTAGAATTAATTATGATATAATTGCAAATTAATCCGAATTTAAATATTACTCTAGAATAAAGTAATATGTGATCTTTGTTGAATATTACTTAGTAATTAAAGTAACATATATGATTATGAATTTACAATTGATTATGACTTTATAAACTTGTCGCGAGTTATGTGTACGACAATTATGGTAATTAAGTCGGGACGCGCATTTGAGTCATGTCGGGATTATAATTAAATGAAATAAAAGTGAATTATTATTATGTCAAACGAATGGTCATTTTGACTGTGCCAAAGTTTCTCAAAGGGTTCAAATAGTCAAAAAAGTCTACTTCGGTGTTTGATTTGGGTCTTGGGGCACTTTGGAATCGAAAGGACAGGCCGGAGGGGATTTTGGTCATTTTACAAGAGAGGTGAATAGTAACTACAGAAATTAGAGTTATTTTATAAGTAAACGGATTAGAGAGTTTAGGTTCATTCACCAAATAAGAGGAAAAGTTTTATGGGAGATTGAGAGACTTTTTATGGGAAAAGAAAAGACTTTTCTAGGAAATAAAAAGACAACCACCTTCCACCACCAAGAGCCACCACCACCACTGCCGGAAGTTAGCCAGAAAAAGAGAGGACCACCAGTAGAGTATCATTACCAACTGATTAAACCTATAATCTATAGGCAAGTGATTAATTATTACAATCTTAGCTTTTATATTGTCTATGTTAGGATAGTTAGGAAAATTCTGAAAAGTTGCATGACCAAAGATAAATTTGTGATAATTTTAAATGGATCTTTGAAATGGATATTATCTAGGAATGATCTCTTTTGATTATATAATAAACTCCATGAATTTTATATTATCTTGTGAAGAAATTTGGGATTTACACTCTTATTGATGATTAAATAAAAAATTAGAGTTCTTGAGAATAAAATGGAATTTGAGTAAATTAATTCATGTTAATGATGTTTAAATCATTTTGGATACGTTAGAACTTATTCATATATGAAGATATATGATCTGGATATCATGAGATTAAATTGGGAATCATTTAGCGAAGAAAAATTGGAGTTTATATGATGTTCATGGATAAATATACAAATATGAGTTTTCTGGAAATAGTATGTTTTAAATCCAACCTTCTTGATGATTTTAGGTGGTTTGATTATTAGAAATCATTTCTATATCTTGGTTTATCATATGGAATGAATATTTGGGGAGTATGGGATTATTTGATAAAGGTTTTGATGATTAAAAAGTATAAAACCCGTAGGAAAAAATAATGAAAAAAACTGGGCAATATTTGTTCCATCAATCGATCGACTCAAGACTGTCGATCGATCGACTAGAATCATCGATCGATCGACTCCCCCTGGAAATGTGAAATATTTTTCTTTTTTATTGTTAATTAAATCCCAAACTTTGAGGAATCTTTGATGATGATTAAATGAACTTAATGGGACTTAGATAAGGGCAATAGGATATACCTAATGCTAGGAAAATATTATTTTTGGGATTTTTGAATGAGGGGAAACTAACGAGTGTTAATTGAACGAGTTATTATCGAGACTTATATTACTTGGGATTTGAATTGGATAAATGATAATTTAAGGTTGGGACCAGTAGTAAGAGAGTTATTAATTATCAGTATAACCTTAGGAATAGGTGGGATTAAACCTAAGAGATAGAATGAAGGATTAAGAATGAATTAAGGGTTATCATGAATTAAACCTAATTAAAGATGAGTATAATTTATAGAATTTCAGAAGTTGTGATGATAGGGACAAGTAGGGTGTAGACATTTACCTACTGAATTAGGTTAAGGAATATTTATTTAATCTTCAAGTAATGAGTGAGGCTCGAGAATATAAAATAAAGAAGTAAAGTCATAATCTTTAATGCGTAGGATTTGATAGATAAAAATACTATGTACGGGAATTATCATATAGTTGTGTGAATGCCTTATGGATGTTATATTTATATAGGTGTGATGAATATCTATATTATTATTTCTATGTATGACATACCTACGCTGCTTGCTATCGGGGTGGAGGTTTTGCGTTGTGGATGGTCTTATCCTTGTGCTCCCAATCGGGAGGCATTTTAGATTCGTACCCTGAGCATAGGACCTTGGACACATTCTATCGGTGTAATTATAGTTCCGACGATTGAATGGGAGCGTAGTTATGTGTATGACCCATTTGGCTGGGGAGTATGCTCGCCTCCAATATGTTTGTGTTATGTTATATGATTGGTGAGAGACACCGAATCATTATTCCTCTATACAATGAAATTATGTATTAGGATATGATAGTAGAGTATGCATGCACCGCAGCTGTGACTGGGGAGGTGTCATATTAGTATATATATAATTAGTGTGATACTATATATATAAACTGTGATGTAATCTACTGTGTGACATTGTAGATATAGAGATGTAATCTTCTATGTGATATTATAGCTTAAAACTATAAACTGTGATTTAATCTACTGTGTAATGTTGTAAATAGAAGTAAATAACGAAATCTCAATTGAATTAAGTAAGTGAACACTTAATTCCAAGGTTGTAACAAGACTAGTTCATATTAAAGAGAAATGAATATGAATAATTATATTACGTATGGTATGAGACATATGGGTTTATGATATGGGTTAGAATTAGGTTGTGGAAACTAGTTAGGAGGGAACCTTAACTAGGAAGATAATAAGATACAATCGGTGTGCACTCTAGATGAGAGGTGAGAATTCTCAAGAGAGATCCCGAGAAACTAACATGTACATAATAAATCCTTATTTGTAATTGTTAAGCACTTGCTATTTTTAAAATCTTTTACAATCAGGCTCTGACCCGTCTCCATGTATATTCTATTCTCTACTATATCTTGTACATCAGGTATCTAGCTGCAGGGATACCCAGCATAGATTATGGATGTTCCGATGGATTATAGATGCTAGCAGAGATGCGGATTTTGTTTAGACACTTCCTTTCTGTTGATTCACTCATATGTAACGTCTACTTCATTTAGGGCTTGTCGCCCAGGATTCTAGAGGTTGTAATTATTTATGTAAGCATTGTGGATATCAGTTTTATTCAGTGTAAATGTTATAATTTCACTTGAGAGTTATTCAGTTCACATTTCTTGTTGTAGTTAATTCAGTTGTGATGTGTTGTTGTATATTATCATTCCGTGTCGGGGAATGGTTTTAATTAAACTAAAAATGGAAAAAAGTTTTTGACACTTAGATTAATTAACTATTAGGTGATTAATAAATAAATGGTTTTTGACAATGATGTTGAGAATGAACCAACTCGATATTCTGATTTAATTAAATGAAGGACCGATCACCCGATAATTAATTGGGAGGGTTATTACAGTATCGTGCAATGTTACCTTGTACAGAACTGAAGTATTTAGCTTCCACTGATGCATTACTACAAGGACACGGAGTTGTGCTCCAACACGAGGATAGGACGATCGATTGTTAGGATCACAAACATTAGTCCCATAAGTGAAGTTATTCCATATAATAATTGGTATTTGATGAAGTAGTTTTTGCCTTGAGGATATGGAGACACCACCTCCCGGGATAGGAGCTTAGTCTCTTCATGGATTACAAGTGATGTGGTACTGGATAACTCAAAACTATACCCTATGGAGTAGCGTAGATGGTGGAATTTGTGAAAGAATGTCATGTTGATATTCTATTACCACCTGAAGAAGACTAGTGTGGTAGCCAATCCATTGAGCCGGTGACTCAGCAAAAAATTTATGGAACCGTGTAAAGTCTAGTCGAAGTAGCAAGTCCAGAATGATGTGGTAGTCAGGGCATGAGTGGCAGTGCCATAACTGGGATGGTGATGTAGGTTATGAAAGCGGAAGTCTAAATACCTGATGTAATAATTTATTAACTGAGGGAGTGAGATCCTACCCAAATTTTTCTTAAGGTTGGGTTACGTATTAATATGAAGCTAGTAGTTTCGAATGATGGAAATTTGAGATATATGTTAGGACACGTCACATGGGTTACGAGTTATGATGCACCCTGATAGGGGCAAGTTGTCCCCAAAGTTATGTGAAGGCATTATCGATAGGATAGTGTGTAAAAGAAAAATAGTTGAGTTGTCTCCATACGTACCATTAGTCAGTTTGTGAAAGTGGATCACCGGTGCCTGACATAGTTTTTTCTAACTATTTGAGATTTTCATAAAATAGAGGTTATAGTTGAAAGGTAGAAAATATATTGGTTAATTCTTATCTTGGGGCTACTCAGTGGAGAATTTTTTTTGGGTATGGATGTGATATGGGTTAGTAGAGGAGTGCGAGTTATCCATAAGCTTGGGTGTATAACAGTATGCGGAGTAACCAAAAGTGGAACTTTGCATGTAAAGGCAGTGTCATTTGTGACACCCCGACTAATTAAATATCGGGTAGCTACTCCTTTATTCAAATTAATACAAAATGTCAAGTTGGTTCAGTTCATAGAATCACTGTCGAAAACATTTTAACAATTACTAGCCACCTAATATTTAAAAAGTGAGTTGTCAATTTTAAATGAAATAAGATTAACATACAAACCATTTAAATTATGAAATGTTAATACCATAATCACAACACAATCACAATAGAAAAATAATGGAATAACAGTGAATCTGGCGAAATACACCTCTAAATAATCCAAATACTGAATACAACCAAATACAAAGTCTGAATCACAAATTAATTAAATCCAAAATTGAAATAAACTAATTAAATAAACTGTATTAAAAAAAAGGGGCGACATGCCCTACATATGAATAAATCTGAAATAGAATCAATGTATAAGTGGAAGCGTCTATAATCAAGGTCCTGTAACTTCCACAGCAACTATAGCACGTCACTGGAATGGAACTTATAAGCTTGGTGTCCTTGTGGCTGGGCACTTAAAAGGTTTTTACAAAAGAAAATAGATTTGAAAGCAAACGGGTCAGAGCCCGATTGTGAAAACAGTTTAAAATATAGAAAGTGTTTAATGTCATTAAACAGTGAATATAAAATACATGATAGTGCGTGCACTCACATGAGTTCCTCACCTCTCAACTAAATGTGCACACCTATCGTACCTGTACCCGTTCTAGTTATTCTACTATCTAACTAGTCTAATCTGTAATCTGATGTTACCTTAAAATTCAAAGTTCGATTCCCAACATCTTAATATAAACAGGAAGTCTTACCATTATTACTCAGAATTAGTTATAATAATTTATAAGAATTTATCCATCTTTAACTCTACTAAAAATGTTACAATTATTTACACTTATAATTTAATAAACAATTCATCTCAATTATCAGTATATAAATCTCATCACAAATATACAATAATGGCACCCCTAGACTAAACTGCGGTGCACAAATACTCTGCTATCAAATCCCGGTACATCACGTACATAAGGACCACGTGCTCGGAATCGCTCAGGAACCTTTTTGATAAGTAACAGTCGCATAAACTGGAGGCAAACATAGTTCACATCACATGGGTCACGCACATACCTATGCTCCCATGATCAGCAGACTTAATAACTCCCAAATAAGTCATTCTCTGACCTATTTCCTCGAGGTACCAATCTAGATCCCCTCCATAGGCACACAAAAATTAGATGGCCCTGATCGAGCGTCGACCTCCCGTGATAACAAGTATGGTAGGTATGTTATACACAAATAACCACATATACTAAGCATTCACACATCTTAGATATCTTATAATATTACTAGAGGAATAATTTTACATTCATATACGCTCATTAATGTAGTACACTTACAAGTTCCTGAAAAATGTACATTATAGATTACCATCTCTTGCCACGTCGCAGTTTCAATTACTTATATCCTAATCCCTAGAAGTCACCCGGTTTATTATATAATTCTAGATTTTAATCCTCAACATACTCCAATCTCACAACTATACCCACTAATCAACAAGGGGAGAATGCCATTCAAATAAATAAATTTAAGGGCAGTTCGAAACTAAAATCGGGCCTAAAAAGACCATTCTGTGAACTCGTTAGAAGTCACTGAAATCTCATTCGAACGAGGTCTTTCAAACGAGTGTCGTTCGAACGAATGGCTTCGAACGAACTGCCAACTCGTTAGAAGGGGTACTGTCATCTCGTTAGAAGCTCATTCGAACGAGGTCGTTCGAACGACCTAGGCTGGTCCTCTAACGAGATGGAAGAAAACGCCCAGAATTTTCCCAACTTCATTTTTTTCACCAAATTCCTTTCTCCAAATCTTATTAACATGTGATCGCCATAAATTTCCAAATCTTATAAACTACTCTAGGACACCCTAAGTCATTCCTTAACATATTTTTGGGGTCAAATCTTATTTATTAACATGTGATCGCCATAAATTTCCAAATCTTGCCCCAAACCCTATGAACATGAACCCAGAATTTTATTGCACCTAAATACTCATCATTAATCCGTTTTTAAAATCATCAAAGTTAAGTTTTGGGTACCAATTTCATCCATAATCATTCTACATGCAATCCCTAACCAACATTTAGAGTTTCTACAACAATCCCATTCGGTTTTCATCAAAACTTCCAAAGCATATAAGATTTTCTACACTAAACATGGAGGAAATATTCATTGCAATTAATAACATCAAATCACTTACTTTAGGTTTTTTCTTCAGATTTGTTGTCGGTGATTGTCGGGTGATTCTCTCCTCTTTCTGGTTGTAATTTCTTCCAAAATGATGGTGATGGGAGATGGTTTGGTTTGGAACCTCTCTTAACCTCTCTCTAACTTCTCTCAAAAACCCCCGTAGCCCACTCTTTTGTTTTTAGCTGGTAATGGTCTTAGTGGCCTCCTAATAATATCTAATTTAACTCTAAAATTCGTGGGTTTTAATTCCTCTATTTTTAAAATTACCAAAATACCCTTCTGGGTTGCCGGTTTGGTCTAAAAGCTCCCCGGGATCCAAACTAAACTCCCGGCTAGTGTTTCCAGACTATTTCGACCCTTCCGGACACGTTGGCGCACTCAAAATGACCATTTGGTTGATAAAAATATAATTTACTTTTAAATCTAAATAAATTCATTCCTGACGCGACTGACACGCGCGTCCCAACTATATTACCGAAACTGTCGTATTTTCAACTCACGACATTTTTAATAAATTCAATAATCACATATTACCATAATCACTCGGTAATATTCAATGACATATTTCGAATTAATTTTCCAATTAATAAATCCCAAATTGATTTAATACATCTCAAATTAATTTAATAAACCCCAGAATTAAAAGCAATTCCATTTAATTACCCTCATGATTAAAAGCCATAAAAATACGGGGTATTACATACTTCCCCCCTAATAATGGAATTTTGTCCCGAAATTCGGAAGAGTAAGGCACACCTGGAAATTTTTGTATCCTCCAGTATTCAAAACAAAATCTAAAGAAAGGCCCAATCACTAAAACCCTCGCTTCACAACAAGCTTGTTTAACAGACTTGATACTTTATCAGAATACACTTCAATAAATGCACCTCACGTAGTGCTCTTATTAAATAATATTCGAATAAAAATAGCCTATACATCATTAGCCGCATTATTTTAATATTATTGTGAGTCCGCACCTCACTACTCATTAACTCCCGCGTTTATCAAAACAGTAAACTCCCATCCTGGAAGAAATCAATAACACATCTGACTACTCTTGCCCATTCTTTGAATATCAGTTCCCGACGTTGTGACTTTTACACAAGGGAAAACCACTTTAGCCGGTTGGTGTCACACAAACATTTGTAAGCACCTTGTCCACTATAAATAGATACGGGTGTTTTCTCCAAACTCTACCATTAGGTAATATCTTCTCCCCATTAGTACAATATACATCACTTACTAGTTATACCCGATTTGGAATTGGAAAGATCGCAATGAATCCAAAATTTCTTTCATACAATCCATCAGTCGTTAATCACCTTGCGCCTACACCTCGGTCTATAGGTGATACAACCCTCAGAACAAATCGTTACTTCCCACTACTTCTTGCTACCCCACATTGAATGTGGATTTCGGGGATCTCATCCCAGTTCTAAATAATACTGCGTGGTAACACGTACCGTCGTGATCACTATCTAATAGTGTAAATCCCCTAAGTATATAACAATTTCTCTTCTTCTGGATAACCTGTCCCACGTATTCGAAGGAACTCGTTACTTATCTATAAGTTGGCAACCCCTAAAGGAAATTTACCATCTTAACTCTTCCATCCCTGGAATTGTCGGCTTGATACAAAATTATCTGGTTAAACAGCTAACCCCAACCATTCTACTACTTACTACACCCCTTTCAATGTTGACCTTCATGTATAATTCTTCCCGTTAAGTGATACTTAGTGATATTCTTCTTCTCTCGGTGTATATCAAGAGTTTCGACCCTTGCATTTTTCACCATGTTGTGCCCATCTGGACTCTTTTTACCTTATTGACATCCTCATTCTATTTACTCTTGAGTCACCCTCAACACTCGATTGGTCGGAACTCTACTCCAAATTGCCCATAATAATTAAATATTTGCCTTCTCAAGAGGTATCCCTTTATTAAATGGCTTTCCAGTGCCCTTTTCACCAAATTTGGACGTGTTATACTGATTACACACGAGTATACTCATTAACACCTTCTGTTACGATGCTTAATTCCATAAGTAATAATTTCACCCATCTATATCCCTTCTTCCGACGATTACTACATTAGTAAACCAAGATGCCTACACCCTGTGACACCCCTTATATCCCAATCATACTGTTTTAAACATCATATACGCTTCATACGTATTCCAAAATCTTTATTGCCGCTAAATTTACAATGTGGCTATACCATTTGGAGGTTCTAAATCACCTCTGAATTTGAAATCCTAAATCCTTCTTAACCTCAAAGCGTCCTTCAACCCGCCGTAATAAAACCAACATTATCAGTATTTCTTTACTAACAACTGGCTCTACTGGCCTTACATCGTAATTTACCCCTTGTTAACTTTCAGTCATAACTACTTACTTTCATAACGATCGAGGTATCCAATTTATGGACGAATGGTCAAACATCTCCCTACTACCTACTTTACGCTAAGTTTCATGCGTGGGATGTCTCGCAAAGAGAAATCCAAACAAGGAACCCCCCTGATACACTACTACCTAACATTGTCGGTCATCGGGATCCGTTAATCCTCAGTCCATAACATGTACCCCTATATTCCCGTCTCTTAACAACAAAGTTACATTTCCTTCCGCAATTACACTTAAACAAGGAACTCTTCCCGAAAGACACTTTCTCTTGACATTGATGGTAATCACATTCCATATACACCATGCAAATAAAATCGGGGCTCTCAAAATTTCGTCCCCAGACATACAACTATGAATATAAACTCCCAAATATCTAAAGGGTGAGAAAAAAATGCACTCTTCTTATTACGACATCCTGAGCGTTAATATAATAACCAGCTAAGACTTTTCGATGACTAGTAAACCAATTGCTTACGAATCATAACAATTTAAATCCCTACACATGCTGGGATTAAATATCCGAGACTATTATATCTTTTTGCAGTCATAATAATATATATAAATATATACATATATACAAAGGTACAATTGCGAGCCCGACCCTCTCACAGATGGGACCTCGCCAAAATCAAAACATTCTACCCCAAGGTAGTAACTCCGAGAAACTTGTAATACCAGCACACTATCGGTATAAGTATATTATAAAATCATAATTAGGATAATATCATACTCGTATAACATAACACATAAAATGAGTAATTTCAATAAAGTATATACCACTATCAATATACTCATTTATCCTCCGCGGATGAAAATCAATATAACCCCACACTATCAGGGAAAAATATTCACATAAATAAATAAAATTATCGATACTCACTAAACTCGACTCTCAAGTACAAATATAACAATAATAAAAATTGTAGCAACTCGTCATGCCACAAACAACATGTAACATCATCTAAGGATATAACTCCTACTTCTATCCTAACAATCGTCCTGCTGCTCAAATGGTTCCTGGACTTAACACACCTGTTCGTACCAAACCGAATATTCTAATAATTGTTGCCCTTGCCAGGCACAATACTTTTATCCCTACACTTGCTTCGGGAACATTTATAATGCACGGGTTTCACTTACCACAAAATACCTCTACACCTACTCCACTTATCTTCGATCACACTGGCCATGTCAAGGTGGTCCTTCTCTCAAAAGTTGGTAGTCCCGGTTCTGACGATTACCTCCATTATTTTCCTTAGTTTAATGGACCTAAGGAACACGCTACTAGTTCCCACATCTCTTACTGAAATCACCATCGCTCAGTAATAATTCAACTATCTGAATAACTTTAACGGGTTGCCCGTTGAGTCTTCCCCTTGTGGTGCTTCTCCAACACCATTTTCCCAGTCTTACTCTATAAAGATCCTCGATTCTTGCACCTCCCCACCCAAGGAAACGTTTACCTCCAAATTAACACTATGAGACATTAATACCATCTGCATTGACCGTCCAAGTAGAATTCCCCAGAAGAGTTAATAATTCTTCTTGTATATAAATTCTCCCTTTTATATCATATTCTCCATTTTATTTACTTCACCCGGTGTAAGGTTCGCTAAATAATTAAATTTCTCCTCACAAAGTGATCTCTGTCCGGCCCTCTTGTGTGAGTTCATAATAATATTTGCCTTTCACCCTAAACATCTGATTAAGGAACTTATGGTCAAACCATACGTGTATGCCTTCTCTTGACATCACAATCCACTTCTAAGTGTGGTGATTGTCTCTCACTATTGAAACTCCGGTCTCACGAGCCAAGAAAAATTTACCCCAAATTCTCACTCCCAATGGGACATACCCCGACATATGTCCAAGCCTTTGGATATATTATGTTCGTTTGGCTAGCACACGCTATCTCCACACTTCGAGTATTTCCACTGCTGGTTCTCTTTAATGTTTCACCTAACTATTTCTCTCCCATTCCAACCTTGTTGGGTGAGTCTAATTTGACTCCATTCCTGCTATAGTTGTACCTGGAAGTCGCAAATCGTGCCTTAGTCGTCTATACCATCCTGGACTTCCGTGCCATAATATGGGTGACTTCAACTACGGTCATCCTTCTTTAATAAATTCAAATAACCTCACTGATCTTTCGCCGCCTGTTGTTCACCAAACTGTCTTTGCCTAACATACTACATTGTTTGGCACAGGAACACACCCGATTGCAAATAAGGTTACCTATCATATAGATCGAAGCAGGAGAATGAAATCTCACCAAAGAAATCAGCAATCCTAAACATAGGGCTCTACATCAAAGAAAGCTACGCTGGAAGCATAATAAGCCGCACAGATCCTAAAGGACACTAGAACCTGATGCTTTGATACCACCTGTGACACCCCGACTAATTAGATACCGGGTAGCTACTCCTTTATTCAAATTAATACAAAATGTCAAGTTGGTTCAGTTCATAGAATCACTGTCGAAAACATTTTAACAATTACTAGCCACCTAATATTTAAAAAGTGAGCTGTCAATTTTAAATTAAATAAGATTAACATACAATCCATTTAAATTACGAAATGCTAATACCATAATCACAACACAGTCACAATAGAATAACAATGGAATAACAGTGAATCTGGCAGAATACTCCTCTAAATAATTCGAATACTGAATACAACCAAATACAAAGTCTGAATCACAAATTAATTAAATCCAAAACTAAAATAAACTAATTAAATAAACAGTATAAAAAAAAGGGCGACATGCCCTACAGATGAATAAATCTGAAATAGAGTAAAGGTAGAAGTGGAGGCGTCTATAATCGAGGTCCTGTAACTTCCACAGCAGCTACAGCACGTCACTGGAATGGAACTTCTAAGCTTGGTGTCCTTGTGGCTGGGTACCTAAAAAGGGTTTTACAAAAGAAAATAGATTTGAAAGCAAATGGGTAAGAGCCCGATTGTGAAAACAGTTTAAAATATAGCAAGTGTTTAATGTCATTAAACAGTGAATATAAAATACATGATAGTGCGTGCACTCACACGAGTTCCTTACCTCTCAACTAAATGTGCACACCTATCGTACCCGTACCCGTTCTACTTATTCTACTATCTAACTAGTCCAATCCATAATCTGACATTACCTTACAATTCAAAGTTCGATTCCCAACATCTTAATATAAACAGGAAGTCTTACCATTATTACTCATAATTAGTTATAATAATTTATAAGAATTTCTCCATCTTTAACTCTACTAAAAATGTTACAATTATTTACACTTACAATTTAATAAACAATTCATCTCAATTATCAGTATATAAATCTCATCACAAATATACAATAATAGCACCCCTAGACTAAGCTGCGGTGCACACATACTCTGCTATCAAATCCCGGTACATCACGTACATAAGGACCACATATTTCGAATCTCTCAGGAACCGTTTTGATAAGTAACAATCACACATACTGGAGGCGAACATAGTTCACATCACATGGGTCACGCACATACCTACGCTCCCATGATCAGCAGAATTATTAACTCCCCAACAAGTCATTCTCTGACCTATGTCCTCGAGGTAACAATCTAGATCCCCCCCCCCCCCCCACCGTAGGCACACAAAGATTAAATGGCTCTGATCGAACACCGACCTCCCGTGATAACAAGTATGGTAGGTATGTTATACACAGATAACCACATATACTAAGCATTCACACATCTTAGATATCTTATAATATTACTAGAGGAATAATTTTACATTCATATACGCTCATTAATGTAGTACACTTACAAGTTCCCGAAAAATGTACATTATAGATTACAATCTCTTCTCACGTCGCAGTTTCAATTACCTATATCCTAATCCCTAGAAGTCACCCGGTTTATTATGTAATTGTAGATTTTAATCCTCTACATTCTCTAATCTCACAACTATACCCACTAAACAACAAGGGGAGAATGACATTCAAATAAATAAATTTAAGGGCAGTTCGAAACTAAAATCGGGCCTAAAAAGACCATTCTGTGAACTCGTTAGAAGCTCGTTCGAACGAGGTCGTTCGAACGACCTGGGTTGGTCTTCTAACGCAGAAAACGCCCAGAATTTTCCCAACTTCGTTTTTTTCACCCAATTCCTTTCTCCAAATCCATCCTAATTCATATTAACTATGTTTTTGTGTTGATAAACTAATCTAGGACACCTTAAGTCATTCCTTAACATATTTTTGGGGTCAAATCTTATTTATTAACATGTGATCACCATAAATTCCCAAATCTTGCCCCAAACCCTATGAACATGAACCCAAAATTTTATTGCTCCTAAATACTCATCATTAATCCGTTTTTAAAATCATTAAAGTTAAGATTTGGGTACCAATTTCGTCCATAATCATTCTACATGCAATCCCTAACCAACATTTAGAGTTTCTACAACAATCCCATTAAGTTTTCATAAAAACTTCCAAAGCATATAAGGTTTTCTACACTAAACATGGAGGAAATATTCATTGCAATTAATAACATCAAATCACTTACCTTAGGTTTGCTCTTCAGATTTGTTGTCGGTGATTATCGGGTGATTCTCTCCTCTTTTTGGTTGTAATTTCTTCCAAAATGATGGTGATGGGAGATGGTTTGGTTTGGAACCTCTCTTAACCCCTCTCTAACTTTTCTCAAAAACCCCCGTAGCCCACTCTTTTGTTTTTGGCTGGTAATGGTCTTAGTGGCCTCCTAATAATATCTAATTTAACTCTAAAATTCGTGGGTTTTAATTTCTCTACTTTTAAAATTACCAAAATACCCTTCTGGGTTTCCAGTTTGGTCTAAAAGCGCCCCGGGACCCAAACTAAACTCCCGGATAGTGTTTTCTGACTATTTCAACCCTTCCGGACACGTTGGCGCACTCAAAATGACCATTTGGTTGATAAAAATATAAATTACTTTTTAATCTAAATAAATTCATTCCTGACGCGACTGACACGCGCGTCCCAACTATATTACCGAAACTGCCGTATTTTCAACTCACGATATTTTTAATAAATTCAATAATCACATATTACCATAATCACTCAGTAATATTCAATGACATATACCGAATTAATTTTCCAATTAATAAATCCCATATTGATTTAATACATCTCAAATTAATTTAATAAATCCCAGAATTAAAAGCAATTCCATTTAATTACCCTCATAATTAAAAGCAATAAAAATACGGGGTATTACATCATTGGGGTGGGAGTCAGCCACCACAGTTAATAAGTGAAATATTTTGTCAGATGGTAGAATCTTAGAGAAAAAATTACCACAAGTTCCTTTTCCCATAGTACAGAATGGGGGGTGAATGTAGTCTCTGAGCTTACCCCATGAGGGTCGAGTAGGAACCAATTTTGATGTAGAAATTTATGCGGGATAAATTTTGGACCAGGTGAGGTAGGTACAATTTAGAAAAGAATTCCTAAGTGGGTAATGGACTCATAAGAACAGTTGCCAGTTAGTCGAGAAGTAAGGCTGCGAATATTGTATACCCTTCTCTTTATTGATGTCGCTTGAGGTATCGACTTAACGGGAATTCGTTAATGTAGTGTTTTACGGAAGTAAAGATATCATTTTATGGTTAGGCAAGATGCATGTATTTATAATAACCCAATTGTAAAAAGGGGCTATATCATGGCTATATTTTGATGTGATGTAATGTATTCTTTTACTGATTTAACTCTGGATTTTGCGGATTTATTATGAGCTTAAATGTTTTAGCTCATGGTTGTCTGCGCGTTAAATAACTCAAGGTTGGTGAGAGACTTATATTGATTAATACTTTGTGTTTTAGGCATAAATTATTTGATTTGTGTGTGTCGGAAGTCGCATTAATATTTAGGCCTGCGGGGCCATTTAAAAATTGATTTAAAAATCTTTATATATAACTTAAGTCCTAGTCTGACTTATCTAAATCCCCGACAAACTTCACATCAGTGTATTAGGAGGGTTCCTCGTTCAAATTTCACTTTGAGAGACCTCCCACTCATGAAAATAGAAAATGTCGGGAGTTGATTTAGGATAGACCCTAGAATATTTTATATTACTGTTCTTAGTATGATTGAAGGAATTAAATTATTGGAAATTGTATTACTATTTAAAGCTAGTGGGGCCAGATAATGTTTATGCAATTGAAAATGGACATAGGGTGTCTGGGCACCCTGGTTGGGATATTGTTTTAATTAATTCATATTTGGAAGTGGTAGAGATCGGAATAGCGATCATAGAGGTAAATGGGAGATTTGAATTTATGGGCTTATCCGAATTTCGGGGATGAAATTTTTTATAAGGGGGGAAGATTGTAATACCCCATGTGCTCGAGGATATAGGAATTTAAATTTTTATGGTGAAATAAATTTATTTTATTTGGAGTCTCGGGTGAAAATTTAGAGTACACGATTGATCCATGACGGGTCGAGATAGTCAAAATGAGTACCCCGAGTTAGTTTTGGGCTCCGGGAGTCCTTTTAATTAATTGGGACTCAGTTAAGGGTATATGAGTCATTTGTTGTGTATTAACCCTTAAGGTAAGTTTGGGTTTACTAGTGTTATGAAATAAGTCGATATCATTAGAAGAGAGAGAGAGGGAGAGAAAGAGACTTAGAGAGAAAAGATGAAGAAGAGAAAGAGAAAGAGGAGAAAGTGAGAAAATTAGAAATTCTTGGCTCAAATCCGCAAGTTCAATGAGTATCCGGTACTACAACTCGAGGAAAGTGATTTAATATTGCTAAATAATGCATATGTGTGTTCATTTCATGGTTAAATTAGTGGGTTTGTTGATTTTGGGACTATAGGGTTTAGATTGGGGTTTGGTGTAGTTTAAACCTTAAATTGTTGTTGATTATATGATTATGGGTATAAATTGATAGGGTGATGTATGAGAATGTTAGGGTTGATTTTGGGATGGATTATTGTTGAGAAACTTGAGGTTGAAGATGAATTTTGGGTATAAAATTTATAGGAGACTTTAAATGGAAACAATTAGCTTCCATAGCAGGGGAGAATCGATTCGGCCCTTGCCGAATCGATTTGCTACTAACCAGTAGTGTCATGTCTTGTGGGTGAATAGATTTGCTGCAATGGTTAATCGATTCAAATCAATGCAAAAGTATCGGTACTTTCACTCAAATCGATTCGATTACTAGAAAATTGATTCACTATAAAGGGTGAATCGATTCGGTCAATAGCCAGTCGATTCAGAGCCCTTTTATTTTTTTAAAATTTTCCTAACTTTTATTCTATACCTTTTCACTTGGGTTTAGGGATCGTAAACCTTCTAAATTGGTGTGATAATAATGTTGGTGATATAATTTGGGATTTTGGACATTATCGGATAGTTGGGAGACATCTAGGGTAATTATAGGAGTATGTTTGAGAAATTTTTACTCCGATTCTATGTAGAGTCTTTCCTAGGGAAGGGAATCTATTTAGATGATGGATATGAACTAGGTAGTGAAGTTAGATAATTCGAAGATAATAAATTGTGAGTATACCTTAAATCTATTGTGTAATTGAATTAATAAATTGAATTTGGATGTGAAGTTGAGTATTTGACCGGCTAGTGTAGTAAGTGAGATACATGGGGAGTCGAGTTTGTTTTATGTGCATACGGATATGAGATGGTATGTATATGTATTTGTATATCTTATGTGTATGATATGTTATTCCTCATACCCCCACTAGTGCTATCATGTGAAGTTGTGCGATGTGGGTGAATCTTCAAGCTTGAGGTGCAGGAGAGTATAGTCCTTAGGTCAAAGCGTCCAATATTTTATCGTGCGTGAGGAAAAAGCTCGAGGAGGAAAAAGGAAGATGGGTTGACATTTATCACATCTAGGATTGATATTGTGGCAAATCTTTGACATTTATCACACTTTTTTACGTATGACGTGGCGTCTTTCCCCAGGGTCGGCCACCAATATCCCTGGGTTACTATCCTCTTTGCTAATGATCTGCCCTTAATATGGCTTGAACATGACCCCTCGTGCACATCTTGAAAGATATGTGGAACTTCAGACGGGTGCACACTCCTGAGCAAGGGGAGTAAGAACCCCTTTTTGTACAAGGTGTCTCCGATGACAGTGAATTTCACAGCTCTGTATCTCAACTTCTTCTTTTCTTATTTTTCTTCTGGAATCTCCCCTTCTTTAATGTATCTGATTAGAGGGTCCATCCACAAAGCTTCCCTGTTGATATTTAAGCAAGAGCCAAGTGTTCCCTCTGCCTCTTCAATCGCTGGGTGAAGCAAAATTTCCACTGGGACTATCCTCCTGATATCTGTCCTAGTTGCTGAGGCCATCCTAGAAAGCGCATCAGCCCGACCATTATCAAGCCTAGGTATCCTCTTCAACTTTACTTCTCTGAATCTCTTCAATAATTATTTCACTCTTTCAAGATACTTGGCCATTCTCTCATACTTAGCCTCGTAGGCTCCCAGTATCTGATTCACTACTAGTCTTGAATCGCTATGGACCAAAATATGGTTAACACTAAGAGACGTAGCTAAGGAGAGGCCTTCTATCAGGGCCTCATATTCAGACTCATTGTTGGAGGCTTTGAAGTTGAACCTTAGGGAGTACTCAATGTCTGTGTCATCAGGTGCTATTACAATTAATCCAGCCCCACTTCCTCTTTCGTAAGAGGACCCGTCAACGAAGAGGTTCCACATGGTATTTTCCTTTAAGAAACTTCCCTCGGTGAGGAACCCCTATCTAAAGAGATATCTTCCCTCTTCGTATTCTGCCACTTTTTCTCTAGCGATGCTTGTCTCAGCCTTATCTGTGGATGGATCAATAATTCTGCCTTGCCGGGTATCTATCTTCTCGAAGCTTTCCACTTCAGCCTCATTATCTTCCCAAGTAAACTTAGCCATGAAATCAGCTAACGCTTGCCCCTCAATGGCCATCCTAGGTTGATATACAATGTCAAACTCTCCTAGCTCTACGGCTCAGGCCATTAGCCTCCCCGATTTTTTTGGCTTGTGTAAGACCTGCCTGAGAGGATAGTCTGTAAGGATGACCATTTTATGGGACTGGAAATACGGCTTCATCTTTTTTGATGCATGGATCAAAGCATTGGCTAACTTCTCCATCCTCGGGTATCTTTGCTCTGCCACCTGTAGTGCCTTACTATTGACACACACATGCTTTTGTACTCCGTCCTCTTCTCTCACAACGGTTGCGCTGATGGGTGATTCTGAGACTCCTAGGTACACATGTAGACATTCGCCTTGCACTGGTCGTGATAAAAGCAAGGGAGACCCTAACTATGGCTTTAGCTACTTGAAAGCCTGATCACACTCTTCGCTCCATTCAAAGGCCTCTCTGAGAATTTTGAAGAATGGTAAACACCTGTTTGTAGCTCTGGACACGAACCTATTCAAAGTAGCCACTCACCTTGTGAGCCTTTGAACGTCTTTGATGGTCTTAGGGGTATTCATTTCTATGAGGGCCTTTATCTTTTCAGGATTGGCCTCGATGCCCCTTTGGTTGATAATGAACCCCAAGAACTTCCCTGCTCTGACCCCGAAGACACATTTGGCTGGGTTGAGCTTCATTCGGTACTTGTCCATCGTGTTAAAGGTCCTATCGAGGTCGACTACATGATCTTCCGCCTTCAAACTCTGGGTCAGCATGTCATGTACATAGACCTCCATGGACTTCCCTATTTTCTCTTCAAACATTTTATTCACAAGGCGCTAATACGTTGCCCCCGCATTCTTTTAGCCAAAAGGGCATGACCCTATAACAGTATATCCCCTTATCGGTAATGAAAGCCATTTTTTCTGAATCTTCAGGGTTCATAAAGATTTGGTTGTACCCTGAATAGGCATCCATGAAGCTCATGAGCTCATGGCCTGCGATAGCGTCTACCATATGATCAATGCGGGGGAGAGGGAAGCTGTCTTTGGGATAATGTCTATTAAGGTCTGTGAAGTCTACGCATATCCTCCACTTCCTGTTGTCTTTTGGGACTATGACGGCGTTGGACAGCCATTCGAGATAGATGACCTCTCTGATAAACTCAGCATCTTCTAGCTTTTTGACCTCGTCCCTTATGACTTCATATTTTTCTCGAGAATAAATTCTCCATATGAACCTTCTTCCTCTTGTCTGACTTTGCTTATATAGAGGTTGAATGCACAGCTTTCATCATGGCCTTGACTTCGGCCACATGGGACTTCCTGTCAGTGACCTCTGACCATCCTCCTGTTAGTCCCCCAAAGATCATCCCAACACCGAGTGAGATCATATTGAGTCTCTTAACAGGGTCGTGGTTATCTCTCGATGGGAGGTCAGGTTCATCCTCATCATCTGAAGGGTTGTCTTTTCTATTTGGAGGATCTTCTCTGCACATATCACCCCTCTTCTTCTTGGGGTCGTCCTCTCGGCCCCTCTTAAATGAACTCTTATCAACTTATTTCCTTAATTTCCCTTCTTTTAGCATTTTTTCAATTTCATCTTTTAGGGCAAAACATTTATCGATCACATGGCCATAGTCTTAGGGAAACTCACACCACAGGTTTTTATTCCTCTTGTGAGGGGCTGCCCTCAACATCTCAGGCCACTTTAAGGATCGATCACTCTTTATCTCATTCAGAATGTGCTCGCAACTGACCGTCAGAGGGGTGTAGTCGACAAATTTGTCATCTGCCAGCCTCTTCTTCCCCTTTTTGTTCCTTTTCTGGTACTTACCCCCACTAGTACCTTCTTTTTCATATTCGTATTTTACAGCCATTGCCTCTTCGACGTTCATCACCTTTCCTACTATTGACAGCAATTCAGCCATTGTCCTCGTAGGGTCTTCAGCAAGCTTCCATAATAGCTTTCCCTTATGGATTCCTCCAATGAGGGCTGTTATGGCAATGCTTTCCTCAAGTCTTCGACCTCTAAATTTTCCTTGTTAAATCTGGCTATTTAGTCTCTCAGACTCTCATTATTCCCCTGCTTAACATAGAGCAGGTGTGTGGTCTTCTTCTGTTGCCTCACTCCGAAGCAAAAGTTATGGATAAACCGGTATGCTAACTGCTTAAAGTTTTCAATGGAGTTCTTTGGAAGAGACATATACCAGACGTGTGCAGCCCCAGTCAGAGTGCCAAAAAAGGCACGGCACCTCATCTCATTTGAGATAGAGTATATGTCTACCGCTGATTGGTACATCTCAATATGGTGGACATGGATGGTGCTCCCGTCGTACCGAGGGGTGACCACTGGTGGCTTAAACTTGGATGGCGTGGGGAAGTCGACTATCTTCGCCACAAAGTGTGAGACTATGGAGTATCCTCTATAAAGAGGGTCCCGACTCTTCAGAATATCACCAATTTTATCTTCCAGCCTTTGGATCGAGTCGTTCTAAGGCCTCATAGGGTCAGCCTAGCCGATGTTATCCCCTGTCGCCTCTTTGAGGTGAACAGAGGGTTCTGCGGTAGTTCTGTGTTGTCTCTTCAGGGCAAGGGTTTCTTCGCCTCCCTAGGCGTAGACGTCCGGGGTCAGTAACATCCCTCTGCCACTGTTGAGGTGGCAAGTCTTTGCATGGTGCCTGGGGTGGTCCCCTGGCCTCGTGCTGCCCTGGAGCTGCTGTCGGAGTGATTATCTCCGGTGAGACTCCTGGAGGTCTTAATATGTTTTGGCTAAGATCAATAAATTGCTCTTGTATAATCCACTGGCTTGCTGCCAAAGACTTCAGGGAGGCCACCACGTCAACCATCTGAGACTAAGGTGGTGCCTGACCGAAACTAGGTCCTACTCCACTATCCGGTGGAGGAGGTGGTGATAGCATCTCCGGTGCCATGTGTTTGAGCTATAGAGATCTGAATGATCAAAATACTGATGAGCTTAAGAACCTTAATGGGTCTCTTTCAATGGTGAAATAGCTCCATAAAGGGGGAGATCTGGTTCACCACCAGAGTGCCCGGTGAGGTCAAGATGTATAAAGGAAGAGATGTCTTCTCATTCCCACAGATGGCGCCAAACTGGTGATGCTAAGATTTTGCACCACTAAGTGAGTGATGATGAGCTCAAGCAGTGATAACAATGGAAGCTATGGAGATATATGTGTTTATAAGTGTATAGAAGGGGATGAGTATAAGAGGAATAAGACAATGATGTATAGTGGTTCAGCCAATTAGGCCTACATCTACTGTGAGAGTGTGATCCACTAAATATGGGCACTAATGGCCTTGGATACAATGCACATAATCTCAGTCTCTCTCTCTCTCTCTCTCTCTCTCTCTCTACTGTGTGTACAAGCAGAGTTTTAGCTAGGGTTACAATTATCGATCCCTTTGCAGGGTTGTAGGTGACAAGTATATATAGGTCTTGGGGGGATTAGTGTACCCCCCAAGCATGCATGGTGAATGTGAGTTATGATCTAGCCAATCCCTTGCTAACACCCGGAGGTGCCACCTATGATTAATGATGACATAATATTCCCTCACGTGAGGGGTTGATATTGTTATAACGGTCTTCCACATGCCATATGAGTCCCACGCGCACTGTTCCACGCGTCTCCCAAATCACGCACTGTGATGACATCACCCTCAGCCAATGATGTGAGGCCGAGGGCAAGGTTCCTTCTAGCAGTGAGACTGGCCTAGTTTAGGCCCCGTACTGTCGTACCCTCATAGGGTCGTCCAGGGCATGACGAGGGGGTCGGCCCCTTGGAGAATCTTCTGGGACATGATGAGGGGTGGACCCCTTGGAGGGTCGTCTGGGACATGATGAGGGTTCGACCCCTTGGAGGATCGTCTGGGACATGATGAGGGGTCGTCCCCTTCAAGGGTCGTCTGAGACATGATGAGGGGTCGGCCCCTTGGAGGGTCGTCCTGAACCTGAGCCCTCGTCTGGGTGGAGGACACTCTCGGACTAACCGAGGGTATATATTGGCATATCACCAAGTCAGTGTGACAGTTCAACCGCTCGTAACCTGGGATAAGGTGAGTAAATCCTGGTAGCACATGGATACCTCATCTTGTAAGCTAATGATTGCGGGATGAGTAGTTACTTAAAATGTGTGATTTGTATGTATGCTTATTATTTCATATTATTTCCTATTAATAAACGAGTGAATTATTATACATGGACTTATTCCAAATGATGTGTAAATCCTTATGTTGTTAAATTATTAAGGTTAATCGAATCTAACTTGGGAACTATTAGGAAGTTAAATGCCAACCTTACGCAAATGTGTTATAATGTGATTCATATACTAGCCATGGGTCAAGGTAGGTTTGAAGAGTTAAATTATCTAAGATAGGTCGGGTAGTTTAACTAGGATTTCCAGGTCAACGTTTAAGTGTGCATTATTGTTGAGGGGTGAGTCAGAATCGTAAGAGAGTGCGGTACTACTTTAATTATGGAGTTTCATAATCACTATTATTATGCACTTTATTTCACTTGCTAAAATATTTTCACACCCGGGCTCGGACCCACTTTTATCTCTTTGTATTTCTTTTCTATCCTTATGTATATTATTCAAGTGTTCCCCCACCAGGACGCCCATATTAAGTATCATTCCAAGGTTCTTTTGGGATCCACCGTGTAGGTGGACCGTTGCGGGATTTTGAAGTATACGCGTCCTGTTTTTGACATCTAGTTTAGATGCTTCAGTCACTATTCGGGCTAATGTTGTTCGAACTTAAACTGTTGTAAACTCATAGTTTGTTACATAACTGATATTGTAATGGTCTGTTAACCGACAACTTATTCGGTTAGTTGTAATGTTACTTGTAAGTTTTTGGTATGATGGCGTGTGTATATATATCTCTTGTGGGTGGATTTATGTCGTGATCATTTTATATATCTACCGTTTGGTTTGGTTTCTGTTATCGTTGAAATTTTTTTTGCACCCATTTATTAATTTTGGGTGGTTGTTCGCTTATATCTTTTATAATTTTTTGTTATAGGACAGTTGATGCTTAGAATGATCCATTTGAGATTAGCCACCCGTTATTTTAATATGCGGGGTGGCACAATAACTAAACCCAAATGTAGCACTTTTCATTATGTCCTATGCGAAAACAAAAAAGGCATACCTGATGGATATAAACCAAAAACCATATTCTTTAACTCTAAAATGGCTACTATCAAAATATCATGAACCTGGTAATACTCCATCAAAAAATTAAACTATATTCTCGAACGCTAAACCAAAAACCATATATGAAGTGATGTTAAACCGACTTGTTAATATTACATCCTCAATATTATAATTGGATTAGTATTTAAAAGGTTTAAAATCCGCTTATATTTCTCTTGAAAGAGTATTCAATTGAACTGAACCTACATTGTAAATTTCAACAAATTCTCTTTCGTTTAAAATTTTTTTGCTAACAAATCTAAAAGGAATTTTAACATCTACTTACACAATTTTCTTCAGAGTGTTTACTCATTTGATGTTTACCTTCACAATCTTTTTCACAGTACTAACCTAACAATAGAAATTGAGCGTGTGGTAATTCGTGGAAGTTAAAGAATATAAAATATAAAACTTGAAGTAATCACCAAATTTAAATGTTTCTTAAAACATAAGTATATATATACTGAAATCTAAAAGTTTCTTAACAATTAAAATTAAAACACTCACACCCATTCAAATATATTATTGATACCCAGAGACACAAGGAGAGTAATTAACAACCTTATAAAATCATTTGCATAAAAGTAAGGCAGGCCCAACATAACTATATAGGGGAAAATAAAATTCAGTTAGACTATAAACAAAATTTGGTTAAACTCAAAAAAATCAGGATGTTTACTATAATAAAGATATACAAAAATATATATTACCTATGAAAGAACATATACCTAAAATTTATGGATACAACGTAATAGGCATTGATTTTCATAAATTTAATATCAACCACAATATGATCGAGAGGATGAAAATTGGGGTCCCAACCAATAACGGAAAGGATTCATTATTAGTGCTCGAGCGGGTATCATAATAGATTTCTATGACCATCTCAAAAACCAGGTACGATGGTTGAGAAACTTATTACTGATCGTGTTTAATACCTCGTATTTTAATGACTTTTAAAATGAGATAAATTAAAAGTAAGTGGGTAAAATCAATGGGGATTAATTGATATTAATCTGGATTGAATATTACTAGAATAAAGTAATATGTGATTGATGATAAATATTACTTAGTGATTTAAAGTAATATATGATTATGACTTTATAAAAAAAATGTCGGGATTTATAAATACGACAATTACGGTAAATAAGTCGGGATGCACGTGTGAGTCATGGCAGGGCTATAATTGAATGGAATGAAAAGTAAATTATTTTTATGCCATCCGAATGGTCGTTTTGAGTGTGTCGAAGTGTCCTGGGGGGTTTGAATAGTCAGAAAAGGCTACCCGGTGGTTTGATTTGGGTCTCGAGTCAATTTGGAACTGAATAGACACCCCAAAGAAGTATTTTGGTCATTTTACTTGGGAGGTGAATAGTACTTACAAAATTTGGGTGTTTTTATATAAGTTAAGAGATATGTTAGCCAAAGGTTTATTCACTAAAATTCTAAAAGACATCCATTGTGCAAAGCGAAAGATTTCTCTAGGAGAGGAAGGGTTGTTCTAGGAAAATCAAGGGACAAAGGCACCTTGCAGCACCACTACTGCCACCGGAGAGTGACCGGAAAAGAGAGGAACACCATAGCATCATCTTCCCCAAAGGTTCAGACCTATGAAATCAAAGGCAAGTATTTTAAATCTTGCAATCTATATCATGTATGTTGTCCATGGTAGATAGAAAAAGATTTTTTTTTAAAGTTTTATAAATCAAAGATGAATGTTGATGATTTTGAATTAATCTTTGAAACGAAAATGATGTAGGAATAATCCCTTATTGATATTAGAATTAACATCGCGAAGCTTGGGTTTATTTGATGAACAGATTTGGGGTTTATACGTGTTCTTGAGTAAAATTGGTAAAATGTAGATTTTCTGAATTAAAATGGGATTAGCCTGATTAATCGAAATTCTATGATGATTTTGATATGATTTGATGTTATAAATCACGTACATGTTGGGGTATATCATTTGAGATGAGTTATAACTAGTTTGGGATCATTTGGTAGAGGTTTTGAGGATGGATTATTTTACAACCCGTAGGTAGAAATATGTAGAAAAAGGGCGAACGTTGTATGATAATTTTAACTACATAGTCTTAAAATAAGGGTTTAATATAAGATAAGAGGGGGACCATAGAAAGAAAATAGCCAAATGTCTTAGGGACCACGTGAGGAAAATGACAAAGTCCGCACTGAGTGCGCACGGTTTGATCTGCACCAGAGAATATCTATCTATCTATATATATATATATAATCTTTTCAAAAAGACTCTTTTCATCATTCTTAAAAAAAATAATATATATGTATATAATCTTTTTAAAAAAATATTTTATAAATATAAATTATTTTTTAAAACAATAATCTTTTGGCAAAAATATAAATAAAAATTTATTTTTTATAAAAACTATAGTTTTAGCTCTTTTTTCTATAAAAACATTTTTTTACAAAAGTTGATTTTATAAAAATAAGTATAAATTATTTTATTATATATAAAAGTTGTATTTTTATAAAGTAATTTCCTAAAAACTGGAGTTTTTAACTTCTTTTCATTACGTAAACTGCATTTTAATAGGGTGTTCTCATAAATATAAATATAATCTTTTTAAGAAAAAAAATATTTTTATACTGTAACGAAAAATATGTTTTGAGTTATACATAAAATACATTTTATTATAAATAATTTTTTATATATAACTCAAAAAAATGTTTTTTATAAAAAAATATAGAGTTTATATTAGATTTTGAACGTTAACATTACTTTATACAAACATCTTTTCCTTAAAAAAAATTATATTTATATTTATAAAACAACCTTTTAAAACACAATTTATGCAAAGAAATAAAGTTAAAATAAGAGTTTTCAGAAAATTTCTTTATAAAAATTATATTTTTATACATAATAAAATATTTTGTACATATCTTTAAAAATTCAAGTTTTGTAAAAAAATTATAAAAAAATGTTAACGATGTAGTTTTATAAAAAAAGATTATATATTTATATTTTTATGAAAAATAATATTGTAAAAGAAAATAATTGATATTTATAAAATAGTTTTTAAGATATATACATATGTGTTTGTGTGTATGTTCTATTTTTTTTTTGTTTTCTTAATGGGACATATACCAAATAGTCCCTCGGACATTTTTTAATACCCATTTAGTCCAAACTTTTTTATTTTGCCTCAAAAAGTCATTTGCCACATATTTTGGAGAGGGAGTGCCGCTGGCGCGGAACTCTAAAAATAAGAGGATATTGAGTGCTTGAGGGACTAAATGGGTTAAACTAAAAATATGTGTCCTTTTTAAAAAATATATATTTATAGTAGAGACTATTTAATAATTGACCATTTCTTAATTACCTTTACTTCATTATTAAATATTGTCCTTTTTGTATATTAATTTTATGTGTACGTATTTATTTAGTATCAAATATTTTACAAATGAAATACTTATATTTGTTGTTCTTTTTATAAAAAATTTTACATTAAAAATGTGTATCATAGAAATGTAAAATAGATACTTTAATATTATATATTTTATCTTTATTACTATAAATATGTTCACATGGCATTATATTGCAAGAAATTCAAAACATCCGAATGTATTGTGACGTCTAAAAGGTATCTTAGGTGGAGTTGAGCTGAAGGGGATGACCAAACTTTTCAAGAAACGGTCTCTGTCATGGATTTCAACGGTTAGCGACATGAAGGCTTCCATGTATGATGTAAATGCCAATGGTCCATAATTAGCTGTCGATATCAAACACAAACAAGGGTTGATGTTGATAGCGACATTTGAAGCCCACTTTTAACGGCCTATACAACTCTCATTGGCCATTTAAGTAGGTATAAGGGTAACTATCAGTTTGGGCAGCAGGGACTCCATCTTCTTTAAGGACGGACGTGGGAACAAAATGTCAAAAGTAGAAAAGAGAAATAATAAATACTTATTGTTTTGTGAAATCAAATTTAACATAATCTCAAACAATTTGTTGTTTCTTTTATATATAAATAAAATATAATATATTAAATGAACATCAAAACAATAATTTTAAGAACAAAAATATTAAAATAGTATTGAAACAAAAAGAAGGTACGACTTACGATTTGTGCTTTATTGAATCACTTAACAAATTAAGACAGAGTTGACCATTAAACAATCTTTTCTTAAGAGAGAATTTGTTTCCACTATGGTGCTTATAGTAAGAACTATGGGTGTCTATCTTTCAGGATAAAAACACTCTTCAACAACTACAGAAAGCACTGCGATGTGATAGTTCAACAAATCAACAATGTTGATAAACTCTCTAACTTTTAAGGAAGACGAAGTTTAGAAAAACTGAGCAAGATGACTTCTATTTATAGTCTTAAGAGGGTTCTTTCCCCGAAAAAATTGTGACTATTTGAAATAGTCACAACCTTTCAACACTCCAGATTAAATAACGTTTTTAATAAATCAAGATAATTAAAAAGACGACGTTTTAATTAGCATAATTTATTAATCAATTAAAATTAATTCGGCTTGGAAAAATCATACTGGCCCAAAAATTAATCCCACAAATCCTACTAAATTTTGTTCAAAAGGTTAATATTTATTCAATAACGACCCACGAACCGCGCCGGACAGTGGCGACATGCGTGCATATGTGGACTTTTGGCCCAAAGTCAAACCATGCATAGTGTAGGGTATTTCTCTTTTAAAGAGTTAGGATACCCCAAAGGCATCCAATTTTTAGCCCCAACTTTGATGTATACTAACTTTACCACTTTCTCACATTTTTTTTAATGTGGGGCAAAACTTTTACATTAGCTCACCAAGTATCTTGTGTTCAAGTGAATTATTTTGAGTCCAAATTTTTCATTCATTCCATACCACTTTGAACAAATGAGTATACCATGTTATTCTCTTCTCAACGAGGATCGCATAGGTACTATGATCCGTCACGTTTGATGTGTGGATCCCACTTAAAATTTGTGTCAAAGTTACCTTAACCAAGCGAAAAACTGTATTTTTAATAGAACTTATCCAACAATCCCCCATATGAATAAAAATTGGGTTAAAAGAATCAAACGAATATAAAGAGAGTATCGAGGAAAAACAATGCATCGAAATAATAGCTTGTATAAAGAGAGTATCGAGGAAAAACATGGAATCTTTTTTATTGAAAGACTACCGTGTATAATGGCCAATCAATAGATGCGATGTCTTGAATTGGTCAACTTTTTTGTGAAAACTGAGATAATATAATTCACACAATGTCTTTTTAACATTATTAGTTCTCATTGTTGTGCTCATTTTGTCCCTCGACACCTTTCTTGAGTGTGTTAGAGAATTAGCTTTCGTCATTCTCATATAAGCGTCCCACTATCACTTACATAAGTGATTTTATAAAGAGTATCCTGCTAATACCCTACTTGACCATTATATTCAAGATATAAGAATCATTACAAATATTGTTTATCATAATACATGTAGCAGTTTGTCCACTGACTCATCTTAGGAATGTGATGAAGTGATTAACTTCTCAGTGCTAGCTCAGTCACACATAATTAAGTTGTTCCTTTGAACTTATTTCTTTGGACCTCCAGTCATTTAGGTTAGAATTCCCTTAAAGCGACTATGTTTAGGTTTTAACAAGCTTTAGGCCCATTCCCTGTAACGAACTTACCACTTGCTCTCCATATATACCTTTTATTAATGGATATGAAATATTTTCCTTTGACTTTACGTAGTCAATGAAAAATTCAATTCTAGAATAGTTTTCTAACGATTTTGTGTTGACGACATATATGTCATAACTTACCATTATAATTACTATTTCATTCCCTTCCAATCACAGATTGGCTATCATAATGTATTATCATAAGTGGCACAAGCTTTAGCCAAATTAGAATGTCCTCAAGGATGTTTCGAAGCCATTTTTCTTATTTCCCAACTTTGTCTAAATAAATGAATTCAGATTCCATAGTGAATCTTGCTAAGCATGTTTGCTTCGAGGATTTTCAAGACATGGCTTCACCTCTGAGAGTAAATACATAACCACTTGTGGATTTTGAATCACTGGAATCAGATATTCAGTTTACATCATTTTATCGTTCAAGTATAGCTAGATATTTTTGGTAGTGCAGTCTAGCCTTCAAAGAGTATCAAAGATATCTAAGAACTCTTACTAAGGCCTTCCAATGGTCATTTCGAGGATTATCCCTATATCGACTTAGCTTACTTATAGAGTATGCTATATCCGGTCGAGTGCATTTTGATATATACATCAAACTTCCAATTATATGAGAATATTCTAATTGAGGTATACTTCCACCATTCTTTGTAGTAAGGTGAAGAGTTGGGTATACAGGTGTTCTCCCCGGTGTCTATTTATATTTATTATACTTTCAAAGTATTTTCTAATAATAATAAGATTGAGACAAACTGAGTCCTTCGAAAGTTCTAATAATCTTATTTCCTAAATAACATCGTTAGTTCCAAATCTTTCATTTTAAATCTACTAGTCAACAATTATTTCGTAGCATTAATGATATCATTATTACTACAAATGATTAGCATATCGTCTACATATAGAAATATAATGATATGTCCCCTTTAAGTGCTTTTGGCATAACTACATTTGTCACATTCATTTATCTTGAAATCATTTGATTTCATTACGTTGTCAAATTTTTCACGTCATTATTTAGGTGCTTATTTCAAACCATAAAGCGATTTGACAAGTTTGCAAATTTTTCTTTCATTTTCAGGAGCCTTAAAACCTTCGGATTGTTCCATATATATATATATATATATATATATATATATATATATATATAGAGAGAGAGAGAGAGAGAGAGAGAGAGAGAGGGATTGAAGGTAACCCTGAGATTAGGGAATTCCATAATTGGCAACAGTGTCGGAGATTAAGCAACCGAGGCAGCTCAAGCGAGGCAGCTTGGCGTGACAACTCATACTTTAGCTTATTGTATTAGTCATATTGTATTTCTGTTTATGTTGACTGTAAGCTATAACGGTTGTAATGATGTAACGAGAATAATAATGAGTTTTAGTGTGAGGTCAAACGGTACTCGCGAGAGACCAGGCTTGGCAGGGCGTGGGAGAGCTTTCATGCTCTATCAAGTGACCTTGTCGTGGGAACTTTAGAGGGACCTGGTTTGGAGGATTGAGAAGTGAGGCACCGTTGGGGCTTGTCTTGACCATATTAGATACACCTGATAAAAACACCGAAGGATCCTGACCGTGGAACCTCGGTCGGAGTAGCTTGGAGTTCCATTGGGCGTTGAGTTGTGAACCAAACAACCCTCTACTTAATGTCACATCCACTGTAGGTGATGTCACTAGCCAGCTAAACAATGTCAGACCTGCACTTGAGTAAACTACCGTGGTATTTGGGGCTGTCAGGCAGCTGGTGAGCCACCTTTGCGATAACAGCCCCTTGACACACAGTAGTTAGGCAAAAGGTATGTCTTGGCATTTAATGTTTATGACGTGGAGACAACTAGTGCATCAGGTATTTAATGTTGTGACATAAAGTATGAAGGATGTCTTTCATAGTCATAAATGACTGAATTGCCTCGGGGATGGTGTGGGGGTTATTTAAGGACCTAACCACCTTTGAGGAGGGGATATATGTTCCTTTTGAGAGTCAAGAAGTTATTGCTAGACATAGTTATTACAAACCAGAGGGTTTCACCCATCCACCATTGTCATTTTTATTACGAAGCTTTTAATACGTGACATGGATTCTTGAGGGTTTTCAGTGTGTCTCTACCTGCCTACCAGGGTGTATCTAGGGTGCTTACTTCTCTCTCCCTCTAGCTGAGTTACTTATAAAACTGCATTACCACTTTTCGGAGATATACACAAGAGATTTGTGAGTTGAAACCGAGCTTCATCTTCATTAGGCTAGTGTTGGCATGTTCTATTACCAATCCAAAGTTTTGGGCTAATTAACTTATCATTACCATACTTAAAAGGGGTTACGCCTCCATCTACGATCTAAAGTACCCTCCTATATTTGGCGACTCCGCTGGGGAGGCATTCTCCTAGATAGGGTGTATGGCGCAAGATAATGCTACTCAAAGACTCAACTTTGATGATATCCAGCGCAATGAAGAACAGGCCGCGAGGGAGCAAGATGCCCTCAGGGATGGGGCTCCTCGAGTAGAGGTACCTCCGGTTCCAACGACGTCAGACGTTCCAGGGGCGACACAACCTTCCACGAGTGTGGGGTTGGGACCCGCCCAGATTGCGCTCCTCATGAGCAGGTTTCATGAGTTTTTGAAAACTCCAGTAGCTTCAAAGATGCTGGGAGGATTGGGGGCTAATGCTTTCGTAACACCAGGAGTAGCTCCAACGGCCCCACCAGGTGCAGGTATTGAAGGAACAATCCCAGCAAGCGTACCCTTTGTTGAGAATCCAGCAGTGGGAACCTCAGGAGTTTCAACGGCACCACCGATAACAGTCGTTTCAGTTGCAACAAGCGCTCAGCCCATGGCCTCACTGCTGGTTGCCCCAGCAGCCTCACCCATGGAAAAAATGAGAAAAGAGATGCAGAAAGAGATGTTGAAGTTCATACGAGCTTCCTCGCAATCAGTTGGCGAGGTGGCTTCGGTTTATGACGACTTTCAGACACCCTATCCTCAAGCGTACAATGATGAGCCTTACCCAAAGGACTATATTCCCCCTATCTTTGAAAAATATACAGGGAAAGGTGGGAACCCGAAGGAGCACATTAAGAGGTTTGTTGAACACTTGGGAGCACATTGCAATGATAAAAGGCTTAAATTGAGGGAGTTTTCCAAATTCCTAATCGATAAGGCATACACCGGGTACTCCCATTTAACTCCCAACAGCGTTTCTACGTGGGAGGAGATGCATGTATTGTTTATCCAAAAGTTCTTTCTGGTAAAAAATGAGTCCGCCTTGACCCAACTCGGTAGGGAGAAGCAGAGACCTGTGGAGGAGGTGGTGGCCTATGTTCGAAGGTTCAGGGAAAGGTCCCTTGATGTAAGGGAGGAGGCCAAAGAGTCCAAGTTATTACAAATTTGTGCTGAGGGACTGTTTCCTGAATACATCTGCCATCTTATCAACGAGACGCGCGAGGGTACTTTTACGGCGTTCTTGAAAGCAGCGAGAAACATCTCTTTGGCGGTGCGACCCAATCCAGTGGTAGTACTGAGAAACCGAATAGGTTCGGTGTGTGATAATGATTTAAATTAAATTCGCAAGTTTCCAAGAACCCTTATTTAATTAGCATCTACTTTTAAACCAAATAAATTCAACCCTTAAACATGCATCTAAATCAACCCATTAAATATAAAGCATGCGATACAAAGATAAGGAAAAATCCCCGAAGGGAAAAACCTTTTATTTCTAGAACTTTAAAGAATTTAGAAGACCATTGACTTACATACAACCTGATAATCGCCCACAAGTGTAACGCATGGTGTCTTCGGTAAACCTTCAAAACAACGGCTAGAAACAATGTGACACAGAAATACCCGCAGGTGTCGGTTCCTATGTCAGCGGCTGGAATTTTCCCTTTCCAGGAGGGCAGCAATGAAGAATAGAACGGCTTCTCCACAAGTGTTGAACAAACCAAAGTTGTGTTCTTGGGTTACCAAAAAGATCCACAAAGGATTGGCAATTTGTGTGAATCAAAAACCTAGAGTCTTGGGCTCAATAGGTGAAGAATTAGAGTATATGGACTCTCAAATTCGTCTTAAAAAGTCTTGGAAAACAACTCCCCGAAGTTGTCTTTAAATAAGAAAAATTTAGGCCTAAAAAATCTCTGCAGATCTGGCCGAAGTTATCCCAGGCGGACCGGTCCGGATTGAGGGCGGATCGATCCGATTGACCGGATCGATTCTTTTATTCTGAGGCGGATCGGTTAGGTTATGATCGGATCGGTTCGTTCATTCAGCCTTTATCGGTTCGCTTGCGGTCTGGGGTATACTGGATCTGCATCAAACGGATCGGTCCGGTCTGAGGGCGGATCGGTCCGGTTGTCAGACACCAGATTCCTTCGAGAAATTCTCTCCATCTTCAAAGGGCCATATCTTCTTCACCGTAGCTCGGAATGAGATGTCGTTTCTTTCAGTATCTTTGTTGCGACAAGCTCTTCAACTTTCCAATTGACCTATCCTCCAGACGGTGGATGTACAATTACCAAATTGCCCTTGAACTTCCATATCGTGACTTCTTTCATTGATTTGACTTCTCTTGCATACCACTAGCATATAGTCCCTAAAAGCATGGAACGTGAAGTCGTTGAGGCCGATGTGGAACACATGATGGAGATGTTGGAAGCTTGATTCCCAGAATTCTGATTGGGGCCGTCATCTGTGATCGTGTAGAGACGTGCCAAATGTAACGGCGTACGACATACAAAACAGTAAGATAACGGACATGATAAAATTGTCCTTACAAATCTCCCCCTATGTCTATGCCGGTACATACATAAAAAATCCGAATTATCAATCATAAAAAAATTGCCTATACAAATCTACCCTTCTATGAACCCAAAACTGAAAGAGTACAAGTGAATAAGACTGCATCATTTGATCTTCAAATCTTCGGGAATCTCAACGCTTTTCTCATCAGGGTGTGCAATTCAGTGATCATCAAAGTAGTACCTACACACATGAGAGAAATCAAAATACCAAGTGACATATCGAGTTTGAAATGAGATAAACATATATACCAATTTATGAGCAAACTCAAACTTTCAAATATCCCCCATAATAAGATAATTCTTTCTCCCCCTTTTTATGATGTCCCCAAATAGACAAATGAGAAGAATGAATCAAACAAGAAAAAATGGGGTGTCACGGTATACAAAAAAATACACAAACTATTTTTTTGATTTTTCAAATTTTTCATGCAAAAATAAGATACCAATTTGAACAAATATGATACAAAAATCACACCATGGATTTAGACTCAAACAACCAAGACATGGAAATGGAATGAATGGGTGTGAACACATTCCATAGGTAAATCAACTCAATCGATCATATGTGCACGATGCATATGTGTACCCCTAACGAATGAACATCAAAAGTATCCTTAGGTGAAAAAAAAATTTGTTGAATTTAAATGACATCGTCTTATGCAAATCAACAAATCAAAGTCAAAATGATTTCCACACCAATAACGTCCAAAACTATGTAGCGCATTTTCAAGTATTTCAAGGACGTGCAAATCCGTTTTAAATTCTCCAACCAAACTCCCTCATATATATTTTCTTTTAGAGGTAATCTAAATTCTCAAACTTTGGAGAATTGGTGCAAAAAACTAAATGGCCCATAAATGGCATGAAATTCTTTTTATTGCCTTTCAATTTTTTCGGGCTCTTTTAACCTCTTTAGACCTCGGATAATAAAACTCCTTCATTTTTTTAGGTCCAATTTAACGGTGGCTTAGTATTCTCAAAGGCAAAATGAACCTTTTGCAGCCCTTCCCCGTTTTCAAACAAAGCACACAAACTCGCAAAACGTTTTTTTTATATGCACAATATCCTTATCAAAATTTATCGCGCTTGGTTCGTTTTAAGGACAGGATTGAAGTGAAAACACCCAACCAACATGTGATAAGACAAGCACAATAATCAAACAAATTCGTGCAAGTGTGCATTAAAGGAAACATGAGTCAAACATGTAGGAAGTAACATTTAATTACATCTTAATGACTCCAAACATTATAAAGCACATGGATGAATTGACCTATTGTCTCAAAACACTATCAAATAGTCACATGAAAATAATGGAATGATGTTGTGACTTGGTCATCCAAAGTGTTCATCCATAAACGGTGCAAACAAAATACAAAAATCTTTTTGGATTTTTCTAAAAATTTTATCAAAATAAAATCTTTTTGTATTTTTCAAAATTTTTAAACAAAATATAAAAAAATGATACATACTAGCAATAGGCAAACAATGTCATCATGAAAAACACCCTATGCTAGTAAACAAGTCAAACCTCAATCATTAGGTGCGGAGGGGTTTTCCAAAGGTGGTGACAACTTATGAAAAACCTCCATCAATTCTTGTGAAGTTTTGACTAAGAACTTAACTTGCTCACCTAAATGTGCAAACTCTCTCATGTAGTCTCCGGGAACATGTAAAGTATCATGTGTGGGTGCATGTGTGCCAGAAACACGTGTAGAAGCAAAACGTGACACATACCCCAACTTAAAGCAAAATTCCTTAAGGTGTCCTCTCCTCTTGCAATGTGAGCAAACATAAATAGGCCTAGGAACACCTCTCTCAAAAACTCTAGGATGCACTTTCCTAATAGGAATGGGACGCCTAGGTGGGTTAGGGTGAGACACATGTGAAACTGTCACTAAAGTGGGAACCGGCTCGGGTGCTAATTGGGAAGAAGAAGCACCGTCATGACTTATTCCTAACTTCTCACCTTTACCCTTATGAACCACCTTTTCAACCTTCTTAGGTGCGTTCAAAAAATTGACTTTGACCTTCCGGGCACGTTCGAGATCACTCTCGAGTTGGGATACACGTGTCGTCAGACTAGACAACGTGTCGGCCAAATCACACTTCTCCTTTCTCAAAACCTCCTTCTCTTTCTCCAAATCTAAAACTCGACGACCTAAATCCCTATTATACTTCTTTGTTTTCAAGGTCTCGGTGTACAAATCTCTAAAAGCTTTTTGGAGCTCACTTTCATCTCCACTTTCACTCTCACTTTCTCCCTCACTTGAAGCGCTCAAACCATCACTATCACTTTCGTGTGTACTATTGTGGGACAAGGTGGGTGTGCTCATACGACTAGAAAAAGCTACAAACTTCTCACCACTAGTCTCATCACCCTCACCTTCACTACTATCACTAAGTGTGGCGGGCATAGCAGTCTCTTTCCCCTTTCTCCTTATCCTAATAGGACACTCTCTAGCTATGTGCCCTTTCCCTTCACACTAAAAGCACCTGATCTCATCCTCCTTGTCACTATCTTTGGCCTCCTCTTTCTTTTTATTTTTCTCAAAAAAATTCTTTTTATTGGAAGAATTATTTTTGTTCATGTTCAAATCTTTTTTAAAATTTTTCGCAAACAAGGCCATATCATTAAAATCAAAATCTCCCTCAGAATCGGACTCACAAACTTTTTCTTTCTTTTTCTTAAAATGAGTCTTTAAAGTAATGCCATTATCCTTAGCCTTAATGGTTTTGGGAAACATATCAATCTCATAGGTTTGAAGATCTCCTACAAGTTCTTCCAACTTAAGTGATTTCAAATTTCCCAAAGAGTTCAAAACAGTAACTTTAGGAATAAAGCGTTTTGGGAGAGATCTCAAAATCTTTTTAACGACACGCGTGCTATCAATCACCTCACCCAAATTAAAACATGTGTTAACAATGTCCGACAAACGTGCATAAAAATCATCAAAGCATTCGGACTCAGACATGGTGATAGTCTCAAATTGGGTGGCCAAATTTTGTAATTTTGACTCTTTAACCGCGTTCGTACCCTCATGTGTCAATTTCAAAACATCCCAAGCCTCTTTAGACGTGGTGCACGTCATAATTCGGCGAAACTCATCAGGAGAGACAGCTCCAGAAATAGCACTCAGACCACGGGAATTAAAATTGGACAATTTCTAATCATCTTCAGTCCAGGCTGACACGGGTTTTAAAGTGGTGATGTTATTAACAGTGACCGTGGGAGGAGTCCAACCATTTTCGCAAAGCAACCAAACACGCTCGTCAATAGATTTTAAAATCGATTTCATACGAGCTTTCCAGTAGGCATAATTAGACCCGTAAAAAATAGGCATCTGATTATATAAGTGCTCCATAGGAAAAAATGCGAATTTTCACAAAACTGATTTTTTTTTTCAAAAAAATCAATATCACACGATTTTGCGGAAAATAGGATCACGTGATAAATTAGCGTAACCCGCTCTGATACCAATTTGAGAAACTGAATAGGTTCGGTGTGTGATAATGATTTAAATTAAATTCGCAAGTTTCCAAGAACCCTTATTTAATTAGCGTCTACTTTTAAACCAAATAAATTCAACCCTTAAACATGCATCTAAATCAACCCATCAAATATAAAGCATGCGATACAAAGATAAGGAAAAATCCCTGAAGGGCAAAACCTTTTATTTCTAGAACTTTAAAGAATTTACAAGATCATTGACTTACATACAACCTGATAATCGCCCACAAGTGTAACGCACGGTGTCTTCGGTAAACCTTCAAAGCAACGGCTAGAAACAGTGTGACACAGAAATACCCGCAAGTGTCGGTTCCTATGTCGGCGGTTGGAATTTTCCCTTTCCAGGAGGGCAGCAATGAAGAAGAGAACGACTTCTCCACAAGTGTTGAACAAACCAAAGTTGTGTTCTTGGGTTACCAAAAAGATCCACAAAGGATTGGCAATTTGTGTGAATAAAAAACTTAGAGTCTTAGGCTCAATAGGTGAAGACTTAGAGTATATGGACTCTCAAATTCGTCTTAAAAAGTCTTGGAAAACAACTCCCCGAAGTTGGCTTTAAATAAGAAAACTTTAGGCCTAAAAAATCTCTGCAGATATGGCCGAAGTTATCCCAGGCGGACCGGTCCGGATTGAGGGCGGATCGGTCCGATTGACCGGATCGGTTCTTTTATTCTGAGGCGGATCGGTCCGATTGTGACCGGATTGGTTCGTTCATTCAGGCTTCATCGGTTCGCTTTCGGTCTGGGGTATACTGGATCTGCATCAAACGGATCGGTCCGGTCTGAGGGCGGATCGGTCCGGTTGTCAGACACCAGATTCCTTCGAGGAATTCTCTCCATCTTCAAAGGGACATTTATTCTTCACCGTAGCTCGGAATGAGATGCCGTTTCTTCCAGTATCTTTATTGCGGAAATCTCTTCAACTTTCCAGTTGACCTATCCTCCGGACGGTGGATGTACAATTACCAAATTGCCCTTGAACTTCCATATCGTGACTTCTTTCATTGATTTGACTTCTCTTGCATACCACTAGCATATAGTCCCTAAAAGCATGGAACGTGAAGTCGTTGAGGTCGATGTGGAACACATGATGGAGATGTTGGAAGCTTGATTCCCGAAATTCTGATTGGGGCCGTCATATGTGATCGTGTAGAGACGTGCCAAATATAACGGCGTACGACATACAAAACAGTAAGATAACGGACATGATAAAATTCTCCTTACAAGTACCCATGATGTTCAGGAAACCGATGCAACCTGCGGGGGGGAGGTCTCTGCCCCCACGGGTAGGGTACGCGAGGGGGAAGATAGGGGCAAGGAACCAAAGAGGGAAAACAAGAGGAAGTTTGGAAGAGACAGAGGAGACCCACCACTGTTTCCTTGCACGATAAAAGAGGTTGTGAGTTGTTATAACGCGATGGTCCAAGGGGAACGGTTTATGAACCAAAAGGCATTCCGATAGAAGAACATGATGCTTCAACGAAGGCGGATCCTAAATATTGTCAGATCCATCGGAAGATCCAGCATCTGACAGAGAGCTCTTTCACACTAAGAAGAATCATTGACAAGTACATGAAGGTGGGAACGTTGCAGATCCCCCCACAAAACGTTAACAACAACCCCCTACCAGCGCATGGGGCCAATCTCGTGGTGGCATATGATGAAGGAAAGGAGTACGAGGAGGCTTTGGATATTTGCACTAGGGGAATGGTTAACGTTGTGTTAGCTTACGATGAAGCAAGTGCCAAGAATGTGGAGGATGTATATGATGCCAAAAGCGAAGAGGTAAACCCGAACTTAGAATATGGGGCAGTTTCAAAATCCCCGAAGTTCACTTGGTTCTTCGACCAGGTGGGGGTACCAAAGGAGATTAGGCTGGAGATAACCCAGGCAATACTTGATATTGCGAGGAAGAACGCAGTCCCTTCGCTGAGATGGAAGGGCCCCATGGCCCTATTGGTGAGAAGGTTTCTGTCAGAGGTAACCTTTAGCGATGCAAATAGAGCCGTAAGGTTCCCTCATAACAGACCTTTATATATGGCTGCCAATATCAACGAAGTTAGCTTCGCAAGGGCTCTCATAGATGGAGGATCTTCCATCAATATCATGCCGATCAATTCCTTTCACGCGGCCAATATTCCAAAAAAGAGGTTGGTTCCTATGCCTTTGGTAATTTCGGGGTATGATAACCAATCTTCTAAATCCATTGGGTATGTTAACGTGGGGATTGTGATGGGAAATTTGAGTTCCCATATAAAGTTCCATGTGATAGAGAGTGCAACTTCCTATCATCTGCTGATAGGAAGGGTGTGGATTCACAACCAAGGGTTAGTTCCTTCCATGTACCACCAATGCGCTAAGGCGAATATCAAGGTGACGGAGTTAACTATCAGGGATACAAAGAGGCCCTTCGCTATCAAGGAGGCACACTTGGTGGATGTGGAGTTTTATATTGAATTGGAAGAAGATGTTCGGGTCCTAACGAGGAGGATGGAGGGAGCCTGGGTTCCCTCAATCAGAGAAAGGATGGGGCCCGTGAATGGGCAGAGTAAAGAGGTTGCGAGTGGCACAAAGGTAATAGCCGAAGAGGCTCACCAGGTGGTCCCTCGACCCTAACGCATATCAAAGAAGCTTGGGCATAGGATGAGGACCAGGATGGATTCGATGGAGCATGAGGTCCAACGACAAAGTGTACTGAGCCGGTTCTCAGGAAAAAGGGTGGCCGAGGCTTCTAGGGAGAAGAAGAGGAAGGCAGTCACCGCCATCAGCAGACAATGCAAGAAGGTCATTACTGAAGAGGGAAAGGTGGTGTATCGCTTATAATGGTGTGATCAAGCGGCCGAGGAAGCGGATGATGAGGTTAACCCGATATACGAGTGCTTTCTGGTAGATCAATTGGGAAAATTTATGGTGATAGACAATTCCAACATACAGGAACTTGTGGAGGAAGTTACCGAGGAACCAGATTCAATAGCGGATCAACCAAAGCTCTAGGCACAAGAGTTGGAGCAGTTGAACCTGGCAAAACAATGAGAGGATCCAAGACCCATCTTCATCTCGAAGGATCTCATACATAAAAAATAAGAGGCCTTGGTCGAATTGGTTCGGGAGTTTATAGATGTCTTCACATGGAAATACACAGAAATGGAAGGGCTGGATGAGGAAGTAAGCTACCACAGGTTGAACGTAATGCCTTCATCCATTCCAGTGAAATAGGCAACAAGAACGTACAAGTCCGAGCTGGACCTGAAGATTAAAGAAGAGGTCCATCTCCTGCAAACGACGAGGCTCATCATACCAATACAACACCCACTCTGGCTATCCAGTATTGTCCCAGTGGGAAAGAAGGATAAAAACCAGATAAGGATCTATGTGGACTTCAGAGATTTGAATAGAGATTGTCTTAAAGATGAGTTCCCCCTACCCTCCATCGATAGCTTGATAGACGCAATGGCTGGTCATGAGATGTATAGCTTCATGGATGGGTATGTGGGGTATAATCAGATCAAGATGGACCCCTCGAATGCAGAGAAACCGGCATTCATAACGTCGTTGGGTAACTTCATGTACAGGGTGATGCCGTTCGGCCTTAAGAATGCTGGGGCGACATACCAGAGAATGATGATGGCCATCTTTCATGACTTCTTCCATAAATTTGTAGAATTCTATATGGATGACTTGGTCATCAAATCGAAGGAGGAGGGGTCCCACCTGAACGATTTGAGGAAGGTGTTTTCTCGTTGTAGAAGCTATAAGTTGAAAATGAACCCGTTGAAGTGTGTTTTCGGAGTGATGAGTGCGAAATTCTTAGGCTTTGTGGTTGATCGACAAGGGGTGCAAACGGACCAGGACAAACAACGAGCGATTATGGAAATGCCAAGTCCTACAACGGCGAGGGAGTTGAAGAGCTTCCTCGGTAAAGTCTCCTACCATAGGAGATTTGTGCCTGGGTTGGACGAAGTAACACATCCGCTGATGCAGCTGTTGTGAAAAAGCATGAAGTTCAGGTGGCAAGAGGTTCACCAGGAGTCTTTCGCTGGGTTGAAGAAGCTGCTGGTTTCACCACAAACCATGGTCCCCCCACGAGTAGGAACACCGTTGCAGTTATATCTCACATCTACCACGAGGTCCGTCGAAGATTTGCTGGCACAGGAAATTGATGGGCAAGAACGACCAGTCTACTACCTTAGTAGAATCGTACATGGTCCACAGATTAGATATAGCAACTTAGAAAGCCATTATTTAGCCTTAGTCTTTGTAGCACGAAAGCATAGGCATTATATGCTGTCTTTTACAATTCATATTATAACTAAATGCGATCCTATTAAGTATTTGTTGGCAAGAACTATATAGATTGGCAGGGCAGCTAGGTGGTTCCTCATCCTCTCGGAATACGACTTAAAATGTGTAGTTCCTCGCGCGATCAAGAGCCAGGCGTATGTCGATCTATTGGCAATTTTTCCATCAGGAACGTTTGGACCACCTAAAGAAGACATCCCATGAGATGACCTGCAAGCCAATTATATGGATGCAACTGAGGAGGAGTGGACGATGCAGTTCGATGGATCTTCGGCAGAAAAAAAAGGAGGAGCAGGGGTTATTCTTTCAAAAGGAATGGAAGATATTTGCCTTTCCTACAAGTTAGATTTCCCTTGTTCCAATAACGAAGCACAGTACGAGGCATTAGTGCTGGGGCTGCTGGAGGCTCTTCGAAGGGGAGTTCGTTCACTCTGCATTAATGGTGATTCAGCAAGTAAACGGAGAATATGCGTTGAAGCATATGAATCTGGCACCATACAGAACGATCATCCAGAGACTCCTCAACCAGTTCCATCAAACTAAAATCAAGAGACATCCCAGAATGATGAATCGCCATTCGGATGCGTATGTAACTATTGCCTAGAAAATGGTCACGAGAAACGATACAACTGTCGTCATGATCCATCGAAGAACAGCTCCTTCGGTGGTACAATCAATTCTACCGATGGAGGAGGATGTGGATTGGAGGGGAGAGGTTAGGAAACAACTAGAGTCTGGCGAGGGGGCAATGGGGCTAAGGGAGTTGGCCCAATATTTTACAAACCAGGGAAATATATATATACTTCAGAAATGCAGGAGGATGGTTATCAAGATGCATTGGCCCAGAAGAAGCAGAGCGAAGGTTAAAGAAAACACACGAGGAGCACTACGAAACAACTGAAGTACCTCTTTATAGAAGAATTCAAAGAGAGGGATATTTCTGGCCTAGAATGAAGCAGGACGCTGCCGAGCTACAACGGAGGTGCGATAAGTGTCATCTTTTCTTCGAAGCAGCTGAATGTCATTTCGTTGAAACTCAGGCCGACTGGAGGCAACCCTATATTGACCTTATTAAGGATGGAGTTATCCCAACATAGAAAATTGATGCGATAGGAATAAAGTGAAGGGCCCCAAGGTTCTATATCCAAGAGGGGCAGCTCTATCGAAGGGGATACTTAAACAGTCCATTGCGTTGCATCATGAAGGAAGAAGCAACTGAAGTCCTCAATGCAAAGCTTGCCAACTACATGGAGGGTCTAAGTTAGACCCTCCTATATAACTTAGACCCTCCCATATAGCGCAGAGTTCGTCATCAACTGAAGGAAGAAGCAACTGAAGTCCTCAAACAAGCTCATATAGGAGGGTCTAAGTTATATGATCAGCTGATGACGCTGGGGTATTATTGGCCAACGATGGAGAAAGACTCTGCTGAGTTCGTTTGAAAATGCAAAGCTTGCCAACTACATGGAAACATAATCCACGCCCTATCGGTGGACTTACACTCTCTGGCAACGCCTTACCCTTTTCTCACTTGGGCGTTTGACCTGGTGGGGGCAATACATCCTTCTTCGAGGGGAAAGATATGGATACTAGTTGTAACGGAGTGCTTCATAAAGTGGCAATACCACTCAGAAGGGCAACGACTGGGGTGGTGAGCAACTTCATTAGAGAATACATTATTTGTCATTTTGGGATCTCAAAGGTTATTCTCTCAGATAACGGGATGCCCTTCGTCAATTCAGAAGTAACAATGCTCACAGATAAGTACTCCATTATCCACCTTACCTCAACGGTGGCATACCCAAAGGGAAATGGTCAAGCTGAAGCGACTAACAAAACATTGATTAATATTTTGGCCAAGCTGATGGAGGACTTCCCAAGATCGTGGGACGATAAGATACCAGCTGTGCTATGGGCCTATCGAACAACCAATAGGAAACCCACGGGATACACTCCGTTTTCGCTTGTCTATGGGGCGGAGGCAATCCTTTCAGTGGAATTAGAAGTTCCCTCAACCCAATACGCCTTACGAAGTAGTATGCTCCTTCAGGGTAGACACGTACAGTTGGAAGCGTTAGATTAGCACAGAGATAATGCGATGCAACACTTTTAAATGTACACGAAACAGCTTTCCAGGGCATATGATAACTTGGTAAGACCCATGAAGTTCGTAAAGGGAGACCTCATTTTGAAAGCAGCAGTGAAGCACATCAGGAGGCTTCCTCTACCGAAGTTTGCATCCAATTGGGAGGGACCCTTTGTTGTAAAGGAATCTCATGACTCAGGCTATTGCTTAATTTATAGAATGGAGGAAGACAAGCCATTTAAAATTAACAATAAATGGTTGAAGGCTTACTATGTATAAACAATTAAGTTTGAATCATGATTGTAAATAGCTGTTGTTATGAATATACAAGTTTTAGTTATGGTTTGAGCATAGTGAAAGAGTTTCAGAAATATAGAAACTTATAGTATACAAAAGCAGTTGCAACATACAGAAGAAGTGGAAAATATACATTTTTCATTCATTGGTAAACGATGGAGCATTACAAAATTAGGAACTACTGCCCAAGAGATACATAGAAAGAAATAATAGGAAGGTATATACAAATGCTGACTAGCCTAAGAGGAACCATAGGTCTGAAGATGAGAAAAAATCCTTGGGAAGGCCCGAAGAAGCCGTAGTACAAAATTGTTGGGCATTGATGGAAACCTCTAACCTCGTTTGAACTTGTGCATGTTGGATGAGGAGTCTTTCTCATTTCAGCTTGGCCAGACGCAAAGCTTCTTCGGCACCATTTACCTCCCTATCAACTGCTTCTAGAAGGGGTACTATTTCGGCCAACCTGGCTTCCTCAGCCCGTTGGTCCTGTTGATGCTTTTGTAATAGTTCCCTCTGCTTGATCAATTGTTGGCTCTTCAAAGTCTTTAGGTACGATATAAGCCAACTAAAACGAAAACCATCACGACCCAACTCCTTCAAATAACCAAGAAATTGGTTAAGGAGTGGTCTGGTAACGGTCGCAGTGGGAGTACTAACAATTTCTGCAACCACAGTAGCCATGCCTTGTAGCCTATAACCCATGACAGAGATGTTAGAATGCAAGAAATCCACCGAGAAGGTTTCAGGATGGTGATTCAAAAGTTAGTCGATCACCAATCGATGGGTGGCAGGCATTTGGGGAGAACGTTGAAGCACCATTAAACAGAATGCGTGGGGAGCCAAATCTGGCAGAGGAAACTCGCACCCGAATTCACTCTCCGCTGCAGCACCAGTCATGGAACCTTCGTCTGCATGGCCAGAATCTTTCGAGACGGCAGGTTCCCGATGAGGCGAGCCAATAGGTGAAAGAGTAGGTGGGGAAGGCTCTCGTGCAACCTGAGATAAGAAAAGTAATGAGTTTATGGAAAAAAATCTTAACAGGTGTTTTCATTGTTAAGTGACCGTTATAGGTGGAGTTTATGAAAAATCTTAACAAGTGTTTTCATTGTTAAGTCACCATTATAGGTGGAGTTTATGAAAAATTTTAACAAGTGTTTTCATTGATAAGTCACCTTATAGGTGGAGTTTATGAAAAATCTTAACAAGCGTTTTCGTTGTTAAGTCACCATTTTAGGTGGAGTTTATGAAAAATCTTAACAAACGTTAAGTCACCGTTATATGAAAAATCTCAACAAGCATTTTTGTTGTTAAGTCACTGTTATAGGTGTAGTTTAAGAAAAATCTTAACAAGTGTTTTCATTGTTAAGTCACCGCTATAGGTGGAGTTTATGGAAAAAAACTTAACAAGTGTTTTCGTTGTTAAGTCACTATTGTAGGTGGAATTTATGAAAAAACTTAACAACTGTTTTCGTTGGTAAGCAACCGTTATAGGGGAGTTTGGGGAAACTCTTTGACAAAAATGCATAGAATTAAGGAAAATACCTCAGTCACGGCAGGAGCCAGAACGGGAGTAGCTGTGGTAGCAATAAGGACAGGAACCGTTGGGGGCAGGCTCGTTACCTCAGAAGCCACAATGGAATCCCTGGTGATAGAAGCCTCAACGGCAGGCAAAACTCCCCCACCAACATAAGGGACCAAAGCGAGCATGGGTTGTTCATTGGGAGAAGATGATGGGCTCCCCAATGAGGCCTCAACAGGGGTGGATGCAGAAAAACCACCATAGGGGGAAGAAGCACCAACCTTGGTCTTGTATGCATACAGACCTTTGAGAGATGGTGGAGCAAGATTGGGAGAAAGCTGCAACATGAAACTTAGTGTTAAACGATGAAAGAGGAGTAAGAACAGAAAAAGGGATAAGTACCTCTAAATGTTACTTACCTCAGTTATGGTACGAAAAAGAGGAATGGCGGTTAAGGGTCTCTCTAGCAGCGTAGGAAGCCAAATGTTCGCTAACAAAGACGACACTTCAACCTAAGGCATCCCAAAATCTCAAGGTTTAGCATGACAAATAGATAAAGGGGGTGAGACTGAAAGGACACTATACCAAACAAATTATAGAGGAAATCATACCTCGGGCTCCTTTTCTTCAGCCAAAATGATGGGTGGAAGAAGCTCAGGTGCAAAAGATAAACCATAAGGGATAGAGAGAGTTGCCTCTGGTTGCGAACAGACACCCACAGAGTCAACAACATCATCACCCACGGCAACATATCTTGCACGTTTAGAGGCTGAACGGAAGAAATAAGTAAGCCCAGTCATTGGCGAATGGGGTGAAGTCACACCGGGTGGCGAAGCACCGAAATGCCCCCCCACGAAAGGGCTCACGAGGGGGCTAGGGGGATTGGCACTTTTTTCTTCAACCTCCTGCATCAAAGTTACCAAAATGCGTAATCAAGTGTACTTTTTTTTAGGCAAATGGGAGATGATAATAGAACAACTATACATACCTCAGATCTGACAGGCGAGGGGGTAGGAGATAATTGCACCTCAAGAGTTTGTCTCCTCTGGGACTTCGTACCCAGAGTCTTCTTCCTCGTTCCTGATGCACCAGGGTCACTACCCCGAAGAACCTTTGAAGTATTTCTCCTCTTCGTCGTGGGCTCGGGGTGATCAACTTGGATCGTGGGGAAGGTTCTCGGTGGAGGAAAAACTGGAACCCGACATTGGAACTCAGCATTTATGTGTTCCACCTCAGCTTAAACTTTCCTTCTCAACTCCTCAGCTCTCTCCGCAGACATAGGATGAGGAACGGAGGCAATAGGGATTGCCTCCTTGGGAGCTTTAGATTTAGTCTGGGACTTGGACTTGGAAGAAGTCCCGCTCTTTGCCTTCTGCCCTGAAGGTTCATCGGTAGCAGCTTTGGTCGAAGGGGCATCTTTCTTAGGGGATGCATCACTATTGGGTTTGGACGTAGTGAGGGGAATCATGGAATAAAGGGGAGGAAGCTTAGTGGGACATGCCTTAGGGGTCTTACTCATAGGGAACTCAACCCCAAGGATGAAGTTGCCCTTCAAACCCAGCTCCAATGCAAAAAAGGAAAGGACTGGAGGGTACACTGGATCCCCCTCGATGAACTCGGCAATATCAGCCAATTATTTCGGCCAGTATCGCGTAGCGAACAGAGAGGACACATCCCCTTGACTTTTGTTACTGGGAATAGTTACTTGCCCAGCCATTGCAAAACTTAGTCCCCATGAAGCAGTGGATAAAAATAGGGAGCAGGCCTCGCTAAAAGAAACCTTGCGGTTTGATGATTGAAAAACTGGGCGAGGAGCCCCCTGATCAAAACCAAACTGGCGGCTACATCGATTTGGATTATAATGCTCGCTAGTGTATCCCCACTCGGTATAGGAGGGCAGATACTCGAGGAGAACAGAACAACCACGTCCAGCGAAGGATATTCAATATCTTCGCCTACCTCCACTAACCTGGCCTCATGTTGGAAAAAGTCACAGTTGTGAACAAAGATATCCTATTCGTAGGGTCTCATAACAAAGTCCTCAAAATGATCAATCACAGGGATCAACTCCTTTTGACTCAGCTTCTTACGATAAACGTGGGAGCGTGAGGGTAGAATTCTTTCCCCAGAAGGAGGACGGTTGATCTTGGCCGCTATGGTAGGGAAACGAACATAGAGGAAGCTCGTCAGAAGGACACAGTTGGCAAAATTTGCTAAGTTATAACGACCAAGTGATCGTTCCATATCGAAGAAGGTCCTGTCAAGCCATGTGTAGAGAGATCCCAAGGCGATTGCAGCCAGGGGAAGCTTGGTACCTCGAGCCAAACGAAGGGATATATTGATAAGGTCCCTTCGGGGCTGATCATTGGGTTTTCCCGGTAGAAGGAAACGGGAAAGAATGACAAGGATATAGGCAGGAAGTTCCAGCGATGTACCTTGACCAGGGGCACCCCCAGAAGAACTACCTTCAGCAGAATCCTTGAAGAAATAAGTGATAAGTGGCGAGAAAGTGGCTTTATTTGATGAACCGGTGAAGCTTCGACATATTCAGTCCAACTCCAAACGATCAGTAGTTTCCTGGGCATCCAGAGCCTCATCATTATAAGGCTCGTGGCCTGTCGCTTTAAGGGCCAGGAGCTCACACACGTCTTCCAATGTCACCGTGAACTCACCCCACGCAGTGATGAAGGTATGGGTAGTAACGTTCCAGCGAGACACCAGAACAGGAAGGGAAACATTATTCTTGGTTAGAGTGAACTCAGCAAACCACTTAGCCCATTGCAGTCCAATCTTGGTGAGCGTTTCAGCATAAGTGATATGCATGTGGGAGTTCCACGCAACAAACTGAGAAGGAGAAACCCCAGGCGCTTCAAACTCAATGTGGGACCACGGGAAGTCCCCTTACTCCAAACGAAATCAGAGAGTCCCCTCGGGAGGAAGAAAACCCCACTTAGTAGAGGCTTCGTCTTCATCACCCAATAATAGAGGGTCAAACTTAGAAGAAAAATGGACCCTCTTACATGCACCAGCAAAATCATCACCTTATCCAAAAATAGGTGATCGACGGTAAAGCCTTAGTTATTCCTGGCGGGCAGTATCCAGGATGGTGGCAGTGGTAGGGGTGGCAGGCGGATCACCGGTAGCAGACACAGTGGGGTTGGTTGAGGACGCCATGATAAATAATGACACAGTAATAGAAAAGCTTTGAGCAAGAAGGGTTTGAGAGCGAGAATGGAGAAACATGATCACAAGTGGTGGTATAGAAGGTAACAGAAGAAAGAAGTTAGGAAAGAGCAATAACAATGGAGTTTTAGCAATGGAGTTCTCACAGAATTTCTCTCTCTAAAGTGAAATGGAAGCTTGAGGAAGATGAAGCCAAAGTAAGAGAAAAGAATGGATAAGTGTTGGGATATGCACGTTTGAAATTTCCAACTTCGGCATTTAGATTTCCCCACCCTCGCACGTGCGCGGCCGCCTATAATCATTTCTCATGGACACGTGGCACTTCGGGAAGTACTTTGGCAGTTGAAAAGACAGCGCCACATCATTAATGAAGTGATGCATAGAGAACCGAAAGCGTTGCCTTCTTCAATAAGTTTAAGTTTTGGCGCCAAAAGATTTTGTCAGGCATATCCATTGAACTTTTAACGAAGGAGATCCCCCAACGGTTCAACAAAACTACGACGTCCCCTCGCCACATGTCTCATCATTTTTTGAAAATGGCTAAGCACCACGGGGGATAATTTCATTTACCAGAAGTCCAAACGAGTATTTGAATAAGGTTAATAGGCCTTTCGGGAGAATTTCAAACATTAAAGCTAGAACGGTTGGGGACCAGCACGAGGAAAAAGAGGCGATGTCTGTAAGGACATTTTTGTCCATTAACAATTTGTTATGTCATGCGGCGTTACATCGTTGAAGAAATTCAAGATTCATACATTCATCAACGGATCCGTATATCAAAAGAAGAAGAGGAATTAATGTCTGACAGACCGGACCGGTCCGCCTGCAATAAAAGAACTGATCCGGCTAACCGAACCGGTCCGCCTCAGACCCGGACCGATCCGCCTGCTGAAGGCCAGTATACCCCGGACCGCAAGCGAACCGATGAAGCCTGGAATAAAAGAACCGATCCAGTCAATCGGACCGATCGGCCTCAGACCCGGACCGGTCCGCCTGGGATGAACTTAAACATATCGTGTTCAGATCGTGTTCAGATTTTTATGGCTCAAGACTTCTTATTTAAACCCACTACGGGAAGTGGTTTTCTAAGACTTACATACACGATTTTCAAAGCACAAAAACTCTAAGTCTTCACCTATTGAGCCCAAGACTCTAGGTTTTTGATTCACACAAATTTCCAAACATTTGTGAATCTCTTTGCAACCCAGGAACACACTTTTGCTGTTCGTACCATTGTGGAGAAGACTGTTCTTCTTCTTCATTGCAGCTCTACTGGAAAGGGATAGTTCCAGCCACCGACTACAGAATCCGACACCTGAGGGTAATTCTTAGTCACTTGTATTTTCATTGTAATCCGAAATTGTACAGTTACAATATTATAATAGAAATAAATGGTTTCGCCCCTTTGGGGGATTTTTCCTCACAAGCATGTGTTTGATTGTTCTTGCTTAGATCATCATTTTATTCAATCACATATTGTTGCATGTTTAGGGTTTGTTTGGGTTAAAAGGTGTTTAATATATAATTTGCTCATTTGAACGCAAGCACATACGTTCTCAAATTGGTATCAGAGCAGGTTACGCTAATCTATCGCGTATTCCTATTTTTCGCAAATTTTTTCTAAAATATCATTTTTCTAAAAAAATTGATTTTTGAAAAAGTGCGTGTTCAAATGGAGAAGTTATATAATAAAATGCCTGTTTTTGACGGGACAAATTATGCTTATTGGAAAGCCCGAATGAGGTCGGCTTTAAAAGCCATTGATGAAAGGGTTTGAATTTTAGTTGAAAGAGGGTGGACTCCACCCTTCGTGACTGTTGATAATGTGATCAACTTGAAACCTGTCACTTCTTGGACTGATGAAGAATTTAAATGGTCATCTTTTAATTCTAAGGGTCTATGTGCTATTTCTGGGTCTGTCACACCTGATGAGTTCAAACGCATAATGACGTGCACCACGTCAAAAGAGGCATGGGATGTTTTACAACTCACCCATGAAGGAACTAATGCTGTGAAAGAATCTAAGTTGCAAAATTTGACAACTCAATTTGAAACCATCACCATGCATGAATCTGAATGCTTTGATGAATTTTATGCTAGACTTTCTGACATTGTGAATACTAGCTTTAATCTTGGTGAACATATTCCTAATGCGAGAGTTGTTAAAAAGATTCTTCGTTCTTTGCCTAAGCGTTTTATCCCTAAAGTCATTGTGCTAAATTCTATGGGTAATTTAAATACGCTAAAATTGGAAGAACTTGTAGCAGATTTGCAAACTTATGAAATTGATATGTTCCCTAAAACGGCTAAATCTAAAGATAAGGGAATTGCACTTAATGCCCAAGAGAGAAGGAGTGAGGGGTCGGCTAGAAAAAAGGGTAGAGTCGTCTAGAAAGAGAGAGATTGACACGTCAGATTTTGAGTGTGATTTTGACCTAGATGATTTGGCTCTTTTTACAAAAAATTTCAAGAGGATTCTCAAATTTAAGAAAAATGGAAATTTTAAAGATAAAAAGAAATTTGAGAAAAATAAGTTTGAAAAGAAAAATTAAAAAGACTCCAAAAATCCTCCTAAGAAAGAAAGTGAGAGATGTTTTGAGTGCGATGGTAGGGTTCATAGAGCCTTTGAGTGTGCCACTCGTCTGAATAGAGAGAAAGGGAAAGCTGTCCTTAATGCTACCCTTAGTGACGACAGTGAGGTCGAGACGGTGGATTCAGGAGATGAGTCACCGCATGAGTGTAACTTCACCGCATTCATGGCCAGTCAAGTGAGCACTCCTAGTTCTCTTCACGACGATGAAGATGATGCTTCACAGGGACACCTCGACAGTGAGATCGATGTGAGTGAGGGGGAGGATGACTCAAGTGAGAGCGAGAGTGATATTCAACGCGCCTACGCTGAGTTATATTCTGAGTCTTTTAAAACTAAAAAATGTAACAAAGCGCTAGTTCTTAAGATCACCGGCTTAGAGGAAGATTTAAGAAAGGCGAGAGAAAGAGAGTCCTCTACCGTCACTGCCCTGAGAGAGAGAGAATATGCCTGTGTCGAGAAAGAGATTCTGTTTGGAGAGAGAGAGAGTGTTTTAAAGAAAGAAAGAGGGGACTTGACTAAACAAGTGGCTAGTCTTACGAGTCAGCTCCATTCCTCCGTGGAGACTCGGAAGAAACTTGAAGCCCTTGTTGCCCAGCTGACTCATGATCTTGAGAAAGCACGGGAAGTCAAGGTGCAAATGGAGGACAAATCTGGAAAGATAGGAAAGATTCTCCTCGGCCCCGCTTTAGGTTTTGGTGATCGGCAGAGAATTGGTTATGATGGTGCCTCCACCTCCCAAATTGCACATGGACCAGTTCCTGAGTTTACTACGAATACTTATGGTCGTCGTCAAAAACCTCGAAAGAGAATTCGACCAAGAAAATCAAACCAAGGTCCGCCTTTGACTGTGTTCTTTTGTACTTATTGCAAAAGAAAAGTCCACCTTAGGGAGTCTTGCTATAGCATGGGTCGGACACGACGTACTACTGCTCCACCTCGTCATACTGATGAGTTTTCTAGTCTGAGAGAGCGAGTTGAGTCCTTAGCTGCCACGACCCAGAGTTTAATGGAAGAATTCCGATAGATGTCTTTGCCATTAGTGAATGCTTCTCACATTCCAGCTAAAACCAACAACAACAAAGGCAAACAAAAGGTCATCTCTGCTTGGGTACCTAAGAAAGATAAAAAGGCCTTCGTTGTTCATGTTGCTCTCAAAGCACACAATACCTCACAGTGGTATTTTGATAGTGGGTGATCCAGACATATGACAGGTGATGCCTCATTTTTTACGACTCTTGAGGATTATCAGGATGGCAGAGTCACCTTTGGAGATTGGAGCAAGTCTAGCATTATAGGACGTGGTACTATCGAGCTACCTGGATTTTCTAAGCTAGAAAATTTTTTGTACGTCAAAGGTTTGAAAGCAAACCTTCTCAGCATTGGACAGCTGTGCGACACTGACTTTGTAGTAAAGTTTGATCGGGATGCGTGTAAAGTCTACAATCAAGCCGGTAAACTTTTGATGCAAGGGGTGAGGACCGAGGATAATTGCTATGGGACTGAGCCCACATCCTCACTTGTCTGCAACAGCTCCACGATCACTCCTATAGATCTGTGACACCAACGTCTAGGTCACGTGAACATTAGAGATCTCAATCGTTTAGCTAAAAAGGACCTAGTACGTGGCTTACCATCTCTTGGAAAGTCAACTTCGACCGTTTGTGGACCCTGTCAGTTGGGAAAACAAATTTGTAGTCCTCATAGGAAGTTGCATTCCATTACCACCTCTCGTGTTCTTGAGTTGATTCACATGGATCTTATGGGTCCCACTCGAACTGAGAGTCTAGGTGGTAAGAGGTACATTCTCGTGATGGTAGATGATTTCTCCAGGTACTCCATTGTAGGTTTTCTAAGAGAGAAATCTGATGCTATAGAATTTTTAACGACCAAGTGTCGTGTCCTGCAAAATCAACACGGTGTCACTATTAACAGAATACGTAGTGACAACGGCACTGAATTTAAGGAAGCAAAGGTGGATTTGTATTGTGATAGCCTTGGGATCAAACATGAGTTTTCTGCTGTGAGAACTCCTCAGCAAAATGGGATTGTTGAGAGAAATAATAGAACGATCCAAGAGATGGCTAGATCTATGCTTCTAGGTCGTAAAATTTCTAGGAGATTTTGGGTAGAGGCAGTGTCTACTGCATGCCACACGGTGAATAGGGTTTATTTGCGTCCACACACACTTCAGACTCCTTATGAGTTATGGACTGGCAAGAAGCCCAACCTGGCATATTTCCGTGATTTTGGGAGTAAATGATACATCCTACGGGATAGAGAGCAACTAGGAAAGTTCGACTCCCGGAGCGACGAGGGAATATTTCTAGGATATTCATCGAATAGCATAGCGTACTGTGTTTTTAACCTGAAGAGCTCTAAGGTTATGGAATCAATAAACATCACCGTGCAAGATGACGAACCTCCGACGGTTATTGATCCTAACCTTCAGTGTGAGGATGAGAATTGTTCTGACAGTGATTTACCTATTCCTCTCACATACTCTGTGGACCCTACTCCTGCGCTAGGGGACACACTTGCTTGGGTTCACAAGAGTCATGACCCTTCTGCCATTTTTGGTGATCACACTCTAGGGGTCAAGACTCGTGCTCAGCTAAAGAACGTTGTTAGCCATCTTTGCTACACGTCCAAAGTCGAGCCCAAGAACCATAAAGAAGCACTCAAGGATGAACACTGGATATCTTCTATGCAGGATGAGTTGCTTCAGTTTAAAAAGAATAATGTCTGGGAATTAGTCCCCCGACCTAGTGAGACTAATGTGATAGGTACCCGGTGGATTTTCAAGAACAAAATGGATGAAAATGGTACCATAATAAGAAATAAGGCTAGGTTGGTCGCTCAAGGCTACACACAGATAGATGGTGTAGACTTTGGGGAGACATTTGCTCTTGTTGCGAGGCTTGAGTCCGTTCGGCTTCTGCTCGCCATCGCATGTCATCTGCGCTTCAAGGTATATCAGATGGATATCAAGAGTGCCTTTCTGAATGGCATTCTACAGGAGGAGGTTTATGTGGAACAACCAAAAGGGTTTGAAGACCCTCAGCACCCTGAGCACGTCTACTAATTGAGGAAAGCCTTGTATGGTTTGAAGCAAGCACCCCGTGCTTGGTACGAGAGGCTTACTTCCTATCTCTTAGCCAGTGGCTTCAAGAGAGGGGGAGTAGATATGACGTTGTTCGTCAGAAGAGATGACGGTGCTATTTTGGTTGCCCGGGTCTATGTGGACGACATAGTCTTTGGATCCACATGCTCCCAGCATGCTCACCACTTTGAGGAGGAGATGAAAAGTGAGTTTGAGATGAGCATGGTTAGTGAGCTTACATTCTTCCTTTGTCTCCAGGTTCGTAAGCTAGAGGATGGGATGTTCATCTCCCAATCCAAGTATGCTATAGACCTAGTGAAGAAATTTGGTTTAGACTCCACTAAGAATGCACGTACATTTATGAGTACCACTACCAAGCTTAGTAAGGACACTTCAGGCAAGGATGTAGAGCAAACCTTATATCGGAGTATGATAGGTAGTCTTCTCTACTTGACTGCCAGTCGTCCCGACATCGCCTTTAGTGTTGGAGTCTGTTTGCGATATCAGGCGTCCCCTAAAGAGTCACACTTACTTGCACTAAAACGTATTATTAAATACGTAAGTGGGACTCTCTCATACGGTATTTGGTATTCATTTGATACCGATGATCGTTTGTCCGCCTATTCGGATGCCGATTGGACTGGGGATGTAGATGGTTGTAGGAGCACCTCTGGTGGGTGTTTCTATTTTGGTTCTGCTCTTGTCTCGTGGCTGAGCAAGAAGAAAAATTCCATCTCTTTGTCCACTGCGGAGGCTGAGTACATAGCCGCCGGGAGTTGTTGCACACAACTCTTGTGGATGAAGCAAATGCTGGAAGATTATGGGATTTCACAAGACACCATGATCATTTCTTGTGATAACACGAGCGCGATTCACATATCCCGTAATCCCGTCCATCATTTGTGCACAAAACACATCAGGATACGTGAGCACTTTATTCGTCAGTTAGTTGAGGAGAACACTGTATCCCTGAGTTTCGTTCCCACCGACCGTCAGTTAGCCGACATTTTCACGAAAACTTTAGATGCCCTTAGATTTGAGAGTCTTAGGAAGTCTTTGGGGATTTGCACAGTTGACTGAGGGGTTGGTCTATGACTAGAATAGGTGCTTCTTCATGTTCATATCATATGCTTCCTATTGCTAGTCTGTTTTATATGTACCATTGCTTAGTTGTACAGCTTTTATTTATTCTTTTTGCTTTTTATATTTCTTTTGAAAAATACAAAAAGATTTTCTTTTATTTTTTAAGAAAAGCACAAAAAGATTTTATTTTGATAAAATGTTTTCAAAAAGACCAAAAAGATTTTTGTATTTTTAAGCACCTTTTATGGATAAGCATTTAAGATAGCCAAGTCACAACTTCATTCCATTTATCCATGTGACTGTTTGATAGAGATTTAAGAGGCTACATCATTTCATCCACGTGCTTTACATTGGTTGGAGTCTTTGAGATGTAATTAGTGATATCTTCCTACATGTTTGACTCCTATATCCTTTATTGCACACATGCATGGCTATATTTGATTATTGCACTTGTCTATCTCATATTGGCTTGAGTGTTTCCATCTCAATCTTGTCTATACAATGTACAATATGCGATAAAACTTGACAAGATTGGAATGCATGTAACAACCGTTTTGGTGAGACTGTGTGTTTTTGTATAACGGGGAGGGGTTGCGAAAGGTAATCATCTATCCTTTGCGCAAAAGCCACCGTTAAAAAGGACCTAAAAAATGGAGAAATTTTAATATCCGAGGTCCAAAGAGGTTAAAAGAGCCCGAAAAATTTAAAGGCAATAAAAAACACTTCCTGCCACATATGGGCCACTTAGGTTTCACCATCAATTTTCCAAAGTTTGAGAATTTAGAATGCCTCTATTCAAAATCATATCTGAGGGAGTTTGGTTGGAGAATCTTTAAACGGGTTTGTACTTCCTTGAAAGTCCTGAAAAAGCACAAAATCGTTTTGGACGTTATTGGTGTGAAAATCACATTGAGCTTTGATTTGTTGATTTGATTGAGTCAATATCTTATATTGTCATTCTTTTACACCAAAGGACGCATTTGAGTTCATTTGCTAGGAGTATCCTATATTCATCGTGCACATATGTCATGTTTGTATGCATTGATTTTCCTATCGAATTTGATCACACCACTTCATTTACGCTATCATCGTCTTGGTTGCTTTGTGTTCATTCATGGTGTGATTTTATACTTGTGACACCCCGCACTTGCTTATTTGATTTATTTCTCTCATTTGTCTATTTGGGGACATCATAAAAAGGGGCGAGAATGAATTATCTAATTATGGGGGAGTTTTGAAAGTTTGAGTTTATTCATAAATTGGTATATATGTTTATCTCATTTCAAACTCGATATGTCACTTGGTATTTTGCTTTTTCTCATGTGTGTAGGGTACTACATGGATTATCATTGGATTGCACACCCTGATGAGAAAAGTCTTGAGATTACTGAAGAGTTGAAGAGCAAACGCTGTAGTCTTATTCAATTGTATCTTTCCAGTTTTGGGTTCATGGAAGGGTAGATTTGTATAGGCATTTTTAGTTGTTTGATAATTCGGATGTTTGTTTTTATGTATGTACCGGCATAGACATAGGGGGAGATTTGTAAGGACATTTTTGTCCATTAACAATTTGTTATGTCGCACGCCGTTACACCGTTGAAGAAATTCAAGATTCATACATTCATCAACGGATCCGTATATCAAAAGAAGAAGAGGAATCAATGTCTGACAGATCGGATCGGTCCGCCTGCAATAAAAGAACCGATTCGGCTAACCGGACCGATCCGCCTCAGACCCGGACCGATCCGCCTACTGAAGGCCAGTATACCCCGAATCGCAAGCGAACCGATGAAGCCTGGAATAAAAGAATCGATCCGGTCAATCGGACCGATCCGCCTCAGACCCGGACCGGTCCGCCTGGGATAAACTTAAATAGATCGTGTTCAGATCGTGTTCAAATTTTTATGGATCAAGACTTCTTATTTAAACCCACTACGGGAAGTGGTTTTCTAAGACTTACATACACGATTTTTAGAGCACAAAAACTCTAAGTCTTCACCTATTGAGCCCAAGACTCTAGGTTTTTTATTTACACAAATTTCCAAACATTTGTGAATATCTTTGAAACCCAGTAATGCACTTTTGCTGTTCGTACCATTGTGGAGAAGACCGTTCTTCTTCTTCATTGCAGCCCTACTGGAAAGGGATAGTTCCAGCCGCCGACTACAGAATCCGACACCTGAGGGTAATTCTTAGTCACTTGTATTTTCATTGTAATCCGAAATTGTACAGTTACAATATTATAATAAAAATAAATGGTTTTGCCCCTTTGGGGATTTTTCCTCACAAGCATGTGTTTGATTGTTCTTGCTTAGATCATCATTTTATTCAATCACATATTGTTGCATGTTTAGGGTTTGTTTGGGTTAAAAGGTGTTTAATATATAATTTGCTCATTTGAACGCAAGCACATACGTTCTCAATGTCCCTTCGCCCAAGTCCCAATGAGAATGGCGCTTTGGCTTAGGTACATCGGGGAGAATTTTACTTTTTCCCAACGACTATATCGCTGCGGTTCTAACGGGAAAGGAGGGCTAGAATTTCTTATTCATAGATTGAGAACTATATCACACAAAGCAGGTTCATCGGATTGAGAAGTTTCGTGCAGACATATCTTGTTCCAACAAATCTCTCCATGAAGGGGAAAATGTAGAGGGGGATTGAAGGTAACCCTGAGATTAGGGATAATTCCATAATTGGCAACAGTGTCGGAGATTAAGCAAGCGAGGCAGCTCAAACGAGGCAGCTTGGAGTGGAAACTCATACTTTAGCTTGTTGTATTCACTACACCAAAAATTCTAATGTGGCACGCTGTGGCAAGGAGATTCTGACACGGTTTTAAGCCGTGCCAGAATTTGGCACGGTTTTAGCATAAACTGGCACGGTTTAAATGACTGTCAAATTCTGGCACGGTGTAAAACCGTGCCAAATATGGGTACAATTCATTAAAAAAATAATATCCTAAAATTTCAATCGGGGACCAAAACTTTGAAGGCGGGACATCAATCTGATCTCCTCTCTTCTCTCTAAGTCTCTCTCTCTCTCTCCACGCTACCAGGCGACCTACTGCTACCCACCGCCTCCATCATCCACACTACCCGCCGCCTACCCTCCGCCTCCATCAACGCTGCCACTCATCCTCTGCTTCGTCTACTACCAGGCGACCCCATCATCTACTTCGTCCACGAACAACCCCAATGGTCGTCACCATCACCGCCTTCAAAGACAACACCTTCGAGTTCACCGTGAAGTCCCCCTCAGTCACTTGGTACCTCAAAAAGGCCGCCGGCATTGAGTCCGGTAGTAGCCGCCCCAGCCACGTGGTCTCCTCAACCCTAACCACAAAGCACATTTATGAGATCGCTAAGGTTAAGCAGTCGGATCCTTATTACCAGTACATGTCGTTGGAGTCCATCGCCAAATCAATCATCGGTACTGCCAACAGTATGGGAATTCAGGTTCAAAACCACTTGGATTTATTTATTCATTGTTTAATTTAGTTTCATGAAATTCTAAAGTTTATGTTGCAGAATGTGATTGTTTGTTTGTAATGCCTTGTACTGTTTTGACTCGAATTTAGCTTCTCAGTGTCATGTTTTTCTTTCAACTTGTTGTTTCTTGATTCAGGATTTTGAAGGGTTAGTCAAGCGTGTTGGCATTTTTTATGAAACTAAGATGAAGTTGATTGACTTAATAAAGATTTTTTTCCAACTTATAATCATTCAGGTTGTACATTATAAAACTTGAGCATGAGCTTTACTGGGAATTCGAGTTGTATTAGTTTTGCAATTTAAGAAGGGTACTTTGGCTGTTTTTACTTTGTCAATTTTTATTTGTTTGAATTGTTGTACTTTCCTAGATCAATAAATCATTATCAAAGTATCTAAATAAGAAATATTTTACTGGATACATAACAACTTTCTCGCAATTTTTCAATCTTCGTTTAAAATATAAATCAATATATAATCATCATCATGTTAAGTGAGATTTAACCATGTTTCACTTGTATATATGTATGTATATATACTATCTTATGCACATCGCACACGCATCGTACGGGGCTTAGACCTAGTATACTTAAGACCTTGGTGCATCAATTGATAATTTTCCCTTCCGAGTTCATGCCCATTTTGTCCTTTCAAAATTAATTTTAGTAGTTGTAAACCGCCGCGATGCATGTGTGAATTGCAATTACTCGTGATAATCTTATATATTGATTTAATACATTTAGGATGTAAATTAATTTTTAAAACATACCACTCAGGGCAGGTAGCATAAGTAAGTTATTCATTGTTATACACCCTCTGCTTCATCCACGAACTGCCATCATCCTCTTCTTCTGGCCATCCACGAACTGCCATCGGAGTTAGGTCAGACCAACCTCCGAAGGTTTGGTTGAATATTTGGTTTGGTCATCTCCAAAAGCTTCGACAATTTGGTTTGGTCATCAACATAGGTAATTTATGCATTCCATCTAATAAGAAATTTGAGATTGAAGATTTGGTCAATCTGCTTGAGTCTCACGATCCAACTTCAGATCCAACTCTACATCCAGACATGGTTCAATAATTTTTCTTGTTTGATTTCATGAATATTGGTTGAAATTTAGTTTACCTACTATTTTTTTATTGATAGTATCATTTTTTGTAGAGAATAATAAGTGGTTTCCATGGAGGTGTTTATCACATTGTTGTTGGTAGATTTCATGGAGGTAATGTATTTGTCGAGTACTTCGATGAAACATATCTTCACTTGTAACAAATTTCATTGTTACTTAGGCTTTTCAATCGTGTGTTAGATTTAGAAATTATTTAGTTGATATATTTGTTGAATTCATACTCTAGTGAAGTATATCTGAAATGAAACATTGATTCTTATTCACTGTATTATATATTCTCATGCCTAATTTTGCGATTTATTTTTGTCTTAGGATAGTATTGTGTATAATTCAAGGTGGTCATAATACGACAAGGGAGAAGATGAGTGAGAGCCCGTGGTTTCAGCTCCGATGGATTTTGGTTCGTGTTTCCTTTATGTCTCCATAATAAATTTCTTTTACATACTAGATATTTTTGTATGTTACAATCTATTGAAAATGTCGTATGTTACATGTTTGATAAAATGCTAAAGATAGATTACCTTGGTGCAATGTCCTATTTGAGTTCTAGAATTATGTTTTGATTGAAGCTATTTGGCCTAGTTTGCATCTCGTGTTCCTCCCCTTCTGAAAATTGCTCTTCTTGTTCTATGTCTACAGCTAGCCACTAGGTTAATGCCCAAGCCTCTCGACAACTCCCACTGAGACTGCCCTCAGTTGAAAGTGGTGCATGGAGCACGTGCCCAGCAGCTAGCCTAACGATGTGAACTTCAAGCCACAAACAAGGCCATTTATTACAGTTATTGTAGGAACTGACCGCGTCATCCCGGGTCTCCCCGTTTGTCTAAACAAGCCACAAAATGGCCACAAACAAGGCCATTTGTCTAAACAGTAATAAATGTCTAAACTGTATATATATATATATATATATATATATATATATATGTATATGTATATGTATATATATACACTGATTTATATATATACATATAGATACAACAGTTTATATATATATATATATATATATATATATATATATATATATATATATATATATATATATCTGTATATATAACACTGATTTATATATATATCCGTATATATAACACTGATTTATATATATATCCGTATATATATATATATACAGTATATATATACACACTACTGTATATATATATGTATATATATGCAGTTTATATATATATACTGCTATATATACAGTATATATATACGCTGCATATATATACATATATATATATAGCTATATATACATTATATATATAAACTGCATATATATACTGTATGTATATATATATATATAAACAGATATGTTTATATATACATATATATAAACAGATATATATATACATATATATAAACAGATATATATATATATATATATATATAAACAGATCTGTTTATATATACAGTTTGTATATATAAACAGTTTATATATATCTGTTTATATATACAGTTTGTATATATAAACAGTTTATATATATATATATATATATATATATATATATATATATATATATATATATATATATATATATATATATATATATATATATATGTTCTGTTTTATATATATGTTCTGTTTTGAACAGAATAAGTATATTCTCATTTGTTGTTGTTTATTCTGATTATTTATGTGCCAAACAATCTCTTGTCAGAGAAATAATGTCTCAGGTGGGTGATACTTCAAATCCGTCACCAAGTGGTGCGACAACAAGATCAAACTCCCGCTCGAAGGTTGTTTAGAGGTCTTCGACAACGGGTGATGCACTTTCCACAAAGAGATTAAAATTTAACGAGCATGGCCTTCCGGTGGGGGATAATTCAGCTACACCTTCTACTAGATGGGGAGACCTCACTAGGACGCATATACCGGTTTCTTATATAACATGGAGACATGTAGACGTGCGATATAAGAATCAAATTTGGACAATGTTCAAGGTATACTATTTTTTCTCTTTGGCTACAATTGTAATTTTTACTAAATTTAATTACATAATGATAAATTTTGTTTCTTTCATCTATTGTAGAAAGACTTTCCCGATGTGAAAGATAATCAAAAAAGCATGTTTATGAAAAAAGCTAATGAGTCTTGGAAGAAGTTCAAGGCCAAGATAAAGCCAAGAAAAAATAAAGAGATAAAACAAAATTGTGCGAAAACGACTACTCATAACACGGGTCGTTATGGTTATGCATGAGCTGCAGAGAATTGGAAAAAGGAGCATCGACGTGAACCAACCCGTGCTGAATTGTGGTTGTCAACTCATAAAGTAAAAGGCGGAGATTATGCGCCTCATGAAGCATTTGCGGTAATTTAGCTTTAATGTTTTTCTTTTTCCTTCTTTTACCCAATATGTAATTTAAATGATAACTTTAATGTCTTTATGTACAGGATAAGGTTAAACTGCTTCTAGATGTATACCAAGCGAGTGGTCAAGAGGAGACCTTGGATGCTGGGCCAATTTTTGATGTATTTGGGAAAGACACGCGAGGACGTGTTCGTTGCGTTTGGTCCACGATTTCTAGAACAGCTATATTGGCGTCTGCATTTGCTCGAGAAATGCTTCAAGAGGTAAATGTGGACAACGAAAGTTGGAAGGATCAAATGGAAAACCTCAGAGAAGAATACTATCTCACACTGGGCAAGTCGTCGGTTATGGTAGGAAATTTCCGCCAGGAGCTGTATCTTCAGTTCACTTCCATGAGTTAGGAAAGAGAGAAGTGAAGATCGTACTCGACCTTATAAAAGTGCCTGAATATCCAGTTTGGGGTGGAAAATAAGGATCTTGTGAGACGTTGGGAGATGTGGGTAACAACGGATTTTTGTATTGGCACGATGACTTTCTCCCTCCCATTGATGACACCAACGAATGATAAAGGTAATATTTATTTTATTTTTCATGCTCTCTCATTCTTAATACATATTTTAGATTCCTCTTTATTTGATGCTTAAAATATATTTTAGTTCCCTATTGTTAATTTGAAAACATTTGGATTAAACTTAAAAACCAGCCCCCAAACGACCCCGTAGGAGGCACGAACACCTCGCACGGGACCAATGTAACTTGTAGGAACTGACTGCGTAGTCCCGAGTCTCCCGGTTTGAGAGTATGACGATAATTTGCAAAAATCACACTTAGACTTGAAGACAGGCCGTTAAAGGGTGAAAACCCAAACCATCCACCAAACGACCCCGTAGGAGGCACGAACACCTCGCACGGGACCAATGTAACTTGTAGGAACTGACCGCGTAGTCCCGAGTCTGCCGGTTTGAGAGTATGACGATAATTTGCAAAAATCACACTTAAACTTGAAAACAGGTCATTAAAGGGTGAAAACCCAAACCAGCCCCAAAACGACCCCGTAGGAGGCACGAACAACTCGCACGGGACCAATGTAACTTGTAGGAACTGACCGCGTAGTCCCGGGTCTTTCGGTTTGAGAGTATGACGATAATTTGCAAAAATCACACTTAGACTTGAAAACAGGCCGTTAAAGGGTGAAAACCCAAACCAGCCCCCAAACGACCTCGTAGGAGGCACGAACACCTCGCACGGGACCAATGTAACTTGTAGGAACTGACCGTGTAGTCCCAGGTCTCCCAGTTTGAGAGTATGACGATAATTTGCAAAAATCACACTTAGACTTGAAAACAGGTCATTAAAGGGTGAAAACCCAAACCAACCCCCAAATGACCCCGTAGGAGGCACGAACACCTCATACGGGACCAATGTAACTTGTAGGAACTGATCGTGTAGTCCCGGGTCTCCCGGTTTGAGAGTATGATGATAATTTGTAAAAATCACACTTAGACTTGAAAATAGGCCGTTAAAGGGTGAAAACCCAAACCAGCCCCCAAACGACCCCGTAGGAGGCACGAACACCTCGCATGGGACCAATGTAACATGTAGGAACTGATCGCGTAGTCCCGGGTCTCCCGATTTGAGAGTATGACGATAATTTGAAAAAATCACACTTAGACTTGAAAACAGGCCGTTAAAGGGTGAAAACCCAAACCAGCCCCCAAACGACCCCATAGGATGCACGAACACCTCGCACGGTAGGAACTGACCGCGTAGTCCCGGGTCTCCCGATTTAAGAGTATGACGATAATTTGCAAAAATCAAACTTAGACTTGAAAATATGCCGTTAAAGGGTGAAAACCCAAACCAACCCCCAAACGACCCCGTAGGAGGCACGAACACCTCGCACGGGACCAATGTAACTTGTAGGAACTGATCGCGTAGTCCCGGGTCTCCCAGTTTGAGAGTATGACGATAATTTGCAAAACTCACACTTAGACTTGAAAACAGGCCGTTAAAGGGTTAAAACCCAAACCAGCCCCCAAACGACCCCGTAGGAGGCACGAACACCTCGCACGGGACCAATGTAACTTGTAGGAACTGACCGCGTAGTCCCGGGTCTCCCGGTTTGAGAGTATGATGATAATTTGCAAAAATCACACTTAGACTTAAAAACATGCCGTTAAAGGGGGAAAACCCAAACCATCCCCCAAACGACCCCGTAGGAGGCACGAACACCTCGCACGGGACCAATGTAATTTGTAGGAACTGACCGCGTAGTCCCGGGTCTCCCGATTTCAGAGTATGACGATAATTTGTAAAAATCACACTTAGACTTGAAAACAGGCCGTTAAAGGGTGAAAACCCAAACCAACCCCCAAATGACCCCGTAGGAGGCACTAACACCTCGCACGGGACCAATGTAACTTGTAGGAACTGACCGCGTAGTCCTGGGTCTCCCGGTTTGAGAGTGTGACGATAATTTGCAAAAATCACACTTAGACTTGAAAACAGGCCGTTAAAGGGTGAAAACCCAAACCAGCCCCCAAACGACCCCGTAGGAGGCACGAACACCTCGCACGGGACCAATGTAACTTGTAGGAACTGACCGCGTAGTCCCGAGTCTCCCGGTTTGAGAGTATGACAATAATTTGCAAAAATCACACTTAGACTTGAAAACAGGTCGTTTAGGGTGAAAACCCAAACCATCACCCAAACGACCCCGTAGGAGGAACGAACACCTCGCACGGGACCAATGTAACTTGTAGGAACTGACCGCATAGTCCCGGGTCTCCCAGTTTGAGAGTATGACGATAATTTGCAAAAATCACACTTAGACTTGAAAACAGGCCGTTAAAGGGTGAAAACCCAAACCAGCCCCCAAACGACCCCGTAGGAGGCACGAACACCTTGCACGGGACCAATGTAACTTGTAGGAACTGACCGCATAGTCCCAGGTCTCCCGGTTTGAGAGTATGATGATAATTTGCAAAAATCACACTTAGACTTGAAAACAGGTCGTTAAAGGGTGAAAACCCAAACCAGCCCCCAAACGACCCCGTAGGAGGCACGGACACCTCGCACGGGACCAATGTAACTTGTAGGAACTGACCGCGTAGTCCCGGGTCTCCCGGTTTGAGAGTATGACGATAATTTGCAAAAATCACACTTAGACTTGAAAACAGGCCGTTAAAGGGTGAAAACCCAAACCAGCCCCCAAACCACCCCGTAGGAGGCACGAACGCCTCGCACGGGACCAATGTAACTTGTAGGAACTGACCGCGTTGTCCCAGGTCTCCCGGTTTGAGAGTATGACGATAATTTGCAAAAATCACACTTAGACTTGAAAACAGGCCGTTAAAGGGTGAAAACCCAAACCAGCCCCCAAAGGACCCCGTAAGAGGCACGAACACCTCGCACGGTAGGAATTGACCGAGTAGTCCCAGGTCTCCCGATTTGAGAGTATGACGATAATTTGCAAAAATCACACTTAGACTTGAAAATAGGCCGTTAAAGGGTGAAAACCCAAATCAGCCCCCAAACGACCCCGTAGGAGGCACGAACACCTCGCACGGGACCAATGTAACTTGTAGGAACTGGCCGCGTAGTCCGGGGTCTCCCGGTTTGAGAGTATGACGATAATTTGCAAAAATCACACTTAGACTTGAAAACAGGCCGTTAAAGGGTGAAAACCCAAACCAGCCCCCAAACGACCCCGTAGGAGGCACGAACAACTCGCACGGGACCAATGTAACTTGTAGGACCAATGTAACTTGTAGTCGTATATGCAATTTTTTTGCTTGTATATGCAATTTACTGCTTGAATACGATTTTTTTAAAAATGACTTGGTTACTAATATTGTATCTTCTTTGTGTCTTATTTTTTTTGTAGGATGACATTCAATCGCTGGCTTTTATCCACTTGGAACGCACGAAGAAGTCAATGCTTTACAATAGGGGGATTGTTTATTTAGTGTCGTTAATATTCAGGATTCTATTTTTTGTGTTATGGCCGAGCAGACTTCAGTAGTTTTATGGTTTATTTTTATAACCGTGCTCGCTGTAGTAGTTTTGTTGTTGACATTTATGGCCGTGTGGGCTTTATATGGGCAGATTTTATGTTTAGCAGGTTTTGGAATGCTAAAAAAATAGGGGAAACTCTGCCCAATTTTTTTTTGATATGGGAACTATTAACTCTTGTAATTTTTTGACGTTATTGTCGACTTTTATGGTCATGTGCGGCTTTATATTGGTATTAACTCTTGTAATTTTTTGAAGTTTGTATGCACATTAGTTTATCAACAACCTGCGATATTCATAATTTGTGAATTTTCTTGATTTTTTTTGCAAATAATAAATATTTTTCCTACCGAATTTGGAATTTGCAGATTTTCCAGATTTGTTTCCTATTATTATTTTTTTTAATCAACCGAAAAATCTGGCACGGTTTTAAACCGTGCCAAAACCGTTCCAATGTATAAAAATGAGAACACTTATTAAACATTCTGGCACGCTTTAAAACCGTGCCAAAAGCGTGTTAGAAAATAGACAATTTGGCACGGTTTTGATGTGTGCCAAAAGCGTGCCAGTTTGGGAAATCTGGCACGGTTTTAAACCGCGCCAAAAAATCTGGCACGCCTGATTCTGGCACGATTTTAAACCGTGCCAGATTGCGTCTGGCGCTGTTTTAAACCGTGCCAGTTTCCTATTTTTGGTGTAGTGATTAGTCATATTGTATTTATGTTTATGTTGATTGTAAGCTATAACGGTTGTAATGATGTAACGAGAATAATAATGAGTTTTAGTGTGAGGTCAAACAGTACTCACGAGAGACCAGGCTTGGCAGGGCCTGGGAGAGCTTTCATGCTCTATCAACTGACCTCGTCGTGGGAACTTTAGAGGGACCTGGTTGGAGGATTGATAAGTGAGGCACCATTGGGGCTTGTCTTGACCATCTTAGATACACCTAGTAAAAACATCGAAGGACCCTGACCGTGGAACCTCGGGCGGAGTAGCTTGGAGTTCCATCGGGTGTTGAGTTATGAACCAAACAACCCGCTACTTAATGTCGCATCCACTGTAGGTGATGTCACTAGCCAGCTAAACAATGTCCGACCTGCACTTGAGTAAACTACCGTGGTATTTGGGGCTGTCAGGCAGTTGGTGATCCACCTCTGCGACAACAACCCCCTGACGCACAATGGTCAGGCAAAAGGTATGTCTTGGCATTTAATGTTTATGACGTGGTGACAACTAGTGCATCAGGTATTTAATGTCGTGACATAAAGTATGAGGGATGTCTTTCATAGTCATAAATGACTGAGTTGCCTCGGGGATGGTGTGGGGGGATATTTAAGGACCCCAACCACCTTTGAGGAGGGGATATATGTTCCTTTTGAGAGTCAAGAAGTTATTGCTAGATAGAGTTATTACAAACCAGATGGTTTCACCCATCCACCATTGTGATTTTTAATACGAAGCTTTTAATACATGACATGGATTCTTGAGGGTTTTCAGGGTGCCTCTACCTGCCTACCAGGGTGTATCTAGGGTGCTTACTTCTCTCTCCCTCTAGCTGAGTTACTTTTAAAAATCCATTACCACTTTTCGGAGATATACACGAGAGATTTGTGAGTTGAAACCAAGCATCATCTTCATTAGGCTAGTGTTGGCATGTTCTATTACTAATCCAAAGTTTTGGGCTAATTAACTTATCATTACCATACATAAAAGGGGTTACGCCTCCATCTACGATCTATAGTACCCTCCTACAATATATATATATATATATATATATATATATATATATATATATATATATATATATATATATTCATCCGATTCACCATTCATGAAAGCATTTTTTACACCCATTTGATGTAGCTGATGAATAAGTGTCGAAATAGTGTATTCCCTCTATTTGCTTGTATCCTTTAGTAACAAATCTAGCCTTATATTTGTTTATTGATCCATCAATTTTATCTTCCGTTTGAAGATCCATTTACACCCTAAGGGCTTAGTTTCTAGTGGAAGATCCACCAGTTCCCATGTATGATTTTGGATAATGGATTCTTCATTCCAATATGAATCTTTTGGTGTGGGCAGAGCCTCTTTGACACTTTGAGGTTACCCTTCTAACATATAAGTTAGAAAATGCAGATTGAAAGATTTTGATGTCTTATCTCTTTTACTACGTCTAGGTTCATCCTCATTATCCTTACTGGCATTTTGAGAATCACGATTCATAACCTCGAGAGTTATTTTATGAGAACATCTTTCTTGTTCATTCTTATATGGAAATGTATTTTAAAAAATTGATGCATTCCTTGATTCTATAATAGTATTAACATAAATGTTAGGAATGTCAAATTTATGCACAAGGAATCGATATGCACTACTATTTTTGGGGTAACCAATGAATATAAAATCAATGATTTTAGGACTTATTTTCACCGTATTAGGGTAAAAAACTAATACCTTTACGACATTCCCCAACACTTTTAAGTATTTATAAGAAGGTTTGAGATCTTTTCATATTTCATAGGGTATCTTATTTGTTCTCGTGTGAATCAATTTGTTGAGAATATAGTTAGTGAAAAAAAATGCTCCCCCCCATGTTCTGGGGTAACCCTGATCTTTTCAACATAGCAATCATCATCTCTTTTAAAGTTCAGTTTTTACGTTTGACAGTACTTTTAGATTGAGGTGAGTAAGGAACAGTAGTTTGGTGAATAATTCCATTTTCTAAACATATTTCTGTAAAAGTATATTCATATTCACCACATCTATCGCTTCTTAATTACATAATTTATTGCCGAGTTAATTCTCAAATTTATTTTTGAATTATTTAAATACATCAATTGCTTCATCTTTGCTCCTTAATAGGTAAACATAGCAATATCTAGTGCAATCACACAAAGGTAATAAAGTACTTTTGCCATTACTAGTTTAACCAAATTTTAAATCACATATATCGGTGTTAATTAAATCTAAGGATTACTTCTTTCAATTGAATATAAAGGTTTTCTCGTTAATTTAGCTTCTACAAATGTTTCACATTTATAATTAGAATAAATGCTAAATTTAAGAATCAATTCTAAGTGAATTAATTTTCTTAAATTATTATAATTAACATGTCCTATTCTACCATGCCACGCATTCGCAGACTTAAGCATATAAGCAAAAGATATCATATTATTAATGTTATTGGTAATTTTTAGTAACTAAGACATAACTTTCATTTTGAACATCCCATCACACATATATCCCTTCCTTATACACATTCCATCTTTGGAGAGCACAAATTTATCTCCAACAAATACAAGTTTAAACCCTTTATTTCTTAACGCAGAGCTAGAAATAAGAATTTACGAGTATCTAACACATTATTGAGTGCGAGATACTTTCCTGATGGCATTTTCAACATGACTCTTCCGTGTCCTTCAACCTTCGAGGTTTGGGAATTTTTCATAAATATTTGGTCTCCATTTGAAATTGGTCGGTACGTTGTGAACATATTTTTATCCTAGCATATATAGCACGTAGCGCCGGTATCAACCCAGCATGCTTTGGTGTTTCCAACAAAATACGTTTAGAAGACAACTACGGAGAAATGTATACCATCAAGATCGTCAAACAATTTATCAATTTCAGTCATGTTAGCTTAAGGTGACTTCCTTTTAAAGTTCTCTTGCTTATTAGGGTTGCAATAGTCCTTAACCCTATGACCCTGCTTGCTGCAATCAAAGGGAACCTGACTTGTGCCTTCATTGTTGTGCTTCCTTGCCCTGTTGAATTTGTGCCTATCCTCCATTATGTTGTCCTTTTCCAACATAGCATGATTATTTATTTTCTTTTTAGGCCTTTGGTTATCCTATTTTATCCTTTACTAAAAAATTAATTCATTGAGCTCCGTTTTTTTTCATTTATGCATCAAATAATTTTTAAATTTTTTTAAAGATGGCTGTAATTTTTCAATAACCACTGCAACTTGGAATGTTTCACTTAAAATCATATTTTTCGTACTTATTTCATGAAATATTAATTGAAGCTCTTGGACTTGCCTTATGACAGTCTTTGAATCAGACATTTTAAAATCTAGGAATCTATTGATAGCGAAATTCTTTAAGCCAACATCATTCGTTTTATACTTTTTATCTGAAGACTCCCATGGCAACTTGGAAGTCTTGATTGGGCTATACACATTATATAATGTATTTTCTAATCCATTAAGGATATATATTTTTTATTTGAAATAAAAAATGTTTCCATGATTTTATGGCAGCCAAAGTTGTCTTATCCATTTCACTATCATTTATCATAGGAGCATCCTTATCAATGAACTTTGTAGTTGTTAATCATAATATCATCTTTTATTTCCATATTTCAAAATCAGAACCATCGAATTTTTTCAGTTTCTATCCATGTGTTTTATGGATAGTAGAAATGGTAGTGGGAACATTAATAGATAACTCATTGGGAGAAACCGTAACATTCACATTTTCACATGATGATGTAGTTTTTTTTCTTCTGTTAAACAGATTTAGCATAACCCACTCATATAATATGAAGATGATAAATATTGTAGAATCCAATTATAAACCAGAACAAAAACAAAAGTAATATATTGAAACAATTTGTATTGCATTTGATAAAACTGTTTATACTAAGTTAAAAAAATGTAAGATATAAAACAATTACTGTTTTAATTATAATAACGTTCCATATTTTTAGAAAATTTATTTAGTGACAAACCAATAAGCACATTTTAATTGCGAGAAAATAAGAATTTATGTCTTAAGATTGTTGTTCCGTTTATATATAAATAAGATGTACTATACTAAATAAGTGTTAAAACAATAATTGCAAAAATGAAAATATTAAAACAGTATGTTATTAAGTAACAAAAAAAGAAAGTAGGACTTACAGTTTTTGATTTATTGAGTCACTTAACAGATTAAGACCGAGCCAATCATTAAACAGTCTCTTATTAAGATAGAATTTCCCCCGCTACGATCCTTATGATAGGAACTATGGGTGTCTGTCTCCCATGATAAAATGGTCTTCAACAACCATAGGAATGAATGCGATTTGATAATTCCATGAACAACTCCTACCAGATGTTAGAGGATATGTTGAGGATGTGCATACTTGACTTCGGGGGGTAGATGGGAGCAGTATCTTCTATTAATGGAGTTTGCGTATAACAACTCCTACCAGTTCACCATCGACATATCACCATTTGAGGCAATGTATGGACGACATTATCGTTCGCCTGCTTGTTGGTTAGAGGTGGAGGACAACAAGCTATTGGGGCCACAAATGATTCAGGATAATACTATCCAGATTCAGTTGATTCGAGTGCGCATATGTTTAGCTCAGGATGGGCAGAAAAGTTATGCTGATATAGACAGAAGGCACATAGAGCTGGAGGTTAGTGGCCAGGTTTTATTATGGGTGTCTCCTATGAATGGATTCATGAGGTTTGACAAGAAAGGAAACCTGCAATCGGGATATGTGGAACTTTTTTCGATTATCGAGAGGGTGCGACCAGTTGCATAAAGGTTGGGTCCACCGAAACACTTACAGCGGATTCACGACGTGTTCCATATGTCATCACTAAAGAGGTACTGGAGGAGAGAGGTAGATTTTTTATATGTTCAATTAGAGGAGATAGACGTAAATTTAGATATCTCGTACGAGGAGATACTAGTGGCGATACTTGATCATAGTGAACGTATATGCTGTGGCCTACTATGGTACTCTTGGTTCGAATTCAGTGGGTGCATTATAACATTGATGAGTTGATGTGTGAGTGAGAGTATGACATGAGTGAGCAGCATCCATAGTTATTCAACGTAGGTACGTCCCAATTTTGAGGGCAAAATTTCCTTGTAAGGGGGGAGGGTATCTAACACCCCGTATTTATGAGTATTTAAAATGTAATTAATTCGGTTATTTTAAATTACACGTGTGATGTAATTTAATTGAATTAAATATTATGTGTTTATTAAAATAATAATCGGGAGAGATAATGATTAATATTTATGGAATAAAATTACTAAATGAGTAGTAAATAATTATTTTACGTCGTAGCGAGTGATACCGACGTGATTATGTTATATCTTAATCGGGAGTCGCATGTAAACTATATGAGGTCGAGATAGGATATTTATATAGGGTGACTCGGATGGAAATTTCAAGGTCACGATTGGTTCCGAATGGGTCGAGATAGTCAAAATAATGTACTCGAAGGTTGTAATTCGGTCCCGGGGCCTTTTTAAACATAAGCGGGCCCATACAAGGATATTTGGATCATTTAGACTAGGCCCATTAGCCTAATTTCGGAATTGGGGACTAAAAACCTAGGTCTAAGGTTTTGAGGAAGCCACAATTCATATTCTAAACCCAAAGAAATTGAATAAATATAGAAGGAAGAAAGAGGAGAAATTTAGGACCCAAAATCAAAGGGGATTGGAGAGTGTTATCATTAATTCATCTTCTACAACGTACAATTAGACCCTACGAACATAGAATGGCAAGTGATTAACTTGCTTTCAATTTAATTTGTAAAAATTCATGTTCATATCATGGTAGGTGTAGACAAAAATCATTTTGGGGAGGGTTCTCACATGAAAAAGGGGATTTGGGGATGAAATGGATCTTCTGTGTTATTCAAATGATAAATTAATGATTATAGACAATCTATATTAACTGAAAATTTAAACCTTGTAGGGATCTATGGGCTACATACTCTAAATTCGGGTTTTGAAATTTAACTTAGAGTTATGTTAAAATATTTTAATATAAGCCTTTTGATAAATTAATTGCGGTTATTAGCCATATACTTGATACTTAGATGAATTGTTAATGTTAGGATCATCCCTTTTAGTTAGGTATACATATTGATGAAGGTTTATGATTATATCAATAAGGTTTGAGATGAATTTTGGATTTAAAAGTCTAGTTTGGGTTTGTTGTATCAGGGCAGCGAACCGATTTGACAAAGGTCCGAACTGGTTCGAATTTCTGGGCACATGAACCAGTTTTCATATGGACCAAACTAATTTAATTCTCTAGCAGTTCTGAGTTGGGTTGTTTAATGGTTTGGGTGATTTTCGGTGGAGTTTAGGGAAGTTAGATGCTAGTTGTACTAAGTGAATAAAATCTGGGATAATTGGAAAGGTAGTTAATTATCGAGGGGTGATTGGGTAAGTTAAGAATTATGATAAGTATGGTAAGAATGATACCTTACGGTTAATAATATATAATAGATCGGGCAAGACAAATTTATAGTCTATTCATGTATGGGATGTTATGGGTAGAGCTCAAGTAGTCTAGTGGGGTGACATTAGGCTCATGATAGAAAAAATGAATTTGAATAAATTAAGAGTCGGGAGATAGACTCAAGGATTATGGGCTAGTGCTATGGGTGTTAGGCAGAGTTTAACCAGATTTGTATATATATATATATGTGTGTGTGTGTGTGTGTGTGTGTGTGAGAGAGAGAGAGAGAGAGAGAGAGAGAGAGAGAGAGAGAGAGAGTAATATCTCAAAAGAGTGCGACACCAACTTAAATATGAAAAGTGTTAATGAATATTTAATTGTTGCATCTTAATTACTTGCTAAATATTTTCAAAATATTTTGGGCTCTGACCTGTGCCAAAAGAATATTTTTCGAAACATTTTAGGTGTCTAGCCACAGGGATGCCATGCTTGATGACTCATTCCAGGGATGCGTAGCTGCAGCATTTGTGAAGGCTTGTAGGATTTTATGTACATGTTTGAGTTATTCATTCATGTATTAGGATTGTGATTCAGTATTTCATTTGGGAATGCCTTCCCTTCAGTTGATATATTCTTCTAGTTTTATTCATCTGACGATGTATTTGGATTCTATTTTATTTATGTAGACTTATGGTTTGGATTTTAGTTTTGGAACCAATGGTTTATTTGGCACTTATTATTTATCTATTTATCATGTGATGGTTTAAATTCTTATATTTGTGTGGATAAGTTATGTTATTTCTATTTCCCTCATGTTGTTATGTTAATGAAAGATAAAATTGGCACCGACTTAATTTTAACATAAGTGGTTATTAATTTAAAAAAAAATCAACGGTGATGCTAAGAATGAACCAAATGAGATTCCTGTTTATTTTTATAAAGGACTAATAATCCGTGATTAAAATAGGTGGGGTGTCACAGATGGTATCAGATCATCAGGTTCTAGTGTCCATATGATATGTTCGGCTTACTAAAATTTCAACGGGAAGTTAACGACGCTATAACTTCCATGCCACTCTACTTTTGTTAGGTACAGACACCACAACAGCTAGTGGCACCGGTTGTCAAGGCCCATCCGGGTCCGTCATATTGACAAAGAATGATGGAGGTATTTCAGAAGGGCCACCCACCCGAGTTTTAGGGTAGTTGTGATGTGATCTTGTCTTGCTAGTGGAAGAAGGATATTCAATGCCACCTTCACATGATCGAGTGTAGCGACATGCAAAAACATATGTTGGCCACTTTTAGACCCATCGAAGCAACTTTAGAGTGGTGGGAGTCTATTACCACTTCCTAGGAGAGAGATACTAGCCCATTGTTGAGTTCTGGGTGCGGTTTGACTGCAAGTACTTTCCTCTAGACGTTGATACAAAGATGCGAAAGAGGTTTAATGAGGTGGTTCAGAGTGACCGTTCCATAGATGAGTACGCGAAGGATTTCACACGTTTGTCTAATTTTATGTTCGATGAGGTGAACAGTGAGGAGAAGAAGAAACTGAGGTTTCTAGATGGGCTAGCCTGGAGGATTAGGAAATACTTAAATGGTAACCCCACATTAAGGACTTATACTTATGTCACCAATGCTGTACTTCTGCATTGCCAAGATCATCACGTCCATCTAAAGGGAAGCAGGCGAGGGGGTGATCCTAGCCAGTCGGGCAGGGCAGGTGGGAACTATGCTAGTGGAGCACCGAAAAAATAGTCAGGAACACACTAGGGGAAGGATTACCGACTGGGGTATTTGTGCAAGAGATTTAGATCTGGGAGTTACCGACCCATGGGATGTTTTAGGCAGAGCCAATAGTGTCCTTAGCAGCAAGAACATGTTCCTTAGGGCCTCTAGGGCCAAAGGAACAATGGGAGAGACTAGAAGGGCCGAGGGCGCCAGGGCCAATAATAGGGTCAACCTCGACATGGACATTAGGGCCATAGGCAGGGGGACTTCCCAGGGCAATGCTTTATTTACGGGCATATGGGTTATATGAAGAGAGAGTGTCTATAGTGGGGTAGGGGACCACAACAGCAGGATGCCCAGCAGGGGCAGTAGGCACAATTACCCCCGGCAGTACCAGCACCACCAACCCCACCATAGCAGGGGCTGTTACAATATGAACGAGTCTATAATGTTCGAGATGCAGTCATACACAAGGCACCACAGGCGCCACCTGCATTAAACGGTATATTTTCTATTCACAGGCTTAAAGGTAGGATTTTATTTAATACGGGGTCATCATACTCATTTATAGCCACCAAATTTGCAACTACGACCAATTTATTAGAGTCAACCGATAGTTTCATTATATATGTAGAGTCACCTTTGGGTAATGGGTTTCTTATACACTCGATCTGCAGGGGTGTGGATATTGACGTGGGGAGATTATGTTTAGTCGCCGACCTCCTAGTGTTAGATATGGAGGGTTATTACGTCATTTTAGGTATAAACTAGTTAGCTAGATACCGAGCGATGGTAGATTATTTTGGGAGGACCATTGTGTTCTCTATTCCAGGGAAGGAGGTATTCCTACTGGAAATGCCTCTTCCTAAGGAAGCGTCGAGCACACATATGTATTACATTAAGGAAGAGACCTCACTAAGGTAGATGTCTCTTTAGACTCGATTCCAGGGGTGAGGGAGTTTGGGAATGTATTCCAGGAGATACCTGCGCTATCACTCAGTCGGGAAATTGAGTTCATTATTGACCTAACACCGAGTATGAGGTCGGTCGCCCGAGTGCCTTATTCTATGGCTCCTTCATAGATACGGGAGTTGAGGGATCATATTCAGCAACTTCTAGGACAGGTTTCATTAGATGGAGTACATCATCGTGGGGTGCACTAGTGTTATTTTTTAATAAGAGGGATGGATTACTTCGATTATGTATCGATTATAGGGAGTTGAACAAGGTCAAAATCAGGAATAAGTACCCGTTGCCTCAGATTGATAACCTATTCGACCAGCTAAGGGAAGTATCTTACTTATCCAAGATATATAAAAGGTCAGGATATCACCAGTTATTCGTCAGAGAGGATGACGTTCCTAAAATTCTTGTTCTAACACAGTATAGGTCGCACGAGTTTAGGGTGATGCCATTTGGGCTCACCAATATGCCAACAGTGTTCATGGTCCTTATGAACTAGGTTTTCCACGAGTTCCTCGACCAGTTCATGATTGTATTCATCGATGATATTTTTGTTTACTTTTGTTCTAAGGATGAGAATGTAGATCATCTGCGAATGGTTCTATAGACGTTATGGTATCACCAGTTGTACGCTAAATTTGAGAAGTGTGGATTTTGGATTCGGGAGGTGTAGTTTTGGGGCCACATTACATCTGACAAAGGTAATATTATTGATCCGAGTAAGGTAACGATTGTAAGGGAGTGGGGACAAACCATGACACCGATCGAGGTTTGCAGTTTTTTGGGGTTGGCATAATACTATCATCGCTTCATCAGGGGGTTTTCGAAGATTACGGGTCTATTGACGAACCTAACTCCCAAGGGGTGCCATTTATTTGGGACGACCATTTTAAGTTAGCTTTTGAGGAGCTAAATGACTAATTAACCTCAGCACTTGTACTTGCATTACCTAGGGGAGGAGTGGAGTACCGTGTTTATAAAGATACATCCTTGCATGGGCTTGGGGGTGTCCTACAGCAGTAGGAGAGGGATATAGCTTATGCATCTCACAAGCTTAAGTTCCATGAGAGGAACTACCATACGCATAACCTTGAATTAGCAACGGTTGTGTTTGGCTTAAGGATTTAGAGACATTATCTTTTGGGAGAGCATTTTACTTTGCTCACACCCCATAAATTATTTCAATATGTGTTCACGTATAAGGATATGAACATGAGGTAGATGAGACGATTAGAGTTCGTGAAGGATTATCAATTTAATATTCAGTATCATCCTGGGAAGGCTAAAGTGGTGGCAGACGCGTTAAGCCGACGGCCTGCTAGGGAGATAACGAAGGTTTGAAAGACGAAGTGGAGGGAGCTTCGATATGGAGACGAGGTTGCCAGAGCTTGTATGTGCATATTTGCTATCACGCATGAGGGTGGTGTGTGATAGCCTAACTATTCTAATCCTGGGTGATCATTCCATAATTAAATTAAACAGGAATCATCAATGGTTTCATTCTTAGTATCACTATCGAAATCCAATTAATTAATAATACCTTAATGGCCCGGTGTCAATTATTCTAATTATTATTATTAACAAGTAGTAAATATAAACTGAATAAAATTTCATTCACCATTTCCACACACATAACAGTGAATAATGACATAAATAAATATGTCTGGAAGAACACTTTAGATAAAATCCCTATACAATCATCTATAAATAAAGTCTAAATCAAATATTGGAAATAACTAGAAGTACAATGTCTCTATAAATAATAACAAACTAGGAATGGGTGATATGTGTAACAACCCTCGCTTTTAGGAGCCCATTTTATATTTATTTACTATGTTGAGTAGTTGCATATATAAAATGCCGGATGTGGGTAAGTATTAATTTGATGAAATAAGTTAATATTTACTAATAAGTTGTATAATTACCATATGGGTAAGTGATTATTACCATGTGGTGTTCTAATTTGTCATGAAAATTAGATGGCAATTTGAATTAAAATGAAAACGGAACTTAAAATGGTTTATAAAATTTCCAAATGATAATTTGGAGGGTGTAGTTAGTTCCGGGAGGTGCGAGACAGTCGAAATGTGTGCCATATTGTATTTTGAGATTTTGGGCACTTTTGACTGGTTTTGGCATATTGCGTATTAGGAATTAATTATTGCGGTATTGACATTTAAAATGAGAGACCTCTTAATCTAAGGCCACGTTTTAGTCTTTACCAAGCCTTTCATTTCCTCTTATTTGCCCTAAGTGTTCTAGCCCTAAGAGAGAGAGAGAGTGGAAGAAATTGGAGAAAAAGGAAGAGATCTTGAAGATTGGTGGTTTGATCTTGCTTTCCTCTTCAACTAAGACTGAAATTGAAGCCCCAAGGCAAGTTTTCTACTTGCTATTATATGGTTTAAGATGAATAATTAGTATGGGTAGTTATGTATAGTTTTGATGTAATATAATTGTGGTTTTTGGTTGGATTTATGGGTATCAACATCTTTGGTAGAGATTGAGTGTTGTTTGAGGTAGAAAATTGTTGATGGGAACATTTATGATATTTTAGTGTCATTAAATGTGGCTGGATGATTTTGGTTGGTAATTAATTTTTGGGTTTAGAAGAAGAAATAGGAGAAATAGGTCTAGGTCTGCAATGACCGGTCGACCGCGTATCACAGTTCGGTCGATCGGGCCTTCGGAGGAGGGCACACGGCTTTCTTTCAAAGGCACGAAATTAAGGGCGCGGTTGACAGCGGTTCCCCTACCGGTTGACCGGATCGTCTGAAATGAACTTTCTGCTTTCTTTCAAAAGCTAAAACTTGAGACGCGGTCGACCGCGGTCTTGGGACCGGTCGACCGGTCCCCTGTTTTCTTCCCCAAATTTCCTACTTTTGTTTTTAATCCCTTTCTTCCCCTAGGAACCTAGGACTCTTCTTGAATGAAGTAAACCTTGGCTTTTAGAGTCCTAGTTGAGTTGGTTGTCACCCTAGTGTTGAATGGGTTTCACTTGGGGTTAAGTCCGGGGGAGGGGTTGTCCTATGTGATGTTATGGCATCACTTTTCTTTGTGTATCCTATATATGGATGGGAGTTGTAGGCACATGCGTGGAAACTTTAGGGGCTTGAAATGAGGTATATAAGACCTTAAGCTCGGGAAACAAATATTATCCCTTGGAGATTTATTCAAGGCATAACCTAGGTTGAAAATAAATGAAATATCCTATGATAATGGTTTCAAATAAAATGAAACACATAATGTTAATGGGAAAAGGAAAGTATGGTTTTTATAGTAAATGCTAATTTACTTAAACACACCTCTCTAAATGTTATCATAAGGGAAGCTCGCGCATGAGGTGATGTTCCTTGACTAGTGAATGCAGGGAGACTATAGTCCTCAGCCATATGCGGGTTTATTATATGTATTTTTCTGCGCTAGTGAGGTAATTCCGGGTGTGGTTATGTCTCACTCGCAGGCATATGGCCACTTCCCGACGTGCGTTAGGTACCCAGGCTGCCTTGTTTAATGGGCCCCTGGAAGATGATAGTCATTTAGGGGCGCGCCCAGTGGGGAAACTCGGAGGGGCGGTCTTAGAATCGTTATATGTATAAGAATATAACTTTTCTAAACTCAAGTGGGACTTGAGGGATGCATACTTCCACTAAATGGTATTATGATAATTACATTCCTGCTAAGGAATGGGAATTTGAAAGAAATGAGAAAATAATGTTAGTGTATTCCTGTTAAGGAATTGAAACTGGATTAAAGTGGAAATTGGTGAATAGAAGCTTTTAATTTAATTATTGCATCATTTCATTCTTCTGCATAGTTTCTTTTAGGCATGTTATTTTAGTTGTCTTATTATGATTCATGCTTAGGTTGTTAGATTTCTGATTTCCATTTCCATGATTAACTGTTCATATCTAGCATGCTTTTTGTTCATCTGGGAACTATTTAAAAATTGGGTCCTGACCCGTTCATTTTCTTCTATGTTGTGCTTGTTATTGTATCCGCCCAGGTGCTCCTCCGCAAGGACGCCCGTGTTGATATTCCTACTCTTTTGCTTTTAAGGAGCTGTAAGAAATTGCGAATATTAGAGGATGTTTTGCTAGACGCCATCATTCTTTTGATATCTAGTTATGATCGGGTCTGTCACTCGGGCGAGTGGCCCAAACTTGTAATTGCTTAATGAATGTAATATAACATCTAACTGTGGTAATTACTTTTGTGTAGCTGTGGACCGACAACATATTTGGTTCTCCCCTTGTACATAGTTGTTTTAACCTTATGTTAATTATGCTTCTTTGAATTCCACTATTTTTTCTAGAATGGGTTGTTTAAATTGTTTTCTTAAGTTAACTTTTACATCACATAAATTTTTTTGACAGCCCGTGTTCTGAATTAATGGGTGGTTTTCTCGGTTACTCTTACTATATTTGTGGTGCTGAGAATGATTTCCGTCCATGATTACCGTATATGTCGGAGTATCGGGCTGGCCACCCTTTATTTCGGAGTGCGGGTTGTCACAATATGCTCGACTGAGGTAGATAAAAAGATAAATAAAAATTGATAAGGGTGGAGGCATCTAATAGAAAGGTCCTGCAACTTCCACATCAACTGTAGCACATTGAATGTAGGAACTCTTACCTAAAATTGTTTTTACAAAAATGGATTTGAAACGGGTCAAAGCCCAAGTGAAAGAGTTAAAAAAGTTTAGAAAGTATTTAAAATACGTCAAGATAAGATATTGTATACATGTTAGCTGCACGTTCTCTCACTTTAGATTCTTACCTCTCAGCTATTATGCACCCCTAACGTACTACTCTAACCCACCTAGTTATGCTACCCGCATAACTAGTTTGACTTACATCTCTTCCCCCAACTAATAAGTTATTGTGCCCACTTGTATTTTCAATACAAGAAGGTACTAAATTTTCTAATTCTTTATATTCATTAAGAGTTACCAATAAATGATTTAGTTCTCATACACTTTGAGTAATTTAGATATCACTATCTATCTTATCTACTAATACATTCGTAGTAGGATCAATCCCGTGTATATATATACACACACACACCACTCTTATCATCTATATATATACATCACCCCTAGGTGGAGACTTGTCGTGCGGGCATACTCTGCTATCAAGTCCTAGTACATCACGTACTAAATAAGGACACTGGTTCTGATAATCTCTCTCAAACCATAAATAAAATCACACATATTGGAGGCGAACATAGTTCTAAGACTTTGGGATACACTCATACCTAACGCACCCAATTGACTGGTCACACCCTTATTCACATAAGTGGTGCTCAATCTCTAAGTTCTATATTATGAGGTACAACTCAATATCCTCCCAATGGGCTCATCAGAATAAGACTTTCTACAACGTGAAAACCTCCCGTGATAGCAAGTAACCTAGGTAGGATTACACATAATAAATCAAACAATAGGTATTCACACCACCAATGTATATACATAATCATTATACGTACACACATATCATATATCATATACCCCATACGTTGTATAATAACTCTCGAATATTCTACGTATCATTACTTTGTTATAATACTTCACATTTTATAATCCTGAGTACTTCCCAATGCCCACATGGTTACCAGTTGCCCATTAAGTAAATTCAGTAGGTATCTCACTCAAGACCTACTAGTTTAAGTCCTACATGTAACACCTTGACTCGGGTTTATGGGTTACCCGTGAGTCAACACGACCCGAATCGAATCATTATGTGTGAAGTGAAATGAAAAAACCTAAATAATATTGCTAGTCTAGTTTTATTTAATTAACATTCACTTGTTAGCATGATATTCCAATTTTAGGGTAAACTACGTGTCGGGCTCACGGGGAGTAACCCGAAGTTCAAGTAAACAGATCTAGCTATAGTAACCATAAACAAAATGTACTTACCTATAAAAATCCCTCAAATTATTAAACCATTCCCAACCTGCCGTAACAAAGTGGGGATGTGAGCCTATGTCCATTGGGATTTATACAAGAAGTGTAGAAACGAACGACAGAAAGGAAAAACTCACACGCTACAACCACATGCATGTGAAAATATGTATATATCTACGTATGTATACCTTTGAAAAGTACTTGTTCTAATGAATTAATAAATTTGATTCCAAAAACTATACTCATCCAGATTAATTGACCTTAATCTTATTAAAGGCTCTCTTTGTTCATACTTAGCGTTCCCACTTTATTTAGCGCACCCTTTTCGACATTTGAAACCCTTTAACATAATTTATGAAAAAGCCTTTCCCTTACCGAAATTTAACCCATTCATTCATTTGAATGTAATTTAGTATTTTCATTGAAAATCACCATTTCAACACACACATTCGTCATGTTAGTAAATACATACTTACCTTTCAAAAATCCTTTTTGTAACACATTCTTATGTTAAACATGGGTTACACCAACATTATCTAGGTTGAGAATCTTAAAGATCAATCTATTGATTCTAAATTATGTAAATTCAGTAGGTATCTCACTCAAGACCTACTAGTTTAAGTCCTACATGTAACACCTTGACTCGGGTTTATGGGTTACCCGTGAGTCAACACGACCCGAATCGAATCATTATGTGTGAAGTGAAATGAAAAAACCTAAATAATATTGCTAGTCTAGTTTTATTTAATTAACATTCAATTGTTAGCATGCTATTCCAATTTTAGGGTAAACTACGTGTCGGGCTCACGGGGAGTAACCCGAAGTTCAAGTAAACAGATCTAGCTAAAGTAAACATAAACAAAATGTACTTACCTATAAAAAACCCTCAAATTACGAAACCATTCCCAACCTGCCGTAACAAAGTGGGGATGTGAGCCTATGCCCATTGGGATTTATACAAGAAGTGTAGAAACGAATGGCAGAAAGGAAAAACTCACACGCTACAACCACATGCATGTGAAAATATGTATATATCTACGTATGTATACCTTTGAAAAGTAGTAGATCTTTTAGATTCTCAACCTAGATAATGTTGGTGTAACCCATGTTTAACATAAGAATGGTGATTTTAAGCGAAATAAGAATCAATAAGGATGTTAATTTACATTGAGATGGATTGTCATGAAAGAACTAATCACATTGAGATGGATTGTCATGTTATTCAAGAAAAACTTTAGAGTGGTGTTTTCAAAACTTTGCATGTCTCCTACAAGCATCAATTGGCTGGCCTTTTAACCAACCCATTACCTCCAACATCTTTTCACTTATTATTACCAGACATAGGAATTCCCAATATTCATTCTCCATCATAAGGGGGAGTATTGAGAATAAAATTAATTGGTCATTAGTTTGTAGTCAATTAGTTGTTTGTTAAGTGTTGTTTATTGAGTAAATGGCAGTTCATTTTGAAGTAAGTGAATAAGAATCAGATTTGTTTTTTTCTATTAGATTTTTTTCTTTTGTAATACTTGCGTTACCATTCTCCTTTTACCCATTCAAATTAGCATAAGTTTACAAAACCTTAGGTTGTCTCCCAAAACAATTATTCTCGACAATGACTTTCATATATAAAAACAAGACTTGATTTAAAATACCTTTATCACCTATTTCCTCCAAACAATATTCAAAGTTAGGAATACTAAATTTGAATGGCTTGTTTCCTGATTTTGAAAATGCAATTTCACATTCGATTTCAACATGAACATACAATATATATATATGACTATAAGTACCAATTTAGAAAATAAACATGTACAAGCAATTTATGATTGATGAGTTGTACTACATGAAAATTATTCTTCAGTGGGGAAAAGTTTTAGTAACGAAAAAACAATGTTTTCACTAAATCTATTGCATATAGTAAACAATTACGGAAGTCACTAATTAGGTATCGACTTTTGATAGTGACCACATGTTTTGAGTGCAACTTCTTTTTTTTAATCGTTTTTCTTAGAATTTATAATTTTCTAAATATTTTGAGTAATTGTTTTCTTTCCAATAAAATTTATATTTCCAAATTACATTTTTTTCAATATTTTAATTTTATTAAAATTATTAATTATTCACAAATGTTTTAATATTTGTATCTATAAAATTGAGATAAAAAGACTATCGATGATTTATTGAAAATAATTTCACCACTAATATCCAAATTTCTTGTAGTGATATGCCTTACCAGAGTGCCTGGCATTTTGCTGCATATGATTACCTGTCATCAAATCCACACAACAAATGGATTACACATGTTTATTCTCAATTAAGATTGAGTTTTAAATTATCTACATTTGTATGGCCTTAAAATAAACGTCCTCTCAATTGCTTAACAATGATTTTACGCAAAGTGCATGTGATGCTTAGTATGTTGAGCACGCAGTTATCAAAGTATTTCTCTACCATTCATAGATGTGTTATTAAAATAAACATAGTGTCAACAATGTTTAATACTCATCACTAATTAGATACCCCTTTAGATACCAACTGAATAAGACATAAACATCATAAACTTACCATGAACACTACTTGTTGCAAGTTCTAAACACAAGTTTGATTAGGGGTGGATAAGCGTTTCTTAGAGTCTAGGTTGTTATTATAATAATATCTACTTGCATTAACTCTTGATTATTTTTTTGTTTTACAATTATATAATGCTTTGTTTGATTTCTTTATCGTTTTTAATTTAGTGCAATATAACTTAATGACAATTTTATTTAAAGAGGTGCATGTATTTATTTTTTCTTATATTTATCAATTAGATAATCATAGAATGGAAAGGTGAAAATAATAATAACAGTTAATCTTGTGACACTTTATGTTTCATACTTATCTCTAAATTTATTGCTTTCTACAAGTGGTCTGTTTAGTTGGTAACATATTACAGTTTTAAATCCATGGCTTGTTTGTTACGTGTGTAACAAAAACACAATACATCCAAGAAACTAATTATGTTACTGGCAAGCTATTATCACAAATAATTCAACATCTCCCGTTATGAATGACTAGTACTTGAGTTAATACAAAATTGAAGTCGCACGACACAAACAAGACACTATACAATCGAATTGTCACGTATATACATTTGTGTTTTAAATAGGTCTATCCTACCTACCTCATTTAAAATACATAATGACTTAAGAACATCCTTGTTTTCTATGAATTCATTCATGAAAGTTTGTGTAAAAGTCCTCCTCGTTATAAAGACCGCATACACCAAATTTCATAAAAAATGAATCATTTAGTTAAAAAAAACATCACCCAAAGTTTTATGAGCCAAAAATTCATGTGCACAGACATGTAAATTTATTATAAAACATGAATAAGAATTATATGTGTAACATTAAATTAATTCTTATAGGATTTTCAATATGTTCATGCAATTACCACTATAATTTTAACTACAACTTTTATTGAAAATTATCTTTCTTCATTGAGATTGGATTTGTTTGTTGGAGTTGATCTTAAGTTTCCATCTCTTCCTTCTTCAAGCACCAGAAAATGCTCTTAGAAAATGGAAAAAATGCTAATTTATAGAAATTTGGAAAACTAGGTGTTTCCCTTCCTAACCCAGATATATTTTGTGTGTTATTGTGTATCAATTAGTGGTGACTGGTTCACTATATATAGGGTGGAAGGAGACTAAAAATTTTCCTTTAAACTCATCATCTACCATAAACTAAAGTAGCTAAATGGTCTCACAAATATAGCAAAAGATAATAATTTTCTATGATTAATTCCATTAATTTAATCAAATTCGTCCCGTTATTTGGACCACACTAATTCAGGAGAAATAATTTATTTAATTTATAATTACGAAAACTTTTCCGAAATTTGTAATTAATAAATAATTAAATATTAATTCCAACAGTCTCCCACTTAGTCGTATTAAGGTTATACATAATGATTTGATTAACAGACTTCATTAGTGTGAGTCATGGCATTTTCACACTAATTCAAGAGCATGGGTCTTTCCATGTACCATACTACTAATGTCATACTTAATGTGGATAAATATGTGAGTTATCATAATGGTCTCATAATGCCTTTATAAAAGACTATTTTTGTCACATTCAGTCATTCACATGCATGTATACAATTAAGATAAAAATTTAGAATTCAGAAACTCTTTATTGATATCAAAAGTTTTGTCAGATAACTAAGGAGATATCAATTACACAATGAACTACTCGAGACCCATCTCTTTAGTATGTTGCAAAAATATCTTCGAAAATAGACCTTTCGTTAAAGGATCAACTGTATTAACACTAGTATTAATGTGTTCAATTGACACAGTTTGTTTCTGAACTTCTTCTTTGACAGATAGATAGTTCATATCAATATGCTTAACTGCTTTAGAATTTCTAAAAAATTTTGAAAAGAAGACTACTGAGACATTATCACAATAAATTTTCAGCAGCTTAGTTACTGAACTTTAAGGACACAAGTCTCCGAATGAGTCTTAATGTAGTGTTGGCTTAATTCCGGACAAAAACATTTGAGTCATAAGATAGTGTTCAATTGTATTTATCCAAGCCTATGACGTGTTAGTTGAAGATGTAGCGGCCAAGATTATAAAGCTTCATCATATGCCGGGTTTAGTGTGCCTCGTTTCTACGTCAACAACACTGGTTCCAATGCTCCTAAGGTATGAATGCATTATATATATATATATATATATATATATGAGCTTGAAAATTTATTGGGTGTAATTTATAATTTTTTATAAATTTTTTTAACGACTTTGTTTTTCTCAGAAAATATTTTTTAGAACTTTTCATAAAAAGTTTTGGGCTTAAAAAGAATTTGTATTTTCTGACTCGTGGTTCGAAGGAACTGGAATACCGTTCAAATGAGATTTCCATGTCGTTCGAATGAACTGAAATCTTGTTCGAACGAAATTCCCAGGTCGCTCGAATGAGACTTCTGAAGAGATTCCTTTTTTCGCACTGTAACATCGTTAGTAAAGACGTTCGAACGACTTTGGCGGGAACAGTTTTTTTGCAGTTTTCTCCATGTTTCCACTACCTTTTCCCCACTACTTTTTGACAGAATTATCAAGTGCGAAAACCAACTTTTCCAACTTAACTTTTTCACATTCTAAGATATTTTAGAGAGAAAAAAACTTTCAAGAAAAAGTTCCATGTTTTGTGTTTGATTTTTATGGATTAAATTTACCAAAAACACTTACACACCCAATAGTTTATTTATTCCAAGTTCCTTAATATATATCCTTGCTTGGAGTCTTTGGCACCGGATTTTTCTCTACACCTCAAAGAAGATAAGTTTGGTTTTACTTCTATATCCCATAAAGAAGAAGTTTTGTTTGTTGTGACATACCCACTTGGAGAAAGGCTCCTTGTTCGGGGACGGTGACCAGAAAAAGTTCAATCGGTGGATTTCGAGACCGGGTGGACCTCCGTGTTTATTCGCAAGGCAAAGGTGTGTACAAGAAGAAGTATCAGGGATTGGACGAAGTCAAGTCGGGTGTTGTAAGTCTTTTTGTTTTGTACTTGTAAAATCGTACTCAGTGGTTTTTTTTCCCGTTGTGGGGTTTTCCTCGTACATCAGGGCGTGGTGGCTGTTTACTTATTTTATCTTTTTCAAATCACAATAGATGCATGCTTAGGTAAAAAAGATAAAATTGGTATATTTAATTTGGTGCAAATTCAATTTGGGTAAATACTAATTTAATTCAAGTCATTACTTTAATTTGATAAAATTTGGTTTGGCGTATTTTGCAAAAATGGATTAATTATTTTGTTAGGCAAATTTCTAGGACTTGGGTTGAGTTAATATGTTTAAGTGATAAATTAATTTGTTGTTTAATATAATGCCATTTTGAGTTTTGTTTAATTTTAATTTGAAAGAAAATAAAATTTGATTTATGTACTTGTGTAGTACCCCGTATTTTTGGGATATTTTATTATGGGATTAATTGAATTAAATGTGTATTAATGGGAAATTAATCCGGATAAAAATACTAGCGAGATGCGAGTTGGTATTTAATTTTTATGAGTATATATGGCTATATATGAATATTAAATTATGAAATTTGTCGTGAGATTGAAATACGACAATTTGGAAATTTTGTTGGGACGCGTGTGACAATCGCATCAGGAATATAATTATTTTAATTAAAAAGTGAATTTTATTTCTATTAACCGTATGGTCGTTTCGAGTGCACCAACGTGTCCGGAAGGGTCGAAATAGTCAGAAAACACTAGCCGGGGGTTTAGTTTGGCTCCCGGGGCATTTTTAGGCCATAACGGCAACGTAAAAGGGTAGTTTGGTAATGTTGGAATTTTGGGAATTAAAACCCACGAAAATTAGGAATTAATATCTGATTTAACCTTTACCCACTAAACCCACTAACTACACTTAATGACTTAATGGGCTACGGGGGTTATTGGAATTAGTTTTCAAAAGCTTCCTAGGGCAACCTTAACCACCATTGTCATCTTGGAGAAAAAGAGCTTGTAGAGAGAGAAAGAGAGGAAAAATTCTGTAGATAGAGAGAACAATTCATCAATTCGACATCAAAATCATAGAAAGACATAAGGCAAGTGGTTTAATTTCATTTTTACAAAGAATGCTTCTTCCATGTGTAGGAAAATTTATATAATTGTATTGTTTTCGGGAGATCTATAAAAACCCATGAAATTGGAGTTATGTATTCAGATTTTAATGTAGGATTGCATGTAGATTTGTTGGACTAAGAGAATGACTACTTTTTATATTACAAAACGGATTTATTTATGGAAGTTGAAGACTTTAAATTTCTAGGGTTCATGTTCTTGAAAATTGGGGATCATTGGGGAGATTTGAGGATTAGATGTGGTTTGGGATGATTAAACCCCATATAAATGTTGTAATACGAATTTAATATGTTTAGGGATGTTTAGAAACCTTGAAACCTTGTTGGAATGACCTTTAGATGAGATTAGAGGTGAAGAAAAGTTGGAAAAACGAATTAAGAAAATCTGGGCTCGAAACTGGCCTCTCGTTAGAAGACCTGCCCAGGTCGTTCGAACGAGCTCGTTCGAACGAGATTCTAACGAGTTGACAGTTTGACTTCTAATGAGGAGGTTGTTTGTTCGAAGCCTTTCGTTCGAACGAGATCTCGTTAGATGCCCACTTCGTTCGAACGAACTCTCGTTCGAACAACCTCGTTCGAACGAGACTTCTAACGAGCTGACAGTTTAGGCTTTTTGGCCTGTTTTGATTTCGCGTGTCCCGTAACATTGTTTAATGGTAGAGATAACATTCCCTTGATGATAAATTGATATAGTTGGAACAATTGGGATATATTGATGAGTAAAACATAGAAGTACGGTTTGAATCAAATGATATTTATGGGTTAGAACGTGAGTAACTAATTACGACGTGAGGTTAATGAAAGATGTGTCCATTTAAACCGGGGGCAAGCGTGTGGGTATAATAACGAGAAGAATACCACTAATATAAATATGGAAATAGCTAAGATGTGTGCATGCTTAGTATATATGATTTGATGTGTATGACATACCTACCATACTTGCTATCATGGGAGGTTTACGTTCGCTTAGGGCCATCTAATCTTTGTGTTGCCCGGATTTAGATTGGTACCTCGAGAACATAGGTCAGATAAGGACTTATTGGGATATTAATAAGTCTGCTGATCGTGGGAGCGTAGGTATGTGCGTGACCCATGTGATGTGACTGTGTTCGCCTCCTTTGTTTGTGATTGTTGTTATCTGAGAACGATTCCTGAGAGATTCGGAATGCGTGATCCTTCTGTACGTGATGTACCGGGATGGATAGCAGAGTATGTGTGCGCCGCAGCTTAGTCTCGGGGTGCTTGTATTGTATATTTATGACGTGAATAATATACACTTATATAATGAGAACTTTCATGTTGGTATTGTGAGTATAATTACGGTAATGTTTTGAGAAAATATAACGGGATAACCGGTAATGAATGGTATTGCTATTAATTGAGAATCCAAGTTTAAGTAAAGCCCTTCATCTAATAGATAACGCTGGAATGTATAATGGGAATCGAGTAGTAAGGGGTAGAACTTATTACGGTTTGGTTAGACATGTATGTCACTTAGATGGGTACGGTGCGTTAGGAGTGCATAATTAGTCGAGAGGTGAGTATTTCATGTGAGTGCACGTCCTAACATGTATTTTGCATTTATTGTTTTAATGTTGTTAAAACACTTGCTATTCTTTTAAATACTCTCCACTTTCGGGCTCTGACCCGTTTGCTTTCAAATCTATCTTTTTGTAAAAACCATTTTAGGTGCCCAGCCACAAGGACACCATGCTTAGGATCCTCATTCAGGAGACGAGTTGTAGCTGTTTGTGGAAGTTACAGGACTTTTCTAGTAGACGCTTCATCTATCTTGACTCTATATTCAGCTTTCATCAGTTGTAGGGCATGTCACCCATTTCTATTAGAAACATTTCCTATTTCAGATTTTCAGACTGTTGGCATGTAATTAATTCAGGATTCATTGTCTTACTTATTTCAGTTGTGGGTTTGTCGTGAGGAGTTTTTCCTCCGAACTTATTATTGTTTATTGGTTACTCTATTACTTCTTTATGGTGAATGGATTATGTTGTTCTTCCATCATTCTTTTATTGCATGTTAATCGGATTTAATTTAAAATTTGACAACTTACTTTTTAAATACTAGGTGGTTAGTAATCATTAAAACGTTTTCGACAGTGATGCTATTAACTGAACCAACTTGGAATTTTGTATCAGTTTAATAAAGGAGTAGCTACCCGGTATTTAATTAGTCGGGGTGTCACAGGTGGTATCAGAGCATCAGGTTCTAGTGTCCTTTAGGATCTGTACGGCTTATTATGTTTCCGCTGAGATTTCTTTGATGTAGAGCCCTATGTGTTAGGACTGTTGTATTCTTTTGTATATGCTTCGTTCTTCAGCTATTTTGAGTTTATAACTGCAAACTTATAAACTTTATTCTTATTTCAGATGCCTCCACGACGTGCACAACGGGTTCTCAGGAATGCAACGCGAGAACCACAGCCCGCACCAGTTCAGGGCACGATGAATGCCGCCGAGGTTGCAGCCATTGTGGCCCAGGCGGTAAATGCCGCTCTTGTCGTGGTTCAGCAGGCACCACCTCAGGCGCCAGTAGCCGCGCTAGTTCAGGCACATGCATTCCCGTCTGCTTGGGAGCGCGTACGAGATGCTTTTCAGAAAGCACAGCCACCGGAGTTCGCAAATAGCTCCGATGTTGTGGTTTCGAGTCAGTGGAGGAAAGACATTCAGCGGCACTTGAGGATGTATGAGTGCACCGATCTACAGAAGTAGATACTAGCTACCTTTAAGCTAGTGGGGTCTGCACTGCAGTGGTGGGAGTCTATTACCACTGTGGAAGAGAGAGATACTCTCACGATACAGGAGTTTTGGGTGCGGTTCGATCGGAAGTATTTTCCGTCAGCTGTTCACACGGAAATGAGGAGGAAGTTGATGAATCTCAGACAGGAGGGTAAGACTGTGGACGAGTATGAGGCAGAATTCACAAATATGTTGAACATTATTCTGGACGAGATACCGGCATAGGAGAAGAAGATCCAGAAATTTACAGACGGGTTGACTTCGAGGATCCGTCAGCACTTATTGGGGAACCTCTCGTTGGCCACTTATTCTGACGTGGTTAACACTGCACTATTACACTTCTAGGATCATCGCTTTCACATGGCTGAGAGCAAGAGGTTAGGAGAGTCCAGCCATCAGGGCAGGACTGGGGGAAATGGTGCCAATGGGGCACATTCTGTTCAGGGGCAGAGGCAGGGTGATCAGGGTTCCCAGCAGAGGGATCATAAGAGGTTCAGATCGGGGAATTTCAGGCACGGACAAGGAGGTTTCCGGCAGGTCCATCAGGGTCCGAACGGCCATCAGAACCAGCAGGGTCAGAATGGTCAACATCAGTTTCAGCAGGGCCAGCAGGGCCAGGGGAGGAATGGTAATGACCACCAGGGCCGAGGACAGCAGGGACAGAGAGGGGGGAACTTCCCGGGGAAGTGTTACGTTTATGGCAGGACTGGCCATAAACGCCAGGACTGTCCGGATAGGGGCAGGGCCCCGCAGCAGCAGCAGGGTGCTCGACAGGAGCCGCAGAGGCCCATGTTTCCCGCCGCCCTCCCTGCATCACCACAGATGGCAGCATTACCACCCATCCCAGCGGTCCCAGTTCAGCAGGGACAACTGCAATATGGGAGAGTATATCAGCTTCAGCAGGCCGCAGCCCCACAGGATCCACCAGCCATCGAGGGTATGCTCTCTATTCGGGGGACTATGGGGCGTATTTTATTTGACACGGGGGCTACACACTGTTTTATTGCTATGAGATTTGCACGCACAATTGGGTTGTTAGACACCGCCGAGAGCACGGTTACTTGCGTAGATTCGTCGTTGAGTAGGGGTTCAGTGATTTCCCTTGTATGTAGAGGCGTGGGTATAGAGATCGGGAGGTTTACTTTACCCGTGGATATGTTAGTATTAGATATGACTGAGTATGATGCCATCATCGGCATGGATTGGCTAGTCGCGTACCGAGCCATGATTGCCTGTTTCAGTAGGAGTATTATCTTTGCCATTCCCGGGCAGGAGATGTTTTTGGTGGCGATGCCTCGTCCCGAGGGAGGATCGTCCACCCACTTGTACTATATAGAGGAGGAGACCTCTAGGGAAGTGGTGATACCACTTGATTCGATTCCGGTTGTTCGAGAGTTTGCCGATGTATTTCAGGATATACCTGGATTACCTCCGAGTAGAGAGATAGATTTCGTGATTTATTTGATGCCGGGCACTCGGCCTATTGCCCGCGCACCTTACCGTATGGCTCCAGCTGAGATGAGAGAGTTACGGGATTAGATTGAGCTGTTGTTGGGTCAGGTGTTTATACGGAGGAGTACTTCGCCGTGGGGTGCCCCTGTGTTATTCGTGAAGAAGAGGGATGGATTCTTGAGGTTGTGTGTAGATTACCGAGAGTTGAATAAGGTCACGATACGGAATAAATATCCGTTGCCCCGAATCGATGACTTATTAGACCAGTTGAGAGGAGCTTCTTTCTTCTCCAAGATTGATTTGCGATCGGGATGCCATCAGTTGCGTATCAGGGAAGAGGATGTCTCGAAGACTGCGTTCTTAACGAGATATGGTTCCTACGAGTTTCGGGTTATGCCTTTTGGTTTGACCATTGCTCCAGCCGTGTTATGGACTTAATGAATAGGGTGTTCAGAGAGTTCCTAGATCAGTTCGTCATTGTCTTTATTGATGACATTCTGGTTTACTCCCAGATAGAGGAGGAGCACGCCAAGCATTTGAGGCAGGTTTTGCAGACGCTACGTCAGAATGAGCTGTATGCAAAATATGAGAAATGCGGGTTTTGGCTGAAGGAGGTTCAGTTTTTGGGGCACATTATTTCCGACCGGGGGATATCTGTTGATCCGGGGAAAGTATCCGCGGTGAGGGAGTGGGAACAGCCCACGAAACCGACGGAGATCCGTAGTTTCTTGGGCCTAGCAGGATACTACAGAAGGTTCATTCGGGGTTTCTCCAAGATAGCAGGTCCTTTGACACATCTGACTCGTAAAGGTGTGCCGTTCATTTGGAGTGATGCCTGTCAGTTGGCATTCGATGAGTTGAAGGACAAATTGACATCAGCACCTGTGTTAGCATTGCCGAGATCGGGAGTTGAGTATCTAGTTTACACCTACGCTTCCTTACAAGGACTTGGAGGTGTATTGCAGCAGGAGATTCAGGCCATAGCTTATGCTTCCCGTAAGCTTAAGCCTCACGAGAAGAATTACCCCACCCATGACTTGGAGTTAGCGGCAGTTGTATTTGCCCTACGGATTTGGAGACATTACCTTTTGGGGGAGAAGTTTCGATTATTCACGGACTACAAGTACCTGCAGTACCTATTCACGCAGAAGGAGTTGAATATGCGACAGCGAAGGTGGCTTGAGTTTGTGAAGGATTATCAGTTCGATATCCAATATCACCCGGGAAAGCTAACGTGGTAGCAGACGCGTTGAGCCGTAGACCAGTAGATGAGGTGGTAGATGTGTGGAAGGCAAAGTGGAAGGAGTTGGGACACCAGGATGCAGTGGCCCGATCATTTATGTCGGTGATGACTGTTACTCCGCATATTGTCACGAGGGTGGTAAAGGCACAAGCAGATGACTCGTTCTGTCAGGAGAAGATAGTTCGATTATTAGCAGATAGAGCAGAGTCCTATACCGTTAGTTCAGATGGGGGATTACACTTCAAAGGGCGACTGATAGTGTAAGGACACAAATTTCCAATTGAGTCCATATATAGTTTTGGCTCAATTCCGGACAAAAACATTTATTCATAGGAATGTATTTGATTGTAATATTCTCAAGCCTATGAAGTGTGTGTTGAAGACGTAGCGGCAAAGAATATAAAGCTTCATCAAAATGCCAGTTTGCGTGCCTCGTTTCTACATCATCAACTAAGGTTCCATGCTCTCAAGGTATGAATGCAATTATATTTATATAGGAGCTTGGAACAATATTTATTGGGTGTTAGGTGTAATAAAAACTGCATTTTATTTTCAGAAAGAATCAATTAGAACTTTAAAATAAGTATATAAAAGTTTCTGGGCCAAAATCAAATTTTACAAACTTTCTGGTCGTTCGTTAGAAATGTCGTTCGAACGAGTTTTTTCGTTCGAACCAGGTTTCGTTCGAACGAGTTTGCCAACGACCCTAAACTGGTCAGTCGTTCGATATGTCGTTCGAACGAGTTTGTTCGTTCTAACGAGGTATCTAACGAGCCCAGTCTGGTCGCTCGTTAGAAGTCTCGTTCGAACGAGAGTCAAGTTCGTTCGAACGAGATGCCAGGGCGGGAATAGTTTTGAGCAGTTTTTTGGCAGTTTTCACCCACTTTCCCCACTTGGTTTTTAACCAACTTTTTCAAGACTTATTAAGGACGGGAAACACATTTTTCTAATTAACTTTTCCAACCTTGTTTATCTCCTAGAGAGAGTTTGAGAGCAAAAATAGTTTAGGAAAATGTTCAAGTTTTGAGTGTTGTTTTTCAAAGAAAAATTCATATACCACTCTAGTGTTTACACCCAATAGTTGTGTTTATCCAAGTTCTATATACATATCTTTACTTGGAGTTTTTGGCACCGGTTTTCTCTACCGAATTCAAGAAGAGACGTTTCGGGTTTGCTTCTACACCCCATCACAAAGAAGACTTTTTGTTGAGATTCTACCCACACGGAGAAAGGCTCCATGCTTGGGTGACGGTGACCATATAAAGTCCCATCGGTGGATTCCGAGATCGCGGTGGTGTTCCGAGGTTGTTCGCTAGGATGAGGTTTCTACGAGAAGAAGCGTCGAGGCTTGAGAGGGATGGAGTCAGTCGTTGTAAGTCTATCTGTCTTGTAATTGTAATTCCGTATCTAGTGGACTTGTGGCTAGGGCCGTCCGTGGTTGTTTCCCGTCTTGGGTTTTTTCCTCGTACATCTCGGCGTAGTGTGATATTGTTTATTTTATCTTGCTCATAATTTAGAACGCATGCTTTAGGTTTAATTCAAGATAAAATTCGGTTTAATTCTCACACTATATTTAATTTGGGACTAAATTAAATATTTGGTAAATTGGGTTTATTCAAGTCATTTGCTAAAATTGGTTTCGCCTAACTTTGGATAATTGGAAATTATGACTTAGGCAAATTCTAGGACTTGAGTTAATTAAAACTTGTTGTTGTTAATTTTTGGAAGTTGAACCATCACCTTTATAACGCTTCCGCATCATCTCTTGTGTTTTATATTAAAAAGGAAATTAAATATTTTTAATCGTGTGAAATTAAAATCCGGGGCTTTTCAAATTGGTATCAGAGCCAAAAACGATAAATTATTTCGTTAAGATCCTTTAATTTTTGGCTAAAATGGATTTTTCCCCATTTTCAAAATTTCCTATTTTCGATGGTTCAAACTACGCGTATTGGAAAGCGCGAATGAGATTGGCACTAAAATCTATCGACGAGAGAGTTTGGATGTCTATTATTAACGGGTACTCCCCACCAACTTACTTAGTTGAAAATGAACGTGTTATCAAACCCGCCGATAGATGGACTGAAAATGAGTTTAAACTTGCTAACTTTAATTCCCGAGGTTTAAATGCCTTGTTTAGCGCTGTCACACCGGATGAATTCCGACGCATTATGACGTGTGAGACCGCTAAAGAAGCTTGGGATATTTTACAATTAACTCATGAAGGAACTAGTGTCGTTAAAGCTTCAAAACTCCAAAACCTCACCACTCAATTTGAAACTATCAAAATGGATGAATTAGAAACTTTTGATAAATTTTATGCTAGACTTTATGATATTGTTAATTCATCTTTTAACTTGGGAGAGAAAATACCTGACGACCGTGTTGTAAAGAAAATTTTAAGGTCCCTACCCGATAGATTTATTCCAAAGGTGACCGTTTTAAATTCTTTACCCACTTTAGCCTCTACGAAATTAGAAGAGCTTGTAGGTGATTTACAAACCTATGAACTAGATATGTTTCCCTCTAAAAATGAAAAGAAAATAAAAAAGGGCGTTGCTTTAAAAGCCCGAAAAGAGGTCAAACAAGTAGTAGAGAGCGATAGTGATAGTGACTCGGAAGATATGGCTTTGTTTGCTCGTAAATTTAGAAAATTTCTTAAATTTAACAAAGATAAATATAAAAATGATTTTAAGAAATTTGACACTTCTAAACACGATAAAAGCGAGAAGGTTTCTAAAGCCGAGAAGATCCCTAAAACTAGTAATGATAATTTAGATAGGGATGAGTCTAATAAGTGTTTTGGTTGTGAAGGTTATGGCCATAGGGCTTATGAGTGCCCCACTAAACTAAGGAAAGAGGGTAAACGATCCACTGCTTATAATGCGACCCTTAGTGATAGTGATAAGGAAGAGAAGCCCGAGTCCCCCACTAAGAAAAATTTTGTGGCTTTTATGGCTAGATATGTGAGTGATAGTGAGAACTCATCGAATGATGAAACTATAGCACATGCCACTTCCAAGGTCATTGTACATGATTCTCTTATTTTTGATGATAGTGAGAGTGAAGAAGAAAGAGAGAGTGAAAATGAAGATGAGGTTGATATGAGTGAACTTCAAAATTCTTTTTAAGAACTTTATACATAATCTATTAAATTGAAAAGAGCTAATTTGAAGTTAGAAGCTAGTTTAAGAGAGAGTGTCAAGGTCGTTGATGAGAATGCTTTAATAGAAGACCTTAGGACACATGAGAGGACTCTTAAAGAGAAGCTTAACTATGTATAAGGCAAAAGAGATAGCCTTAGGGGTTTAATGGAATCCTTGAAAAAGGAGCTTCTTGCTTTTGAAGAGCAAAATGTTTTACTAGAATCTAAAATTTTAGAATTGGAAAAGAAATTAAAAGATTCTAGTAATGTCAAATTTGATTTGGAGTGTCGTTCGTAAAAACTAGATAAAATGTTAGGAACGGTCCAAATTAAAAATGACACTTGTGGTTTAGGCTTCAATACTTGTAATGAATTTTCTTATAATGCCAAAACCACTGTTTTAGGAGAATCGTCTAGGAAAGATTTTAGAGATCACTCCTTAAGAAAATCTTTTCGACATGTTCTTACTTGTACACATTGTGGTCGAAAAGGTCATCTTAGGAAATTTTGTTTAGATCTTAAACGAATTCCTAGAAAATCCCATAGTAAAGTAACCACGGCTATTAACTATCCAACACCCCAAGATAGTAATTCTTCATTAATTTGGGTTAGGAAATCTGACTTGGTTGCCTTACAAAATAGGGATTTTGATTCTCATTTACTTTCACATGCTTCCTCCCTTGCTAAATCTAAAGGATAAATGTGTTAGTGTTTGCATACTTTAGCGTTTGTACTTCATGCCATATTCATATGCTAAATGTATGCTTGTTTTGTCATTCTCTAGTCATTGCCTTATTTTCATATCACATGCTAGAAATCACGACTTGTTTATCTTTTTGTATTATATTTTTGTTTGAATTAATTGAAAAATATAAAAAGATTTTTGTTTATCATTTGTGTTTTATTATTTCATTTAAGCTTAATGAAAAATACAAATGATTTTTGTTTAGTCTTTTGAGTATATATCTTTATTTTTGATTACAAATGTTAAAAACTCAAAAAGATTTTTATGTGTGTATTTTAGTTTGACACACTTTAAGTGGCATATACTTGTGTTTGAATTCCATCTTTTACGCTCCCACGTGGCTAGAACTTTTGGTTTAGATTTTCAATCCTTAAAATGTTCTTTACCATGTTTTATATGGAGTAGTTGGATTTTGCATTGTTGAAATGGATTCTATTTCTATATGCCTCTTTTCACACATGCACGAGCTCTTTTGAAATCTTAAATGTCACATGTTATATTTGAGCTTTTTGAGGTGTTCTCCTATCAATCTAGTCATCTACATATCTATGACCTAGGAGGACTAGTGCATGTCAAAATCCGTTGCATGTGAGATTTATGTGAAAAATGAAAACATGATAAATTAATATATGCACGGGGAAGGGCTCCGAAAGGATGAATTAAATCCTTTGCGATAGTAAGCCACCGTTGATTGGATCTAAAAGAAATACGTGATCCAAAGGCCTAAAAACAGAATATTTGTCATTAAAAAGAAAGCAATTGCCAAGGCCTATGTTTGTTTGATATATTCATTCAAAACTAAAAGAATATATATGCTCATTGAGGGAGAATTGGATGGTATATCAATGGTTTGCACAATGTCCGTTTATCCTAGTTGTCTTTAATGTCATGACTCTATTTGGTTTTAGAATCATCATCATGCTAGGCTTGTATGCATTGTGTATGTTTGTTCATTGAGTTCAATCTTTATATTGTCACATGAGGTTATATTTAACTGTGATGAAGTTTGCAATCAAATGAGAACTCCGTGAACGTTTATTAAGTGTTTGGGTCTAAATTTAATTGTTGCTAGTTCACACCCCTACACTTCCGTTTCCATATGACACATCTTTACCATACGAGTGTGCAAACTTATTGTATTTTGTGTCATGTGGGTGTTTATATCTATCTATATATGCACAGTACTTATTGGTATATTTATAGTATATATATATATGATATTTGTTTGTCTTTGCCTTGCGTTTATTGCCCATATGCTTTCATGTCTTATCACTATAAGCTTCCACATGCTGTTTATTAGTTCTTTATCCTTTGCCTATTCCTGAACAAAAAGGGGGAGAATAATGATAGGGGGAGAAATGGTATCTAATCCTATTATTATCGTATCTTAGTTTGGGGGTGATTTATCTTAGGGGGAGACATCTTTCTAAGTAAAGTAGGTCATGTGTTTGATAAAGGGGAGAATTAATTTAGGGGGAGTAATTAATTAATTGCATTTAATATTTTGATATTCCCTATGCATTTGATGAGTTTGCTTAAGTGTGCAGGAATTATTCTAAAGCGGCATCTTTCTATGGCAAAGCGTTTGATCCTTGGGTTGAGTCAAGTTTGGGCGGGTTATGTTTTGAGTCTAGTAGAGCTTGACGGCCCTTTAGGATTTTTGTTTGGTTTTTGTCCCGGAATAGCCAAAGGGGGAGATTTGTAAGGACACAAATTTCCAATTGAGGCCATATATAGTTTTGGATCAATTCTGGACAAAAACATGTATTCATAGGAATGTATTTGATTGTAATATTCTCAAGCCTATGAAGTGTGTGTTGAAGACGTAGCGGCAAAGAATATAAAGCTTCATCAAAATGCCGGTTTGCGTGCCTCGTTTCTACATCATCAACTAAGGTTCCATGCTCCCAAGGTATGAATGCAATTATATTTATATTGGAGCTTGGAACAATATTTATTGGGTGTTAGGTGTAGTAAAAACTGCTTTTTATTTTCAGAAAGAATCAATTAGAACTTTAAAATAAGTATATAAAAGTTTTTGGGCCAAAATCGAATTTTACAAACTTTCTGGTCGTTCGTTAGAAATGTCGTTCCAACGAGTTTTTTCGTTCGAACCAGGTTTCGTTCGAACGAGTTTTTCATTCGAACCAGGTTTCGTTCGAACGAGTTTGCCAACGACCCTAAACTGGTCAGTCGTTCGATATGTCGTTCGAACGAGTTTGTTCGTTCTAACGAGGTATCTAACGAGTTTCTAACGAGCCCAGTCTGGTCGCTCGTTAGAAGTCTCGTTCGAACGAGAGTCAAGTTCGTTCGAACGAGATGCCAGGGCGGGAATAGTTTTGAGCAGTTTTTTGGCAGTTTTCACCCACTTTCCCCACTTGGTTTTTAACCAACTTTTTCAAGACTTATTAAGGACGGGAAACACATTTTTCTAATTAACTTTTCCAACCTTGTTTATCTCCTAGAGAGAGTTTGAGAGCAAAAATAGTTTAGGAAAATGTTCAAGTTTTGAGTGTTGTTTTTCAAAGAAAAATTCATATACCACTCTAGTGTTTACACCCAATAGTTGTGTTTATCCAAGTTCTATATACATATCTTTACTTGGAGTTTTTGGCACCGGTTTTCTCTACCGAATTCAAGAAGAGACGTTTCGGGTTTGCTTCTACACCCCATCACAAAGAAGACTTTTTGTTGAGATTCTACCCACACGGAGAAAGGCTCCATGCTTGGGTGACGGTGACCATATAAAGTCCCATCGGTGGATTCCGAGATCACGGTGGTGTTCCGAGGTTGTTCGCTAGGAAGAGGTTTCTACGAGAAGAAGCGTCGAGGCTTGAGAGGGATGGAGTCAGTCGTTGTAAGTCTATCTGTCTTGTAATTGTAATTCCGTATCTAGTGGACTTGTGGCTAGGGCCGTCCGAGGTTGTTTCCCGTCTTGGGTTTTTTCCTCGTACATCTCGGCGTAGTGTGATATTGTTTATTTTATCTTGCTCATAATTTAGAACGCATGCTTTAGGTTTAATTCAAGATAAAATTCGGTTTAATTCTCACACTATATTTAATTTGGGACTAAATTAAATATTGGGTAAATTGGGTTTATTCAAGTCATTTGCTAAAATTGGTTTCCCCTAACTTTGGATAATTGGAAATTATGACTTAGGCAAATTCTAGGACTGGAGTTAATTAAAACTTGTTGTTGTTAATTTTTGGAAGTTGAACCATCACCTTTATAACGCTTCCGCATCATCTCTTGTGTTTTATATTAAAAAGGAAATTAAATATTTTTAATCGTGTGAAATTAAAATTCGGGGCTTTTCAGATAGTTCCGGAAGGGGAGGAATTGCAACACGAATTGATGGCAGAGTCGCACGGCTCACAGTTCGCGGTACATCCCGGTGGGGACAAAATGTACCAAGACATGAGACGAAAGTATTGGTGGAGTGGAATGAAGAAAGATATTGCCGTGTTTGTTTCTAAATGCGCCACTTGTCAGCTGGTAAAAGTGGATCATCAGAGACCGGCAGGACTTCTACAGCCATTGGAGGTCCCAATGTGGATGTGGGAAAGCATATCCATGGACTTTATCACGGGGTTACCTACGTCACAGAGGGGTCACGACTCCATTTGGGTAATTGTGGACAGGTTGACCAAAGTCGCTCATTTTCTACCCGTAAGGACAGACTACACTACGGGACAGTATGCCCAGCTCTTTATTGCAGAAATAGTGAGACTTCACGGTGTGCCCCTAAATATCGTGTCTGACAGAGACAAGATATTTGTTTCACGATTTTGGGAGAGTTTTCAGGAGGCCATGGGCACGGAATTGCGGTTGAGTACGGCATATCACCCGCAGACCGATGGGCAAACCGAGCGTACAAACCTGATGCTGGAGGATATGTTGCGTATGTGCATCATTGATTTCGGGGGTGGATGGGAGCAATATCTTCCACTGGTGGAGTTTGCTTACAACAACTCCTACCAGTTCACCATTGGCATGGCTCCATTTGAGGCGTTGTACGGTAGACCTTGTCGTTCCCCAGCATGTTGGTTGGAGGTGGGGGACAACAAACTACTTGGGCCGTAAGTAATTCAGGATACTTCGCCGAGGATAGAATTGATACGGAGTCGCATTCGGGTAGCTCAGGATCGGCAAAAGAGTTATGCTGATGCGAAGAGGTTCTTCAGGGAATTCCAAGTGGGGGACCAAGTTTTACTCAAAGTATCTCCTATGAAGGGGATTATGCGATTTTGGAAGAAGGGGAAGTTGGCACCGAGATATGTGGGGCCATTCCCTATCATCGAACGGATTGGGTCTGTTGCATATAGACTTGGGTTACCGGAGCATTTGCATCGGATTCATGATGTGTTTCATATTTCCTCGCTAAGGAAATATCTTAGAGACGAGTTGGCTCATTCTCTCATTGCTTTGGAGGACATCGATCTCCAGCCTGATAGCTCCTACGAGGAGGGGCCGATTGCTATTCTGGACCGAAGTGAGCGGAAACTGCGGTCAAAGATAGTTCCGTTAGTGCGTGTTCAGTGGCGACATCATAATGTCGAGGAGTCCACATGGGAGCGCGAGGATGAGATGCGCGAACGTTATCCAGAGTTATTCTTACCAGGTATTTTCTAGTTTCGAATTTCGGGACGAAATTCTGTTATTAGGGGGGAAGTATGTAATACACAGTATTTTTGTGATATTTTATTATGGGATTAATTGAATTAAATGTGTATTAATGGGAAATTAATCCGGATAAAAATACTAGCGAGATGCGAGTTGATATTTAATTTTAATGAGTACATATGGCTATATATGAATATTAAATTATGAAATTTGTCGTGAGATTGAAATACGGTAATTTGGAAATTTTGTTGGGACGCGTGTGATAGTCGCGTCAGGAATATAATTATTTTAATTAAAAAGTGAATTTTATTTCTATTAACCGTATGGTCGTTTTGAGTGCGCCAACGTGTCCGGAAGGGTCGAAATAGTCAGAAAACACTAGTCGGGGGTTTAGTTTGGGTCCCGGGGCATTTTTAGGCCATAACGGCAACGTAAAAGGGTAGTTTGGTAATTTTGGAATTTTGGGAATTAAACCCCACGAAAATTAGGAATTAATATCTGATTTAACCTTTACCCACTAAACCCACTAACTACACTTAATGACTTAATGGGCTACGGGGGTTATTGGAAGTAGTTTTCAAAAGCTTCCTAGGGCAACCTTAACCACCATTGTCATCTTGGAGAAAAAGAGCTTGTAGAGAGAGAAAGAGAGGAAAAATTCTGCAGAGAGAGAGAACAATTCATCAATTCGACATCAAAATCAGAGAAAGACATAAGGCAAGTGGTTTAATTTCGTTTTTGCAAAGAATGCTTCTTCCATGTGTAGGAAAATTTATATAATTGTATTGTTTTTGGGAGATCTATAAAAACCCATGAAATTGGAGTTATGTATTCAGATTTTAATGTAGGATTGCATGTAGATTTGTTGGACTAAGGGAATGACTACTTTTTATATTACAAAAACGGATTTATTTATAGAAGTTGAAGACTTTAAATTTCTAGGGTTCATGTTCTTGAAAATTGGGGATCATTGGGGAGATTTGAGGATTATATGTGGTTTAGGATGATTAGACCCCATAGAAATGTTGTAATACAAATTTAATATGTTTAGGGATGTTTAGAAACCTTGAAACCTTGTTGGAATGACCTTTAGATGAGATTAGAGGTGAAGAAAAGTTGGAAAAACGAATTAAGAAAATTTGGGCTCGAAACTGGCCTCTCGTTAGAAGACCTGCCCAGGTCGTTCGAACGAGCTCGTTCGAACGAGCTTCTAACGAGTTGACAGTTTGACTTCTAACGAGGAGGTTGTTCGTTCGAAGCCTTTCGTTCGAACGAGATCTCGTTAGATGCCCACTTCGTTCGAACGAACTCTCGTTCGAACAGCCTCGTTCGAACGAGACTTCTAACGAGCTGACAGTTTAGGCTTTTTGGCCTATTTTGATTTCGCGTGTCCCGTAACCTTGTTTAATGGTAGAGATAACATTCCCTTGATGATAAATTGATATAGATGGAACAATTGGGATATATTGAGGAGTAAAACATAGAAGTACGGTTTGAATCAAATGATATTTATGGATTAGAACGTGAGTAACTAATTACGACGTGAGGTTAATGAAAGATGTGTCTATTTAAACCGGGGGCAAGCGTGTTGGTATAATAACGAGAATAATACCACTAATATAAATATGGAAATAGCTAAGATGTGTGCATGCTTAGTATATATGATTTGATGTGTATGACATACCTACCATACTTGCTATCACGGGAGGTTTACGTTCGCTTAGGGACATCTAATCTTTGTGTTGACCGGATTTAGATTGGTACCTCGAGAACATAGGTCAGAGAAGGACTTATTGGGATATTAATAAGTCTGCTGATCCTGGGAGCGTAGGTATGTGCGTGACCCATGTGATGTGACTGTGTTCTCTTCCATTGTTTGTGATTTTTGTTATCTGAGAACGATTCCTGAGAGATTCGGAATGCGTGATCCTTATGTACGTGATGTACCGGGATGGATAGCAGAGTATGTGTGCGCCGCAGCTTAGTCTAGGGGTGCTTGTATTTTATATTTATGACGTGAATAATATACACTTATATAATGAGAACTTTCATGTTGGTATTGTGAGTATAATTACGGTAATGTTTTTAGAAAATATAACGGGATAACCGGTAATGAATGGTATTGCTATTAATTGAGAATCCAAGTTTAAGTAAAGCCCTTTATCTAATTGATAACGCTGGAATGTATAATGGGAATCGAGTAGTAAGGGGTAGAACTTATTACGGTTTGGTTAGACATGTATGTCACTTAGATGGGTACGGTGCGTTAGGAGTGCATAATTAGTCGAGAGGTGAGTATTTCATGTGAGTGCACATCCTAACATGTATTTTGCATTTATTATTTTAATGTTGTTAAAACGCTTGCTATTCTTTTAAATACTCTCCACTTTCGGGCTCTGACCCATTTGCTTTCAAATCTATCTTTTTGTAAAAACCATTTTAGGTGCCCAGCCACAAGGACACCATGCTTAGGATCCTCATTCAGGAGACGAGCTGTAGCTGTTTGTGGAAGTTACAGGACTTTGCTAGTAGACGCTTCATCTATCTTGACTCTATATTCAGCTTTCATCAGTTGTAGGGCATGTCACCCATTTCTATTAGAAACATTTCCTATTTCAGATTTTCAGACTGTTGGCATGTAATTAATTCAGGATGCATTGTCTTACTTATTTTAGTTGTGGGTTTGTCGTGAGGAGTTTTTCCTCCGAACTTATTATTGTTTATTAGTTACTCTATTACTTCTTTATGGTGAATGGATTATGTTGTTCTTCCATTATTCTTTTATTGCATGTTAATCGGATTTAATTTAAAATTTGACAACTTACTTTTTAAATACTAGGTGGTTAGTAATCATTAAAACGTTTTCGACAGTGATGCTTTTAACTGAACCAACTTGGCATTTTGTATTAGTTTAATAAAGGAGTAGCTACCAGGTATTTAATTAGTCAGGGTGTCACAACTTGTTTGGTTGAACCATCTTTATTCCGTATCTAAAAGGAAATTATTTTTTGTAAAATCTAAAATTAGGGGTCATCATTTCCAGCAAGTGGTATCAGAGCGGGATCGCTAAATTATTATGTTTAAGATCCTTTTAAATATTTTTGACTAAAATGGAATTTTCCCCATTTTCAAAATATCCTATTTTCAATGGTTCTAATTACGCATATTGGAAAGCACGTACGTGTTCGGCACTTAGGTCTCTATATGAGAGGGTTTGGTTGTCAGTCGTTAACGGGTGGCCCCACCTACATATTTAGTAGAAAATGAGCATGTTCCCAAACCCACCGATAGATGGAGTGAGAATGAATTTAAACTTGCAAACTTTAATTCCCAAGGTTTAAATGCCTTGTTTAGCGCCGTCACACCAGATGAATTCCGACGCATTATGATGTGTGAAACTGCTAAAGAAGCTTGGGATATTTTACAACTCACTCATGAAGGAACTAGTGTCGTAAAAGCTTATAAACTCCAAAACCTCACCACTCAATTTGAAACCATCAAAATGAATGAAAAAGAAACATTTGATGAATTTTATGCTAGACTTTCTGATATAGTTAATTCATCTTTTAATTTGGGAGACAAAATACCTGACAACCGAGTAGTAAAGGAAATTTTAAGGTCCCTACCCGATATATTTATTCCTAAGGTGACCGTGTTAAATTATTTACCCACTTTAGTCTCTATGAAATTAGAAGAGCTCATAGGTTATTTACAAACCTATTAACTAGACATGTTTCCCTTTAAAACTGAAAAGAAAATAGATAAGGGCATTGCTTTAAAAGCCCGAAAGGAGGAAAAACAAGTAGTAGAGAGTGACTCGGATGATATGGCTATGTTAGGTAGGAAGTTTCGAAAATTTCTTAAATTTAACAAAGATAAATTTAAAAATGATTTTAAGAAATTTGAAAATTCTAAGCATGACGAAGTTGAGAAGATCCCTAAAACTTTTAATGAAAATTTAAATAGGGACGAGTCAAATAGGTGTTATGGTTGTGAAGGGTGTGGCCATAGGGCAAAAGAGTCCTCACTAAACTAAGGAGAGATGGTAACCAACCAATTTCCTACAATGCTACCCTTAGCGATAGTGACAAGGAAGAGGGACCCGATTCCCCCACTAAGCCCAACTTTGTGGCTTTTATGGCAAGTCATGTGAGTAAAAATGAGCACTCCTTTATTGATAAAATTTTAACACATGACACTTCCAAGCTTTTTGTTTGTGAATACTAAAGAGATGATGGTAGTGAGAGTGGAGAAAAAAGAGAGAGTGAAAGTGATGAGGAGGTTGATGTGAGTGAACTTCAATTTGATTTTCAAGAATTATATCAAGAATCGATTAACTTAAAAAGAACAAATTTGAAGTCAGAAGCTAGTTTCAAAGAGCGTGTCGAGGTCATTAACATGTGTGTTTTAGTGGAAGATCTTAGGACATGTGAGAGAGCTCTTCATAAGAAGCTTGAATATGTAGAAGGCGGGAGATATGGCCTTAAAGGTTTAATGGAATGCTTGAAAAAGTTTCTTCTTGCATTAGAAGAGCGAAATGTTTTATTAGAGTCAAACGTTTTAGAATTAGAAAATAAATTAAAAGACTCTAGTAAAGTCAAATTTGATTTGGAGTGTCGCTAGGAGAAATTAGATAAAATCTTAGGAATGGTCCAAATTAAAAATGACACTTGGGGTTTAGGCTTCAATTCTTGCAACGATTCCACCATTAAAGCCAAAACCAATGTTTTAGGAGAATCCTCTAGGAACAATGTTATAGATCATTCCTTAGGTAAGTCTTTTCCCCAAGTCTTTAGGTTCTCACATTGTGGTAAAAAAGGTCATCTTTGGAAATTTTATTTTGATCTTAAACGAGGTCCTAGAAAATCCCTACGTAAGGCAACGGAGGTAGCCAAGATTCCTACACCCTGATATCCTTATTCGTCATTTGTTTGGGTTAGGATATTCGACTCGGTAACTTTACAAAATAGGATCTTTGATTCTCATTTACTTTCACATGGTTCCTCCCTTGAAAAATCTAAAGGTTGAATGTGTTAGTTGTTTTCATACTTTAGCTTTTGTACTTCATGCTAAATTGTCATTGCTAAGTGTATGTATGTTTAGTCATTTTCTAGTCATTGCTTTATCATATATCACATACTATAATTATGATGTTCGTTTATCTTTTGTATTATAGTTCTTTCATTTTAGTTTGCATTAAATGAATAACAAAAATATTTTTGTTTATCATTTTTGTTTTACATTTTTAGTAATTTAGGCTTAATGAAAAATTATAAATGATTTTTGTGTGTCTTTTGAGTATATATCTTTATTTTTGGTTATAATTTTTTAAAAACTCAAAAAGATTTTTATTGTGTGTATTTTAGTTTGACACACTCTACGTGGCATATACTTATGTTTGAATACCTTTTTTTTTTCTCCCATGTGGCTAGAACCTTTGGTTAAGATTGTCAATCCTTAAAATGTTCTTTACCATGCTTACATGGAGTAGTTGGATTTTGTGTTGCTATAATGGATTCTATTTTTATATGCCTCAATTCACACATGTACGAGTTCACTAGAAATTTTAACGTCACATCTATATTTGAGCCTTGTGAGGTGTTCTCCTACCAATCTTGTCATCTACATGTTATGTAACCTAGGAGGACTAGTGCATGTTAAAATCCGTTGCACGTGGGAATTGAGCGATAAAAGATTATATATATATATATATATATATGTGTGTGTGTGTGTGTGTGTGCACAGGGAAGGGCTCCAAAAGGAAATATAATCCTTTGCGAGTAAGCCACCGTTTGCTTGGACCTAAAAGAAATACGTTGTCCAAAGGTCTAAAAAAATAATGGCATTAAAATAAAATATTTTCCAAGGCCTATTTTGTTTAGTTGGTTTATTCATTCAAAAGATTAAAATAATATGCTTAAATTGAGGGAGTTTGGATGGTATATCAATGGTTTGCACAATGTCCATTTATCCTAGTTGTAATTTCAATCTCATGACTCTATTGGTTTGTATAATCATCAAAATTCTAGGCTTGTATGCATTGTGTATTTTTGTTCATTGGGTTCAATCTATATTGTCACATGAGGTTATATTCAAATGTGATAAAGTTTGCAATCAAATGAGAACTCCGTGAACATGTTTTAAGTGATTGGGTCTAAATTAATTGTTACAAGCTCACACCCCTACACTTCTGTTTCCATATGACACATTTTTTCCATACGAGTGTGAAAAGTTTATTGCATTTTATGTCATGTGTGGTGTCTATACCTATATATATGTGCTTTTGCGTTAGTGATGTTCATTTGTCTACATATATATGGCTTTTCTTTTTCTTTGCCTCGCTTGTCCATCTATGCTTCAAATTCATAATTGGTATCTATCTTGTTGCATATTGTTGTTGATATCACATGCTTAGTATCTTATGTATCACATTGGTATCATTTTTTTTGCATCTTCGTTAGTATCCGTTATTATTTGTATGGATTAGTTTTGATTTTGTTGCCCATATGCTTTCATGCTCTTATCACTCTAAGCTTCATCGTGTTTAAATTAGTTTTATCCTTTGTCTATTCCTTAACAAAAGGGGAACAATGATAGGGGAGAAATGATATCTACTCCTATTGTAATTATATCTTAGTTTGGGAGATTTATCTTAGGGGGAGACGTCTTTCTAAGTAGGTCTTTTATTTGATAAAGGGAAGAATTAATTTAGGGGGAGTATTTACTTTATATGACTTTAATATTCTTATTCCCTATGCGTTTGATAGTTTCCTTAAGTGTACATGAATTCTTAAAATGCTAACTTTCATTGGTAAAGATATTGATCCTTGGGTTTTGAGTCAAGCTATGTAATTTTTATTTTGGGTGGGATATTTTTTTTGTCTAGTATAGCTAGACGGCCCTTTAGGATTTTTGTTTGGTTTTTGTCCCGGAATAGCCGCTGGGGGAGATTTGCAAGGACACAAGTCTCCAATTGAGTCTTAATTTAGTGTTGTCTTAATTCCGGACAAAAATATTTGAGTCATAGGATAGTGTTCAAGTGTATCCATCCAAGCCTATGACGTGTTAGTTGAAGATGTAGCGGCCAAGATTATAATGCTTCATCATATGTCGAGTTTAGTGTGCCTCGTTTCTACATCAACGACATTGGTTCCAATGCTCCTAAGGTATGAATGCATTATATATATATATATATATATATATATATAAGAGCTTGTAAATTTATTGGGTGTAATTTATAATTTTTTTATAAATTATTTTAACGACTTTGTTTTTCTCATAAAATATTTTTTAGAACTTTTCATAAAAAGTTTTCGGCTTAAAAAGAATTTTGTATTTTTTGACACATCGTTCGAAGGAACTGGAATATCGTTCAAACGAGATTTCCATGTCATTCGAACGAATTGGAATCTCTTTCGAACGAGATTCCCGTTCGAATGAGACTTCTAATGAGAGTCCTTTTTTCGCACTAGAACATCGTTAGTAAAGTCGTTCGAACAAAAAAGTCGTTCGAACGACTTTGGCGGGAATATTTTTTTTGGCAGTTTTTTTGCTGTTTTCTCCATGTTCCCACTACCTTTTCCCCACTACTTTTTTACATAATTATCACGTGCGGAGACCAACTTTTTGAACTTAACTTTTTTCACATTCTAAGAGATTTTAGAGAGCAAAAAACTTTCAAGAAAAAGTTCCATGTTTTGTGTTTGATTTTTATGGATTAATTTCACCAAAAACACATACACGCCTAATAGTTTGTTTGTTCCAAGTTCCTTAATATATATCCTTCCTTGGAGTGTTTGGCATCGGGATTTTCTATACACCTCAAAGAAGAGAAGTTTGGGTTTACTTCGACATCCCACAAAGAAGAAGTTTTGTGTGTTGTGACATACCCACTTGGAGAAAGGCTCCTTGTTCGGGTGACGGTGACCAGAAAAAGTCTGATAGGTGGATTTAGAGACCGCGATGGACCTCCGTGGTTATTCTCTAGGCAGAGGTTTGTACAAGAAGAAGCATCGAGGCTTGTATGGAGTCAAGTCGGGCGTTGTAAGTCTTTTTGTCTTGTACTTGTAAAACAGTACTTAGTGGATTTGAGGCTAGGGTCGTCCGAGTTTTTTTTCCCATTGTGGGTTTTTCCTTATACATCGCGGCGTGGTGGTTGTTTACTTATTTTCTCTTTTGGAAATCAAAATAGATGCATGCTTAGGTTAAAAGATAAAATTGGTATATTTAATTTGGTGCAAATTCAATTTGGGTAAATATTAATTTAATTCAAGTCATTACTTTAATTTGATAAAATTTGGTTTGGCATTTTTTGCAAAAATGGATTAATTATTTTGTTAGGCAAATATCTAGGACTTGGGTTGAGTTAATATGTTTAAGTGATAAATTAATTTGTTGTTTAATTTAATGTCACTTTGAGTTTTGTTTAATTTTAATTTGAATGAAATTAAAATTTGGTTTACGTACTTGTTTAGTTGAACCATCTTTATTCCGCGTCTAAAAGGAAATTATTTTTTGTAAAACCTAAAAATTGGGGGTCATCATTTCCAACATGAACTCATAATACTAAGTCCCAAAATAAAATTTCACACCCACAATCGATGATTTGTGGCTTCAAAACAAGCCACAAACTCGGCCTCCATAGTTGAATATGCAATGACACTCTTCTTAGCACTTTTTCATGTAACAACCCCTCCTTTCAGAAGGTAAACATAACCCAAATTTCTTTTTCCATTATCAAGGCATCCTCTAAAATCTGAGTCTGAATAACCAACAACCTCAAGATGATCGAATCTCCTATAAGTGAGCATGTAGTCTTTGGTTCCTTGCAAGTACCTTAACACCTTCTTTGCAGTGCTTTGATATCTTCCCAGCGTCCCAATGGAAAAAGTAATATTTGATCAAGTACAAACCTGATCATATAATAAACTCCTTACAAGACAAACATACGACACACCTTTCATGTGATCCCTTTTCAATTTATTTCAGGGACATTGACTTAAACTGAATTTCTCCCCTTTTAGAATTGGAACAATATTGGAATTACATTTTTCATGCCAAACTTTTGCAAAAATTTGTTAATGTAAGTCTTCTAAGAGAATACTATCAATCCACATGATCGATCATGATAAATATCTATCCCTATCATAAAGGATGCCTCGCCTAAATCTTTCATTTCAAAGTTTTGCGAAAGGTACTTCTTAGTGTCCTTCAGTAAACCAATATCATTGTTGGCTATAAGCAAATCATCAACATAAAGGACCAAGAATATAAACTTACTCCCACTTATCTTTAGGTATATACACTGATCAACAACATTTTCCTTAAACCCAAACGATGTAATGGTATGATGAAATTTAAAATACCATTGACGAGAAGCTTATTTAAGTCCATATATTGATTTCTTTAACAAACAGACATTGTGTTCCTTTCTTTTATGAATGAAGCCCTTTGGTTGTTTCATATAGATTTCGTCCTCTAAACTCCCATTAAGAAAAGTTGTTTTAACATCCATTTGGTGTAGATCTAAGTCATAATGAGCTACGAGTGCTAATACGAATCTAAGAGAATTCGTCTTGGAAATGGGATAGAAGGTTTCACTATAATCAATGCCTTATTTCTCAGTAAAAACTTTGGCAACAAGTCCAGATTTATGTCAGTCAATATTTCCATTTGAGTCTCATTTGGTCTTATATATCAACTTAGACCTAACTTCTTAAAAACCAATAGGCAAATCGACTAACTCCTAGGCTTGATTAAAATCCATAGATTTTATTTCATCATTCATGGCATCAACCCATTTATTAGAATCTATGCTAGAAACAACTTTTCATAAAAGACCAGATCATCAATATCCCCAATGTTAAATTCATTTTCTTGAAGATACACAACATAGTCATTCAAAATAATTGATCTCTGATTTCTCTGAGATTTCCTTAAAACTATGTCTTGTGGTGTTTCAATAATAGGCTCAGTATGCGATTGTTCAGTATGTGGTTCATCGATTTGTTCTGCATTGTTAGTCAGAGAAATAATCAGTGCAAAAACATCAGTATGAACAGTAGGAACATGAGGAACCTCATTGTGATTATCTAGAGTTCTTGGAAGAGTAGGATTTTCCTTGATTTCTCGAATAATCACATTCTGAACTTCATTACTTCCACTAACGTCTCCATGTTCAATGAATTTTGCATTTTCGATTTCAATAATTCTTGTTGTATGGTTAGGACAGTAGAATTTATACCCTCTGGATACCTAATAAAATAAAAAGTTAATGTTCTAGGGTCCAATATATTTTCGTGTGGATTATAAATTCTTGCTCCACAGTACATCCCCAAACACGAAAAATGACTTACAGAGGGTTTCCAACATCTCCAAAGTTCGAAAGGAACCCTATTTAAGACATGTGCCAGATTAGGGATAATTCCCTCTTTAATAAGCCTTTCAATTATTTTTCTGGATATGTGCCCTAATCTTTTATGCCACAAGTAAGAAGAATACTCATTAAATGAGTTACGTTTAGTTCCAACATTAGTATGAAGAGACAATAAACATACCAAAAAATTAGGATGAAGATTAATTTGAAACAAATCATTCGACAAGAAACCCGAGCCAAAAACACAATTATTCTTATATAAAGTAAAACCATTATTCTGAAAATTAAAAGAGAAGCCCCTTATTGAGAGTTTAGACAAAGAAATCAAATTTCTTAAAACAATGGGTACAAAAAGAGTGTCTTCAAGATCTAAATAAAGGCCAGATTCTAATTTTAAACGAAAAACTCCAATGGCTTCAACTTTTGCCTTTGTTCGGTTTCCCATGTAAAGAAAATATTCATTTTGTTTATTTCTCGGATTGAAAGGAAGCCCTACATAGTATTTAAAACATGACATGTAGAACCAGAACAATCCACCAAGTGTTAGAAGGATCACAAATTAAGTTTGATTCAAAACAAACAAAATCACAAGGCTTACCTTTCTTTTCAAACCAGGCTTTATGCTTAATATAGTCTTTCTGAATATGCCCCTTTCCTGTGATAGAAGTGACATGTGACTACTTCTTTTTCCTTCTTTTGGTGTGATGGACCAGGCTCATTATTCGAAGGATCAGGACCTCGCTTCATGCCTTTTTCTTTCTTTTTCTTACCAGATCTTTTATTGACAACTGCATTTGCCACTTGCAATTTAGGCACCGTACTACTTTGCTGCTGATACGTCATTCTTCCTGAACTAACATTCTTTTCATTTCATTAACATTCCATTTATCTTTAATGGTATTGTAATGAATCTGGAAAGACCCATAATCAGAAGGCAAGGAGTTTAGGACAAATAGGACTAAGAAAGAATTGTTCATTACATAGCCTAAAGTTCGCAGTTTTGCACCAATCTTGGTCATCTCAATAATATGTGCGTTCATGGTTCGAGTTCCATTGAACGTCATTGTGGTCAAGTCTTCCATAAGTTTCCTAGCTAGGGATTTGTTTCCAGTGTGAAACTTATCCTTAATATTCGTCAAATATTGTTTCGCTTTGGTGGTTTCAAGTTGGGTAGTTTTCATATTTGTAGTAATGCACATTCTTATGAACATGAGACAAAACCTATTCAATTTTGACCACGTAATATATATGATCACATCATCCTAACAACTTTATTCAGTAATAGCAGCGGGGTCGTCAGTAATAAGTGTTACATTAAGGTCCAAAACTCCAAGACTAAACTCAATTTTCTCGCACTATTCCGACAGATTAGTTCCGTCAAATTTCGGACATGTTTAAGAATTACCTTACGTGTGATAAAGATTCGAATAAATGCGCAAATAATAATTACAAACATATTTAATTAGTGTCAATTTATGAATTAAATCAATTCAGCCCTTAAACTCAAATAACAATGTGCGTGCAGTGTCAAACCAACATAAGTAAAATATACAACACAAAGTTCAGGAAAAATCCCCTCAGGGCAAAACCTTTTTATTTCACTATAATTGTAAATTGCAACTTACACGATCACAATGAAATACAGTTTGACACTCGAATACCTGCAGGCGTCGGTCGATGTCACCAGCAATAAGTCCACACTCAGCGAACCTACATGAACCGCAGTACAATCTTCAACCCATGAACACCGCAGCACTCCCTATTGACACGCAGTCAGATAACTCCATAGAAACTCACTCCACAATAGCACATAACTCTCGGTTGTAGATATCTCCCCAAAAAGTATGAACAATAGCAAACTATGCTTTGGGTTCCACAAAACAACTCACACGAAAACAATTGGGATTGTGGATTATAAAAAAAAAGTTATGAACCCTCGAATGGTTGGAGAATAGTATTAAAACATATTATGTGAAAACTAGTATTTCTCCACATGAAATTCGAGAATCCTGATACTCAATTTATATTTAAAATCAAAGCGGTGACGTGTCAGCTAAAATCACTTCTCGTTCGAATAAGGGACAACATCGTTTGAGCGAGATTCGATCTCATTCGAACCAGGTATGATGTCGTTCGGACGACATCATACATGTGACTAAAAAAACTTCAGTCTTTTAAATATCTTGGAAACCTCAAAACTTAAGACTGTTCAACAGATCAGAAAAGGTTTATCCAAAATTTTTTTGATAAAATAATTCTTTGAAAAATAAAAAGCATTTAAACATTTCAAAAATCATTTTTCATAAGTAGAAAAATATTTTATCTTTCATAAAAATATCCCAACACTTTTAATGTAATATGTAAATAGAACTTGAACACATTTTACCAAATTCATCTTTGTTGGGCTTGAATGTTGAAGTCTTCTTGAAATTCGAATTCGTCTCTTGTAGATGTAAGCTTGTTAATCCTTCGATGACTTGTAGCAACTTGTAGCGGTAAATGACATAATTAATATGTTGCAGATAATGTCCTTACAAATCTCCCTCTACGTCTATGCCAATAAAAAATAAGAATATCCGAATTATTAATCTCAAATGACCTATACAAATCTACCCTCCCGTAAACTCAAACGTGGAAAGATAAACTGTCAAGTCTTCACACTTTGCTTCAACAATCAACTTTTCAAAACTCCAAGCTTTTCTCATCAGAGTGTGCAATCCAAAATCTTCAATTGTACCTACACACATGAGACAAAGCAAATAGCATGTGATGTATCGAGTTTGAAATGATATAAATCATAATCAATTCTCCCCCATACATAAACTCCCCTATAAAATCATAATTCGTTCTCCCCTTTTTTATTTGTCCGAAATATACAAGGAAATTAATACATCAAGTAAATCAAATCGGGGTGCCATGGTAAACAAAGTCAAACAAGATATTTTTCAATTTTTCATTTTTTTTGTACAAAAATGCAAAAATGATGTTACAAAAATCACACACCATGAATTTACACTAAGACAACCAAATCGAGGAAACAGAATGAATGGGTGTGAACACATTCGATAGAAAAATCAACCCAATCATATCATATGAGCAAGATGCATAAGTGTACTCCTAATGAATGAACATAAAAAAGAGTCCTTAAGTGTAGAATTTGTTGAATTTAGATGACATCATCATAACCATATCAACAAATCAAAGTATATATGATTTCTACATCAATAACGTCCAAAACTATGTAATGCTTTTTCATGACTTTTCAAGGACGTGCAACCCATTATAAATTCCATCCAAACTCCCTTATTAAAAGATAATGCTTTTTATTTTTCTTATGAGGTGATGAAATTAAAAAATATTGGCCAATTTTTGGCATAATATTCTTTTTATTGCCTTTCAATTTTTCCAGGCTCTTTTAAACCTCATCGGATCCCGAATAATTTTCAATTCCTCACTTTTTAGGTGCATTTAAACGATCACTTAATCGAAAGGATAAATGATTACCTTTCGTAGACCTTCCCCTTTTTTCAAAACAAAATCACATAATCTCACAAACAGTTATATCATGCACTACTTTTTGTCAAGTTTTGTCTCATTTGGTTCGTTGTATAGACATAATTGAGTTGGAAACACTCAACCAACATGTGATAGACAAGCACACAAGTAAAAAAATCTGTGCATCTGTGTAATAAAGGACAAATAGAGTCAATGATGTATGTAGTAACACTATATCATCTCAAAGACTCCAAACTTTGTAAAGCACATGAATGACACAACATATTGTCTCAAAACACTATCAAATAGTCACGTGGATATGGCATTACATTGTGACTTGGTCATCCTAAATGTGAATTCATATAAGGTGCAAACAAAATACAAAACTCTTTTTGGATTTTTCAAAATTTTCTAAATACAAAATCTTTTTGTGTTTTTTCAAACGCTGTTCAGAAGCAACCCAGTAGTACCAAATAAGTATAACAAAATGAAACAAAGGACTGCAAATAGAGAAATAATTCCAGGGGTCGTTCGAACGAGACTCCTTGTCGTTTGAACGATAGGTGATCTCACGAGAAGACTTCGTGCAAGATGGATTCTCATTAGAATGAGGAAAGAAATTTTTTCCAATTTATACAGAATGTCCTGCAGTTTTGTCCAGTGATAAAATTTCATGAAAATAGATCCTGGAATCGGCAAATAGATCCAAAAAAATGCTAAAATAGTAAAAAAAAAATAAGAAAAGCAAACAAAAAATGCTAACAAAGTATAAAACAAATGGTACATACTATCAATAGGCAAGATATAACATCATGGAAATTAACCTATGCTAGAAAACATGTCTAGACCTCAATCGGTAGGTGCGGTGGAGTTTTCCAAAGACGGTGACATCTTTTGAAACAACTCCATAAAATCATGAGAGATATTGACCAAAAATTTTACTTTCTCTCGAATATGTGCAAGCAAAGTATCATGTGTGGGTGCATGTGTGCGAACATGAGTAAAAGTAAAGCGTGACACATAACCAATTTTAAAGAAAAACTCCCAAATGTGTCCTCTCTTTTTGCAATGGGAGAAAACATAAATAGGCCTAGGTACACCTCTCTAAAAAACTCTAGGACGTTATATCCTAATAGGTATGGGACGCCTAGATGGTTTAGGTCGAGAGTCATATGAATCTAACACTAAAGTAGAAACCGACTTGGGTGCAACAAACGAAGTAGAGGCACCGTCATGACTTATTCCTAAACTCCCACCACTCCCTAAAACAAGATTGAGAACCATCTTTCCCAAATTCTTAGATGCGTTCTCCAAAGTGACTTTAGCCTACAGGGCGTGCTTAAGATTCGTCTATAATTGTGACACACGGGCTATAAACTCACTCTTTTCCCTATTCAAAGCAATCAACTGCTCACTCAAGGAAACCTTCACTTTCTAGAGCTGACTTTATTTTTCTTCAAACTCCTTCAAACTCTCAATCTCTCTTTCCAAATCTTTCACCTTGAGACCCAACTTATTATTCAATTTTTAGTCTTTAAGTTCTCGGCGTACAACTCTCGAAATAAAATCTGGAGCTCACTCTCATCATCACTAGCGCACTCGCTATCAGATTCACTAGAAACACTTAAAACCTCCTCGGGGTATCATGTGCACAAGTGTCCTCAATGTCTTGGAAAAAATTGGGTGTGCTCTAGTGACTGGATCAAAAGGAAATACACATACCATGTCCTAAACCTATACCGGACTCATCCTCCTCATCTCCCTCATCTCCCTCACTATCACTAACGGTGGCTGGCATGGAAACTTTCTTGCCCTTTCTCCTAAGTCTAGTGGGACACTTAGATGACTTGTGCCCTCTCCCCTCACACTCAAAACATTTCAAAATTTCAAAATTTTCTTCACTCTCTTTCTCTTTCTCCCTGCTTTCTTTGACCTTGTCTTTCTTTTTGTTTTTCTCCGAAAATCTTTTATTAGAACAATTGTTTTTTGAAAACTCGAGAAATTTTTTAAACTCTTTGTGAGCAGGGCCATGTCAAACTCCGACTAGTCATCGGACTCACAAAAACTCACTTTCTTTTTCTTAGATTGGGCTTTAAGCGCTATCCCCCCATCCTTAGTTTGACAGTGTCAGAAAACATCTCAATTTCGTACGTCTGTAGGTCTCCTACCAACTCTTCTAATTTGATATGATTCAAATTTCCTAAGGTATTCAAAATAGTCACTTTGGGAATAAAACATTTAGGCAACGATCTTAAAATATTTTAAACCACTCGTGCATCAGGTATAGGCTCACTTAGGTTAAAACTAGTGTTGACAATATCACACAAACGTGCATAAAACTCGTCAAAACACTCTGTTTCTAACATAGTGATTGTCTCAAATTGGCAAGTCAAATCTTGAATTTTAGGCTCTTTGACCGCGTTCGTGCCCTCGTGGGTGAGTTGAAAAATATCACACGCTTCTTTAGACATGGTTCACGTCATAATACGTCGGAACTCATTAGGGGTGACGTATCCAAAAATTTCACTAAGCCCTCGTGAATTATAAGTGCTCCACCTAAACTCATACTCAGTCGAGTCTGACACAGGTTTTAAATTATTTATATTATTCGCGGTGATAGTGGGAGGAATTCAACCTCTTTCCCAAACTAACCAAACTCTCTCATCGATTGCTTTTAAAAGGGATTACATTCGAGCTTTCAAGTAAGCATAATTAGACCCGTTAAAAATTAGCAATCGACTATATAAGTTTTCATTTGGAACATTGCAAAAAACATTAAAAAATCAAAATTTTCAAAAAAATCAATATCACACAATTTTCGTGAAAAATAGGAATACGCGATAAATTAGGATAACCTCCTCTGATACCAATTTGAGAATGACCTTACGTGTGATAAAGATTCGAATAGATGCGCAAATTCCAATTACAAACTTATTTAATTAGTGTCAATTTATGAATTAAATCAATTGAGCCCTTAAACTCAAATAGCAACATGCATGTAGTGTCAAACCAATATAAGTAAAATATGCGACATAAAGTTCTGGAAAATTCTTCAAGGAAAAACCTTTTTATTTCACTATAATTGTAAATCATAATTTACACGGTTACAATGAAATACAGTTTGATAGTCAAATACCTGCAGGCATTGGTCGGTGTCGTCTGTAATAAGTCCACACTCAGTGAACCTACATGAACCGTAGTCCAGTCTTTAACCCAGTAACACCGCAACACTCCCTAATGACAAAAATGTCATAAAACTCCTTAGAAACTCACTCCACAATAGCACACAGCTCTCGATTATAGAGATCTCCCCACAAAGTATGAACAATAGAAAATTATGCTTTGGGTTCCACAAAACAACTCACACAAAAGAAATTGGTATTGTGAATTGTAAAACAAAAGTTATGAACCCTCAAATGGTTAGAGAATAGTAGAAAAACGCATTATGTGAAAACCAATATGTATCAACATGAAATTCGAGAAGCCTGACGCTCAATTTATATTAAAAATCAAGGCGGTAACATGTCAGCTCAAAATACTTCTCGTTGAAACGAGGGACGACATCATTTAAGCGAGATTCGATCTCATTCGAACTAGGTACGATGTTGTTCGAACGACATCATACATGTAACTCAGAAAACTTCAGTCTTTTAAATATCTTGAAAACCTCAAAACTTAAGACTGTTCAAGAGATCAGAAAAGGTTTATCCAAAACTTTTATGATAAAATAATTATTTGAAAAATAAAAACCATTTAAAACATTTCAAAAATCATTTTTTGTAAATATAAAAATAATTTTTCTTTCATAAAAATACCCCAACACTTTTAATATAAAATGTAAATGGAACTTGAATACATTTTACCAAATCCATCCTTGTTAGGCTTGAATGTTGAAGTCTTCTTGAAATTCGAATTCATCTCTTTTAAATGTAAGCTTCTTAATCCTTTGACGACTTATAGCAAATTGTAGCAGTATATGACATAATTAATTGTGACGAACAATGTCCTTACATGGTTGAGTCTTAAGAAAATACGTTAAGATTCACTGCAAAATAATAATTCTAGTTAAAGTATAACACACTTGACTAAAATTTGTAAGGAAATGAATATATATAATTGTCAAAATTTTAATGGTAGAATTACAATAAATTGTATTATAAGTTGCCCTTTAATAACAAAACCATAAAAGCAGAATATGTTTAATGAATTTCTAACATAGAAAATTATGATTTAATAAATGCAATATTAGACAATTCAATATTCAATCAATAATTCTAAAGTTGATAAAATCTATATAATAACAAACTTTAAAATGGGCATAAATTTGATATTTCACATAATGAGTCATTGGCTTGTGTTTGGCACAAGATGCGTTAATCAAAATATCAAAAGATAATATTTAATATTCAATGTTATGAATTATTTTCCCGTATTTGTCACCAGACTCATACAAACATGAATATTAAAATATAAAAAAATGTAATATATTTAATATTCCATGTTATGAATCATTGGCCGGTGATTGACATGAGACTCATAATAATATAAATATTAAATCCACACAAGTCTATCATGCCATATGAAATATCTTGGCCTGTGTTTGGCATGAGTATTTAACTAAAACAGGATAATTAGAACAAGGTTTATAAAACAAGATGCAAAACTTATAAAATATGAAATATAGGAAATTTTGCCAAAAATGGAAAAAATAAGTTAGCATCATGAAACTGCAGAAAAATACTCCAGAATCTCAAAATTTTTTATGGAATTAAAAAATAAATTTTCTGGAGTGAGATATACCCCCCGAGATTATTTCCATAAATGCCAATTTTAGAGTTTTGAGGGACTAAACAATCTCGGATCGCCGAAAAAAAGTTTACATCAAGACCAAAGGTCGTCAAAATTGGTCTCTGACCCGTTTCCAATCACACTAACAAGTTTCATCGCATTCGGAACAAGTTCAGGGACAAAAACACTATTCATCGTAAGCACTTTTTGAAATTTTTTGTTCTAGAATTGCTTGAAATTTGTAAGGTTAATAGAAAAGGATTAGGTAACCATTAAAATAACATCAAAAAAACATTTATATGATATTAGTACATCACATGAAACTGTTTTATGTGATTCCTAACTGTTTTACTATAATCTAACAATAAACTGTTCTCAACAGATTTGTTAAATCAAACAAATAAAATTGTTCTTAATCAGATTTGTTAAAAATCAAACATATAAAACTGTTCTTAACAAATCAGCAAACAAATAAATTTTTTAATAGTTTGATAGAATCAATTCTGGTACATAAGAAAATTTTCCTTACATAATTTAGCATGTAATACAAATCATTATGAAAACTAAATTAGTATTAATATTATCACGTAATACTAATGATCATGATAATTAAAATAGTGAGGAATTTAATCATTAAAATTGAGTTTATCAATATATGTAGTTTGATCTTTTAAATCCGTATAGGGATAGCATTACAATATTTAAATGAGTCTCTGATACCACTTGCAAATTTATCATACAACATGAATTAGAATTATATATATAACATTAAACTAATTCTTATAGGATTTTCAATATGTTCATTCAATCTCCACTATAATTTTCACTACAACTTTTATTGAAAATTACCTTTCTCCATTGAGATTGAATTTTTTTGTTGGAGTTGATGTGCCTCAAGAACAACTTCTTAAATTTCTAGCTCTTCCTTCTTCAAGCTCCAAAAAATGCTCTTAGAAAATGCCCAGAATGCTGATTTATGGAAAAAATTGAAAAATCAAGTTTTTCCTTTCCTAGCCCAGATATATGTTATGTGTTATTGTGTACCAACACTACACCAAAAATAGTAATTTGGCATACCCTGATATTAAAAATCTAGCACAGTTTTAAACTGTGCCGAAATCTAGCACGGTTTAATGAAAATCTGGCACACTTTAAAACAGTACCAAAATTTCTCACTCTTTTTAAGTGTGCCAAATTTGAGTATACTTAATTAAAATAAAAAATTCCCCAAAAACATTACCCTCGCCCACTTTGGAGTCTCCCACTCACTCATCCCTCTCATTTTCTAACCTTCCCACCTAGCTCTTTCTCTCTCACTTTTTGGTCACTTTAGAGCTCTGTCATTCGTCACTTTGGATCTCTCATTCTCCATTGTCACTTTGGAATTCTCATTCTGCATCGTCTCACTTTGAAGCTCTGTCGTACATCACTTTGGATATCTTTCATTCGTGTACTCCTTGGCTCTTTCTCTTTCTCTTTGCCATCTCATTCTCCGGTCATAGCTCCGCTTATGTACTGCTCTCCGGTCACTTCATTCTCCATCATCTTACAAGTCATTTTCTCTCTGCCAAAGGTATTCCTAATTTTTGCTTAAGGAATTCCTCATTTTTGCATTTTTAGGGTTATATATATATATATATATATATATATATATTTTAATATTTATTTTTGTTTTTATCAATGTATGATTTTTTTGTACAAATTGAATGTTGATAATGAAGAAGACAAATCATTGGTTTCTAGACGAATCTTGGGATCTTTTTAGTGGTAATATGTGTTTTTATGTTCTTACCCTTATATTTAAGGGACTTTCTAAATTCATGACCTATTGTAATATGTATTTTGAAAATAGGACAACCAATTTTTCATTTATAATTTTAGTCCCTATTTTTGAATAAAGCCACTGGTGTGGACCCATATCCATAAAACATCAACCAATCACATCATGCCGCATCGATCAATAATTTGAAAAAATGGATGAAAAATTAAAACAAAATGTGTGTTGCCGTATGTTCATAACCAATATTATTTTAAGTCCCAAAAATGCATAATCTATTAATTTAAGAGGCATATTTGTTCTGATTCTTATAGATTATGGAGTTATAAGAAAATTTAAGTGCTAAAAATTCAATATTAATGTTAGAAAATCTTATTTAAATAGTAAGTGGACACCCCACCAAATAAATTCTAGATAAATGAGATTTTGTGTTGAAAATTGAAGAAAAAAAAACTATTTAAATAGTAAGTAGATATTAATGTTAAACATTCAATAAGAATGTTACACATGTACAAAAACCCTAGACCCATTCAAGAGGTTTCACTAAGATTGTGGTGAGAACTCCTGAATTGTCCCATTTTTTGACAGTTTGAAGACGCAAAAGTTTGCATTGTACATAATGTTTCTGCATGTCCTATTTTGGAAAATTCGGTGGTATCTCTTTATATTCTTTGGGTGAATACTAGAATGATGTAGTGTTTTGTGTTTTCTTGGTTGAAAAATTTAAGTAACACATGAACAGTTACAATTTAAGTTGGCCACTTGAAGAACTGTGGGGAGATGCTGAAAAAAGTTTCCAGATTAGGACATGACATATTATGAGCAACACAAAATATGAATTTTCGAATGAGACATTATGAACAATACAAAATACAAAAAATGAATTTTTGAAGCAAGTCAAGTATTTTATTGTCAAGATTTAAAGCTTAAGGGGTGGACAGTTGTTTTCCACTCTCCTAAGAGAATGACAAAAGAAATAGATGCGATTGATATTGACTGTACGATGTATGACTCAATTCTCCGGGAAAATGATAAATTGCTAGAGCATTTGGACATCGATGAAGTTTTCTAGTACAATAATTTAGTTTTGAACTTGTTTTTGAATATGCTACATTCTATTTTTTCTGAACGGGTAATATTCCCTTTAATCCGTTTGTTTTTGTTGTTGTCGTAAACATTTAATAGTTTATGTATGGCTATTTGAATTTGTAATTTTATGTTTACTGCTGTTTGAATATGTAATCTTCTTTTTATTGCTATTTGAACATGTAATATTATTATTAATGTTTATTCTGGTTATTTTTTGTGTTCAATAGTCACTTTCTTCCAGATAAATGTCTTATATGGGTGATACTTTGCAACTGTCACTAAGTGGGGAAAAACCTATATCAACCTCCCGTTTTAAGGTTGCTTCAGGTGCTTCGAGAGCAGGTGATGACCCTTTCACTAGCAAATTCAAATTTAATGAGCACGGCCTTCAAGTTGGTGAAGATTCATATACACCCTCAACCAGTTTGGGAGATTTAGCAAGGATACATGTTCCCAATTCTTATACGAGTAGGAAAAAAATGGAGGTGTGATGTGGTCTCAGTTAAGATAGTTGGCGAGCTAGTCGATGCATTTATGGCATTTTTTTTTCAATTGCAAACAATCTTCATACTGAAAATGTGAAGATTTTTTTAAGCTTTCTATTTGCCTCTTCAATTGTTCTAATTTCTTTTGTAATTAGGTTGTCGCACAATCTAGATTCTACAAGATATTCACTGAATATATAGTAGATGATCCTAGAATTTATATTAGGCTTTCAATAGACAATTTAATGAGGTTTATTTTGTTTTTAGCAACGTTTTTATCTTGTTTTACTTTGTGACAGTTTTGCACTTAATATGTACTAAAAGTGGAATATTTAGAACTTGTACAAGGTTGTGGTGGATTATCTTGTTGAGAGATTATGGAAAGATCGCAGTCGACTGTACCTTGCAAGAGAGGGTGGATGTGCATACACAAATAAGATTGATACTCAATTTGTGCTTAAGTGGTGTGTTTGACATGTTTCCAACTCTTTTGGTCACCGATGGTTCTTGAATGATCGATAGAAGAAGGGGTATTCATGGCCACCCTATTAAAATCCAAGTAAGTTTGTATATTATTTCAACCCATTGAACAATTTGCTTTTGGTATATTGAGTCTGAGTTTGAGTTTGAGCTTGATGTTTTGTTTTGAAGGTTATGTATTGGATTTTTGGTTACAAGTAGAAATCCAGGTGCCACACTTGTTTGTGTAAATAAATTTAATGTGGGGAAAATAACGATATGCAACTAGGACTTTACATATGAATTTATACGTTCAAATGTACCAAGATGAACCATATCTGAATAGAGAGAAATGGAAGACTATTAAATAATAGTCCCAATATCTCCCCTCGATATGGAGTGAAGATAATAACCGAGCTCAATTTGACAATAGCAGATTAATTAGAGGTCTAAGGGACTTCGTCAACAATTTGAAAATCGATATGTGCATGAGCTCAAGATGGATTTAAAGTTCCTAAATAAACCTTTTTCCATATAAAATGAACATTAATATCGAGATCTTATGCTCTCAAATAAAGCTAAATCAGAAGTAAACCTATTATTAATAGATTATCAAATGTGACAAGCACCCAAAAGTGTTAAAATAATACCCTAAATAGACTGTTTTTAATAACTATTTCTCAGTAAAATTGGACTTATGTTGGTATTTTTTATTTTGTAGGTCGATTGGCATTTGCGGTTTCAAAAGGCATAATTCAAGTAAAGCGTGACAAAAATATGGTCAAAAGTGTTGAAATCGGATTTTATGTGATCGAAAACAACCATACCCTTTAAACCTCGTCCTAATGAGTAGGAAAAAAAATACAACAACGAAAATAAAAATGTATAGAAGTCTTCACACGGGCCTTCAACGTCAAGAAAGCGGCAACGCGACCATTTGATAATAAGAAAATTTTCCTTCTTAGTGTAAATGTCGTTGTTGTAAATCCTTTTCAATCAAAATTCCTTAAACCTAGGAATACATAAAAAATATGGACAACACTCTATGGAGTTTTTGCTCCCTCACAAGAACAATCTATGGAGTTTTTCCTTCTTTGGGTGCATACTAGATTAGTGTTTTGTGTTTTCTTGGTTGAAAAACTTAAGTAGCACATGAACACTCCCAATTTAAGTTCTGCACTTGAAGAACTTTAGGGAGATGCTGGAAAAAGTTTCCAGATTAGGACATGACATGAGATATTATGAGCAACACAAAATATGAATTTTCGAATCAGACATTATGAACAATAAAAAATAAAAAATATGAATTTGTGGTGCAAGTCAAGTATTATATTGTCATGATTTAATGTTGAATGGTGGTCAATTGTTTTCCACTCTCCTAAGAGAATGACAAAAGAAATAGATGCGATTGATATTGACTGTACGATGTATGACTCAATTCTCCGGGAAAATGATAAATTGCTAGAGCATTTGGACATCGATGAAGTTTTCTAGTACAATGATTTAGTTTTGAACTTGTTTTTGAATATGCTACATTCTATTTTTTCTGAACGGGTAATATTCCCTTTAATCCGTTTGTTTTTGTTGTTGTCGTAAACATTTAATAGTTTATGTATGGCTATTTGAACTTGTAATTTTATGTTTACTGCTGTTTGAATATGTAATCTTCTTTTTATTGCTATTTGAACATGTAATATTATTATTAATGTTTATTCTGGTTATTTTTTGTGTTCAATAGTCACTTTTTTCAAGATAAATGTCTTATATAGGTGATACTTTGTAACCGTCACTAAGTGGGGCGACACCTATATCAATGTGACAACCCGCTATCCGAAATAAAGGGTGGCCAGCCCTATACCCCGATGAAACAGGAATCATGGATAGATATCATTCTCAGCATCATAGTAAACATACAGAGTATCAGGAATAACCACACAATATTCCAGAAAACGGGTTATCAAAAATTTTAGTTTTGAAATCTCAAGAAAACATTTTCAACAACCCATAATAGAAAAGAAGGTGGAAACTCCCACAAGCATATATATATACCAACAATAATAAGGAAAGGACCGAATGAAACATCGGTCAATAGAATTTATACAATACACAATAGGTTTCAGGTGTTACATAATACATCCATTATACAATTACAACGGTTTGGGCCACACGCCCGAATAAAGACTGATCATAACTAGAAAACAATAATGGAGGCGTCTACATAAAAATATCCCGTGATACCCACAAAATGTCACGGCTCCTCAAAAGACATATGGATGGGAAGGTCATTACGGGCGACCTTGCGGCGGAACACCTGAACGGATATAATATATATACATACACAACAAGAAAGAAGAACCGGTCAGAGGCCGGTTTGATATGATCACTAGATAAATGACAGGTATGACAATAATGTACAAGTAAGCATGGATGATATTCTAGCATGGTAACATCATATAAAGAACTAAGACAGATAAATGATTATTAAAATGAAATCCAATTATACAAGAATTAAAAGTACTTATAAGCCTTTTTCATCTTTCATCATTTTCAATTTAATCTTCTTTCCATTCCTTATCAGGAATGCATTTATTACCATGTGCTCTTTATGGCACTTATCTCAATAGTATGCTCTTTATGGCATATCCTTTGCTCATTATGGCATTAATGTTCCATCGAGTCCAACTCGATAATAGAATAGTTATAAATATAAATATAACGATTCTAAGACGGCCCGTCCGGGTTTCCCCACTGTGCGCGTCCCTAAATAACCATCATCTTCCAGGGCCTAACATAAGACAACCTGGGATCCTATCGCAAATGTCAGGAACCGGCCATATGCCTGCGGGGTAGTCAAGACCACACCCATAATCTCCTACCCATCGCAGAAAAATATAAAACCAGCGCTCATATGGCCTAGGACTATATCCACCCTGCATTCATTAGCCAGGGGGCTTCACCTCACGTACGGACTTCCCTTAAGATGGCATTTAGAGAGGTGTGTATCCTCCATTTTATTAGTTTCCATTACATGATTTAGTAATTATCATTTACTTTATCCATTTCACATTTTATCAAATGCATTAAGGTTATCAGGAACTATACGTATTTCGTATCGTCATAACATCCTTGATAAGAAGTCAGACTCCCAAGTTATTTTTCAAAGCCTCCTTTTAGGCTTTATAATAGACCATCAAGTCAAACCCAGCTCACAATGACTCCTAAAGTCTCCAAATTTGACTCTAAGATCTCCTAGTCTATTATAAAAGTATATGAGAGAAGTAATGCCTGAACATTTCTTTAAACCTCCCACACTGAAATGAACCCTAGATAAACCCCTTCGAGTCTAGGGTGTCGACCAACTCAACTAATACTCTAAGACCCTATATTTACTTCATTTAAGAAGGTCCCTAATTACTAGTCCTAAAGAAAAGGGTTAAAATTGAAAAAGAAAAGAAATTGAAAAAGTGCAGGGTTTTCGAATCGATTCGGCCTGGCCGAATCGATTCGGTCAGAAAACCTGAGATTCTGCATAGTTGCCGAATCGATTCGAGTAAAAGACGAATCGATTCGGTAAGAAAGTTTGGGTTTCTGCATAACTGACGAATCGATTCGGACCAATCCGAATCGATTCGGTTCACCTAGACCTGGACACTAGACCTAAGCGAATCGATTCTCCTAGAGGGCCGAATCGATTCGGGCCTGCGATTTTGCCAAGTTTTGGCTATGGAATCTTGGACTCCAAATATACTCTCAACCCAAATCTCCTCAAACCAAACTCATTTATCATCACCAATGTATCATCAATACTACTATTGACCACCTTAAACCTCATCAATCATCCCCATCATTTTTGAATGGATCAAAACCCACAAATACATAAGAAAGCCCTAAAATAGTTAAACCATAATCAATACATCATTATCATAACAAATCATTTATCTTAAACCACAAATAGCAAGTAAGAAACTTGCCTCAATTCAGAACTTGCAGATTTTCTTGGTGTAGGAGCAAGAATCCCTCTCAAATCTCCAATCTCTTTTCTTTCTCTACTCTTCCCCTTCCTCTCTCAAGCTCTCTAGGTTTAGGAAATACAATTAGGTGAATAGTGACTTACACAAGACATAAATCGTGCGTTTAGCCAAAATCCCAACTCAATTGATAAATTATTGCGATCAAATAATACCCAACTACATAATTGAGGTATAATCAGTCAAAAGTGCCCAAAACCTCAAAATACAATATGGCACATTATTTGATTATCTCGCATGTTCCGGAATCAACTGCAGCCTCCAAATTATCATTTGGACATTTTATAATTCAATTTAAGTTCCGGTCTCTTTATTAAGCCAAATATCATTTTAAATTCATATGATATTGATAAGCATAACATAGCAATATTCACCCATAGTTATGGTATATATGCAAACTCATACTGAATATTAACTTTTCTTCATTAAATTGGCATTCAAATCATAACCCAACGCATATATCTAATTACCATACCTAGTAATTAATATAAAATACGTTCTCATAAGCGAGGGTTCTTACAATCAACCTCCCATTTTAAGGTTGCTTCGGGTGCTTCGAGAGAAGATGATGACTCTTTCGGTAAGAAATTCAAATTTAATGAGCACGATCTTTAAGTTGGTGAAGATTCATACACACTCTCAACCAGGTTGGGAGATTTAGCTAGGACGCATGTTTCCAATTCTTATACGAGTTGGAAAAATTTAGAGGTGTGACGTGGGCTCAGTTAAGATAGTTGGCGAGCTAGTCGATGCATTTATGGCATTTTTTTAAATGCAAACAATCTTCATACCGAAAATGTGAAGATTTTTTTTTTGCTTTCTATTTGCCTCTTCAATTGTTCTAATTTCCTTTGTGGTTAGGTTGTCGCACAATCTAGATTATACAAGCTATTCTGCGAATATATTGGAAATGATCCTAGAATTTATATAAAGCTTTCAATAGACAATTTAATGAGGTTTATTTTATTTTTTGCATCGTTTTTCTCTTGTTTTGCTTTTTGACTATTTTGCATTGAATGTGTACTAAAAGTGGAATATTTACAACTTGGAGAGGGTTGTGGTGGATTATCTTGTTGAGAGATTATGGAAAGATCGCAGTCGACTGTACCTTGCAAGAGAGGGTGGATGTGCATACACAAATAAGATTGATACTCCATTTGTGCTTAAGTGGTGGGTTTTACACCCTTCCAGCTCTTCTAGTCACCGATGGTTCTTGAATGATCGACAGAAGAAGGTGTATTCATGGCCAACCTATTAAAATCCAAGTAAGTTTGTATATTATTTCAAACTATTAAACAATTTGCTTTGGGTATATTGAGTCGAAGTTTGAGTTTGAGCTTGATGTTTTGTTTTAAAGGTTATGTATTGGATTTTTGGTTACAAGTAGAAATCTAGGTTCCACACTTGTTTGTGTAAATAAATTTAATGTGGGGAAAATAACGATATGCAACTAGGGCTTTACATATGAATTTATACATTCGAATGTAAAAAGATGAACCATATCTGAATAGAGATAAAATGGAAGACTATTAAATAATAGTCCCAATATCTCCCCTCGATATGGAGTGAAGATAATAACCGAGCTCAATTTGACAATAGTAGATTAATTTGAGGTCTAAGGGACTTCGTCAACAATTTGTAAATCGATATGTGCATGACCTAAAGATGGATTTAAAGTTCCTAACTAAACCTTTTTCCATATAAAATGAACATCAATATCGAGATCTTATGCTCTCAAATAAAGCTAAATCAGAAGTAAACCTATTATTAATAGATTATCAAATATGACAAGCACCCAAAAGTGTTAAAATAATACCCTAAATAGACTGTTTTTAATAACTAATTCTCAGTAAAATAGTACTTATGTTGGTGTTTTTTATTTTGTAGGCCGATTGGGATTTGCGGTTTCAAAAGGCATAATTCAAGTAAAGCGTGACAAAAATATGGTCAAAAGTGTTGAAATTGGATTTTATGTGATCGAAGACAACCATACCCTTTAAACCTCGTCCTAATGAATAGGAAAAAAAATACAACAACGAAAATAAAAATGTATACAAGTCTTCACACGGGCCTCTAACGTCAAGAAAGCGGCAACGCGGCCATTAGATAATAAGAAAATTTTCCTTCTTAGTGTAAATGCCGTTGTTGTAAATCCTTTTCAATCAAAATTCTTTAAACCTAGAAATACATAAAAAATATGCACAACACTCTATAGAGTTTTTGCTCCAACACATGAACACTCAATGGAGTTTTTCCTTCTTTGGGTGCATACTAGATTGATGTAGTGTTTTGTGTTTTCTTGGTTGAAAAACTTAAGTAGCACATGAACACTCCCAATTTAAGTTGTGCACTTGAAGAACTTTAGGGAGATGCTGGAAAAAGTTTCCAGATTAGGACATGACATGAGATATTATGAGCAACACAAAATATGAATTTTCGAATCAGACATTATGAACAATAAAAAATAAAAAATATGAATTTTTGAAGCAAGTCAAGTATTATATTGTCACGATTTAAAGTTGAATGGGTTGTCAGTTGTTTTACACTATCCTAAGAGAATGACAAAAGAGATAGATGCGATTGATATTGACTGTACGATGTATGACTCAATTCTCCGAGAAAATGATAAATTGCTAGAGCTTTTGGACATCGATGAAGTTTTCTAGGGCAATGATTTAGTTTTGAACTTGTTTTTGAATATGCAACATTCTATTTTTTCTGAACGGGTAGTATTCCCTTTAATCCGTTTTTTTGTTGTTGTCGTAAACATTTAATATTTTACGTATGGCTATTTGAACTTGTAATTTTATGTTTACTGCTGTTTGAATATGTAATCTTCTTTTTATTGCTATTTGAACATGTAATATTATTGTTAATGTTTATTCTGGTTATTTTCTGTGTTCAGTAGTCACTTTTTTCTAGATAAATGTCTTATATGGGTGACACCTATATCAACCTCCCATTTTAAGGTTGCTTCGGGTGCTTCGAGAGCAGATGATGACTCTTTCGGTAACAAATTCAAATTTCATGAGCACGATCTTCAAATTGGTGAAGATTTATACACACTCTCAACCAGGTTGGGAGATTTAGCTAGGACACATGTTTCCAATTCTTATACGAGTTGGAAAAATTTAGAGGTGCGACGTGGGCTCAGTTAAGATAGTTGGCAAGCTAGTCGATGCATTTATGGCATTTTTTTTAAATGCAAACAATCTTCATACCGAAAATGTGAAGATTTTTTTATGCTTTCTATTTGCCTCTTCAATTGTTCTAATTTCCTTTGTGGTTAGGTTGTCGCACAATCTAGATTCTACAAGCTATTCTGCTAATATATTGGAAATGATACTAGAATTTATATAAATCTTTTAGTAGACAATTTAATGAGGTTTATTTTGTTTTTTGCATCGTTTTTCTCTTGTTTTGCTTTTTGACTATTTTGCATTGAATGTGTACTAAAAGTGGAATATTAACAACATGGAGAGGGTTGTGGTGGATTATCTTGTTGAGAGATTATGGAAAGATCGCAATCGACTGTACCTTGCAAGAGAGGGTGGATGTGCATACACAGATAAGATTGATACTCCATTTGTGCTTAAGTGGTGGGTTTTACATCTGTCCAACTCTTCTAGTCACCGATGGTTCTTGAATGATTGATAGAAGAAGGGGTATTCATGGCCACCGTATTAAAATCCAAGTAAGTTTGTATATTATTTCAACCTATTGAACAATTTGCTTTGGGTATATTGAGTCTGAGTTTGAGTTTGAGCTTGATGTTTTGTTTTAAAGGTTATGTATTGGATTTTTTGTTACAAGTAGAAATCCAGGTGCCACACTTGTTTGTGTAAATAAATTTAATGTGGGGAAAATAACGATATGAAACTAGGGATTTACATATGAATTTATACCTTCAAATGTACCAAGATGAACCATATCTGAATAGAGATAAAATGGAAGACTATTAAATAATAGTCCCAATATCTCCCCTCGATATGGAGTGAAGATAATAACCGAGGACAATTTGACAATAGTAGATTAATTAGAGGTCTAAGGGACTTCGTCAACAATTTGTAAATCGATATGTGCATGAGCTAAAGATGGACTTAAATTTCCAAACTAAACCTTTTTCCATATAAAATGAACATCAATATCTAGATCTTACGCTCTCAAATAAAGCTAAATCAGAAGTAAACCGATTATTAATAGATTATAAAATGTGACAAGCACCCAAAAGTGTTAAAATAATACCTTAATAGACTGTTTTTTAATAACTAATTCTTAGTAAAATAGGACTTATGTTGGTATTTTTTTATTTTTTAGGCCGATTGGCATTTGCGGTTTCAAAAGGCATAATTCAAGTAAAGAGTGACAACAATATGGTCAAAAGTGTTGAAATCGGATTTTATGTGATCGAAGACAACCATACCCTTTAAACCTCGTCCTAATCAATTGGAAAAAAAAATACAACAACAAAAATAAAAATGTATACAAGTCTTCACACGAGCTTCCAACGTTAAGAAAGCGGCAACGACGCCATTTGATAATAAGAAAAATTTCCTTCTTAGTGTAAATGTCATTGTTGCAAATCCTTTCCAATCAAAATTCCTTAAACCTAGAAATACATAAAAAAAAATATGCACAACACTCTATGGAGTTTTTGCTCCAACACATGAACACTCTATGGAGTTGTTACTTCTTTGGGTGCATACTAGATTGACGTAGTGTTTTGTGTTTTCTTGGTTGAAAAACTTAAGTAACCAATGAACACTCCCAATTTAAGTTGTGCACTTGAAGAACTTTAGTGCGATGCTGGAAAACGTTTCCAGATTAGGACATGACATGAGATACTATGAGCAACACAAAATATGAATTTTTGAATGAGACATTATGAACAATACAAAATAAAAAAATATGAATTTTTGGAGCAAGTCAAGTGTTTTATTGTCAAGATTTAAAATTGAATGGGTGGTCAGTTGTTTTACACTCTCCTAAGGGAATGACAAAAGAAATAGATGCGATTGATAATGAATGTACGATGTATGACTCAACTCTCGAGGAAAATGATAAATTACAAGGCTTTTGGACATCGATGAAGTGTTCTAGTACAATGATTTATTTCTGAACTTGTTTTTGAATATGCCACATTCTATTTATTTTTAACGTCTAATATTCCCTTTAATCCGTTTGTTTTTGTTGTTGTTATAAACATTTAATAGTTTATGTATGGCTATTTGAACTTGTAATTTTATGTTTACTGTTGTTTGAACATGTAATATTTTTTATATTGCTATTTGAAAATGTAATATTCTTGTTAATGTTTATTCTGATTATTTTTTGTGTTCAATAGTCACTTTTTTCCCGACAAATGTCTTATATGGGTGATACATTGCAAGCGTCGGACACCTATATCAACCTCCCGTTTTAAGGTTGCTTCGGGTGCTTCGAGAGCAGGTGATGAATCTTTCGCTAAGAAATTCAAATTTAATGAGCACGGCCTTCAAGTTGGTGAAGATTCATATTAACTCTCAACCAGGTTGGGAGATTTAGCAAGGACGCTTTTTTCCAATTCTTATACGAGTTGGAAAAAAGTGGAGGTGTGATGTGGGCTCAGTTTAGATAGTTGGCGAGCTAGTCGATGCATTTATGGCATTTTTTTCAATTGCAAACAATCTTCATACCGAAAATGTGAAGATCTTTTTATGCTTTCTATTTGCCTCTTCAATTGTTCTAATTTCTTTTGTGGTTAGGTTGTCGCACAATCTAGATTCTACAAGCTATACTGCAAATATATTGGAGACGATCCTGGAAATTATATAAAGATTTCAGTAGACAATTTAATGATGTTTATTTTGTTTTTTGCATCGTTTTTCTCTTGTTTTGCTTTTTGACTATTTTGCATTGAATGTGTACTAAAAGTGGAATATTTATAACTTGGAGAGGGTTGTGGTGGCTTATCTTGTTGAGAGATTGTAGAATGATCGCAGTCGACTGTACCTTGCAAGAGAGGGTGGATGTGCATACACAGATAAGATTGATACTCCATTTGTGCTTAAGTGGTGGGTTTTACATCTGTCTAACTCTTCTAGTCACCGATGGTTCTTGAATGATTGATAGAAGAAGGGGTATTCATGGCCACCGTATTAAAATCCAAGTAGGTTTGTATATTTTTTCAACCTATTGAACAATTTGCTTTGGGTATATTGAGTCTGAGTTTGAGTTTGAGCTTGATGTTTTGTTTTAAAGGTTATGTATTGGATTTTTTGTTACAAGTAGAAATCCAGGTGCCACATTTGTTTGTGTAAATAATTTTAATGTGGGGAAAATAACGATATGCAACTAGGGATTTACATATGAATTTATACCTTCAAATGTACCAAGTTGAACCATATATGAATAGAGATAAAATGGAAGACTATTAAATAATAGTCCCAATATCTCCCCTCGATATGGAGTGAAGATAATAACCGAGGACAATTTGACAATAGTAGATTAATTAGAGGTCTAAGGGACTTCGTCAACAATTTGTAAATGGATATGTGCATGAGCTAAAGATGGACTTAAATTTCCAAACTAAACCTTTTTCCATATAAAATGAACATCAATATCTAGATCTTACGCTCTCAAATAAAGCTAAATTAGAAGTAAACCGATTATTAATAGATTATAAAATGTGACAAGCACCCAAAAGTTTTAAAATAATACCTTAATAGACTGTTTTTTAATAACTAATTCTTAGTAAAATAGGACTTATGTTGGTATTTTTTATTTTTTAGGCCGATTGGCATTTGCGGTTTCAAAAGGCATAATTCAAGTAAAGAGTGACAACAATATGGTCAAAAGTGTTGAAATCGGATTTTATGTGATCGAAGACAACCATACCCTTTAAACCTCGTCCTAATCAATTGGAAAAAAAAACACAACAACAAAAATAAAAATGTATACAAGTCTTCACACGAGCCTCCAACGTTAAGAAAGCGGCAACGACGCCATTTGATAATAAGAAAAATTTCCTTCTTAGTGTAAATGTCATTGTTGCAAATCCTTTCCAATCAAAATTCCTTAAACCTAGAAATACATAAAAAAAAATATGCACAACACTCTATGGAGTTTTTGCTCCAACACATGAACACTCTATGGAGTTGTTACTTCTTTGGGTGCATACTAGATTGACGTAGTGTTTTGTGTTTTCTTGGTTGAAAAACTTAAGTAACCAATGAACACTCCCAATTTAAGTTGTGCACTTGAAGAACTTTAGGGCGATGCTGGAAAACGTTTCCAGATTAGGACATGACATGAGATACTATGAGCAACACAAAATATGAATTTTTGAATGAGACATTATGAACAATACAAAATAAAAAAATATGAATTTTTGGAGCAAGTCAAGTGTTTTATTGTCAAGATTTAAAGTTGAATGGGTGGTCAGTTGTTTTACACTCTCCTAAGGGAATGACAAAAGAAATAGATGCGATTGATAATGAATGTACGATGGATGACTCAACTCTCGAGGAAAATGATAAATTACAAGGCTTTTGGACATCGATGAAGTGTTCTAGTACAATGATTTATTTCTGAACTTGTTTTTGAATATGCCACATTCTATTTATTTTTAACGTCTAATATTCCCTTTAATCCGTTTGTTTTTGTTGTTGTTATAAACATTTAATAGTTTATGTATGGCTATTTGAACTTGTAATTTTATGTTTACTGCTGTTTGAACATGTAATCTTTTTTATATTGCTATTTGAAAATGTAATATTCTTATTAATGTTTATTCTGATTATTTTTTGTGTTCAATAGTCACTTTTTTCCCGACAAATGTCTTATATGGGTGATGCATTGCAAGCGTCGGACACCTATATCAACCTCCCGTTTTAAGGTTGCTTCGGATGCTTCGAGAGCAGGTGATGAATCTTTCGCTAAGAAATTCAAATTTAATGAGCACGGCCTTCAAGTTGGTGAAGATTCATATTAACTCTCAACCAGGTTGGGAGATTTAGCAAGGACGCTTTTTTCCAATTCTTATACGAGTTGGAAAAAAGTGGAGGTGTGATGTGGGCTCAGTTTAGATAGTTGGCGAGCTAGTCGATGCATTTATGGCATTTTTTTCAATTGCAAACAATCTTCATACCGAAAATGTGAAGATCTTTTTATGCTTTCTATTTGCCTCTTCAATTGTTCTAATTTCTTTTGTGGTTAGGTTGTCGCACAATCTAGATTCTACAAGCTATACTGCAAATATATTGGAGACGATCCTGGAAATTATATAAAGATTTCAGTAGACAATTTAATGATGTTTATTTTGTTTTTTGCATCGTTTTTCTCTTGTTTTGCTTTTTGACTATTTTGCATTGAATGTGTACTAAAAGTGGAATATTTATAACTTGGAGAGGGTTGTGGTGGCTTATCTTGTTGAGAGATTGTAGAATGATCGCAGTCGACTGTACCTTGCAAGAGAGGGTGGATGTGCATACACAGATAAGATTGATACTCCATTTGTGCTTAAGTGGTGGGTTTTACATCTGTCTAACTCTTCTAGTCACCGATGGTTCTTGAATGATTGATAGAAGAAGGGGTATTCATGGCCACCGTATTAAAATCCAAGTAGGTTTGTATATTTTTTCAACCTATTGAACAATTTGCTTTGGGTATATTGAGTCTGAGTTTGAGTTTGAGCTTGATGTTTTGTTTTAAAGGTTATGTATTGGATTTTTTGTTACAAGTAGAAATCCAGGTGCCACATTTGTTTGTGTAAATAATTTTAATGTGGGGAAAATAACGATATGCAACTAGGGATTTACATATGAATTTATACCTTCAAATGTACCAAGTTGAACCATATATGAATAGAGATAAAATGGAAGACTATTAAATAATAGTCCCAATATCTCCCCTCGATATGGAGTGAAGATAATAACCGAGGACAATTTGACAATAGTAGATTAATTAGAGGTCTAAGGGACTTCGTCAACAATTTGTAAATGGATATGTGCATGAGCTAAAGATGGACTTAAATTTCCAAACTAAACCTTTTTCCATATAAAATGAACATCAATATCTAGATCTTACGCTCTCAAATAAAGCTAAATTAGAAGTAAACCGATTATTAATAGATTATAAAATGTGACAAGCACCCAAAAGTTTTAAAATAATACCTTAATAGACTGTTTTTTAATAACTAATTCTTAGTAAAATAGGACTTATGTTGGTATTTTTTATTTTTTAGGCCGATTGGCATTTGCGGTTTCAAAAGGCATAATTCAAGTAAAGAGTGACAACAATATGGTCAAAAGTGTTGAAATCGGATTTTATGTGATCGAAGACAACCATACCCTTTAAACCTCGTCCTAATCAATTGGAAAAAAAAACACAACAACAAAAATAAAAATGTATACAAGTCTTCACACGAGCCTCCAACGTTAAGAAAGCGGCAACGACGCCATTTGATAATAAGAAAAATTTCCTTCTTAGTGTAAATGTCATTGTTGCAAATCCTTTCCAATCAAAATTCCTTAAACCTAGAAATACATAAAAAAAAATATGCACAACACTCTATGGAGTTTTTGCTCCAACACATGAACACTCTATGGAGTTGTTACTTCTTTGGGTGCATACTAGATTGACGTAGTGTTTTGTGTTTTCTTGGTTGAAAAACTTAAGTAACCAATGAACACTCCCAATTTAAGTTGTGCACTTGAAGAACTTTAGGGCGATGCTGGAAAACGTTTCCAGATTAGGACATGACATGAGATACTATGAGCAACACAAAATATGAATTTTTGAATGAGACATTATGAACAATACAAAATAAAAAAATATGAATTTTTGGAGCAAGTCAAGTGTTTTATTGTCAAGATTTAAAGTTGAATGGGTGGTCAGTTGTTTTACACTCTCCTAAGGGAATGACAAAAGAAATAGATGCGATTGATAATGAATGTACGATGGATGACTCAACTCTCGAGGAAAATGATAAATTACAAGGCTTTTGGACATCGATGAAGTGTTCTAGTACAATGATTTATTTCTGAACTTGTTTTTGAATATGCCACATTCTATTTATTTTTAACGTCTAATATTCCCTTTAATCCGTTTGTTTTTGTTGTTGTTATAAACATTTAATAGTTTATGTATGGCTATTTGAACTTGTAATTTTATGTTTACTGCTGTTTGAACATGTAATCTTTTTTATATTGCTATTTGAAAATGTAATATTCTTATTAATGTTTATTCTGATTATTTTTTGTGTTCAATAGTCACTTTTTTCCCGACAAATGTCTTATATGGGTGATGCATTGCAAGCGTCGGACACCTATATCAACCTCCCGTTTTAAGGTTGCTTCGGATGCTTCGAGAGCAGGTGATGAATCTTTCGCTAAGAAATTCAAATTTAATGAGCACGTCCTTCAAGTTGGTGAAGATTCATATTAACTCTCAACCAGGTTGAGAGATTTAGCAAGGACGCTTTTTTCCAATTCTTATACGAGTTGGAAAAAAGTGGAGGTGTGATGTGGGCTCAGTTTAGATAGTTGGCGAGCTAGTCGATGCATTTATGGCATTTTTTTCAATTGCAAACAATCTTCATACCGAAAATGTGAAGATCTTTTTATGCTTTCTATTTGCCTCTTCAATTGTTCTAATTTCTTTTGTGGTTAGGTTGTCACACAATCTAGATTCTACAAGCTATACTGCAAATATATTGGAGACGATCCTGGAAATTATATAAAGATTTCAGTAGACAATTTAATGATGTTTATTTTGTTTTTTGCATCGTTTTTCTCTTGTTTTGCTTTTTGACTATTTTGCATTGAATGTGTACTAAAAGTGGAATATTTATAACTTGGAGAGGGTTGTGGTGGCTTATCTTGTTGAGAGATTATAGAATGATCGCAGTCGACTGTACCTTGCAAGAGAGGGTGGATGGGCATACACAGATAAGATTGATACTCCATTTGTGCTTAAGTGGTGGGTTTTACATCTGTCCAACTCTTCTAGTCACCGATGGTTCTTAAATGATTGATAGAAGAAGGGGTATTCATGGCCACCGTATTAAAATCCAAGTAGGTTTGTATATTTTTTCAAATTATTGAACAATTTGCTTTGGGTATATTGAGTCTGAGTTTGAGTTTGAGCTTGATGTTTTGTTTTAAAGGTTATGTATTGGATTTTTTGTTACAAGTAGAAATCCAGGTGCCACACTTGTTTGTGTAAATAATTTTAATGTGGGGAAAATAACGATATGCAACTAGGGATTTACATATGAATTTATACCTTCAAATGTACCAAGATGAACCATATATGAATAGAGATAAAATGGAAGACTATTAAATAATAGTCCCAATATCTCCCCTCGATATGGAGTGAAGATAATAACCGAGGACAATTTGACAATAGTAGATTAATTAGAGGTCTAAGGGACTTCGTCAACAATTTGTAAATCGATATGTGCATGAGCTAAAGATGGACTTAAATTTCCAAACTAAACCTTTTTCCATATAAAATGAACATCAATATCTAGATCTTACGCTCTCAAATAAAGCTAAATCAGAAGTAAACCGATTATTAATAGATTATAAAATGTGACAAGCACCCAAAAGTGTTAAAATAATACCTTAATAGACTGTTTTTTAATAACTAATTCTTAGTAAAATAGGACTTATGTTGGTATTTTTTATTTTTTAGGCCGATTGGCATTTGCGGTTTCAAAAGGCATAATTCAAGTAAAGAGTGACAACAATATGGTCAAAAGTGTTGAAATCGGATTTTATGTGATCGAAGACAACCATACCCTTTAAACCTCGTCCTAATCAATTGGAAAAAAAAAATACAACAACAAAAATGAAAATGTATACAAGTCTTCACACGAGCCTCCAACGTTAAGAAAGCGGCAACTACGCCATTTGATAATAAGAAAAATTTCCTTCTTAGTGTAAATGTCATTGTTGCAAATCCTTTCCAATCAAAATTCCTTAAACCTAGAAATACATATAAAAAATATGTGCAACACTCTATGGAGTTTTTGCTCCAACACATGAACACTCTATGGAGTTTTTCCTTCTTTGGGTGCATACTAGATTGACGTAGTGTTTTGTGTTTTCTTGGTTGAAAAACTTAAGTAACCAATGAACACTCCCAATTTAAGTTGTGCACTTGAAGAACTTTAGGGCGATGCTGGAAAACGTTTCCAGATTAGGACATGACATGAGATACTATGAGCAACACAAAATATGAATTTTTGAATGAGACATTATGAACAATACAAAATAAAAAAATATGAATTTTTGGAGCAAGTCAAGTGTTTTATTGTCAAGATTTAAAGTTGAAAGGGTGGTCAGTTGTTTTACACTCTCCTAAGGGAATGACAAAAGAAATATATGCGATTGATAATGACTGTACGATGTATGACTCAACTCTCGAGGAAAATGATAAATTACAAGGCTTTTGGACATCGATGAAGTGGTCTAGTACAATGATTTATTTCTGAACTTGTTTTTGAATATGCCACATTCTATTTATTTTTAACGTCTAATATTTCCTTTAATCCGTTTGTTTTTGTTGTTGTTATAAACATTTAATAGTTTATGTATGGCTATTTGAACTTGTAATTTTATGTTTACTGCTGTTTGAACATGTAATCTTTTTTATATTGCTATTTGAAAATGTAATATTCTTGTTAATGTTTATTCTGATTATTTTTTGTGTTCAATAGTAACTTTTTTCCCGACAAATGTCTTATATGGGTGATACATTGCAAGCGTCGGACACCTATATCAACCTCCCGTTTTAAGGTTTCTTCGGGTGCTTCGAGAGCAGGTGATGACTCTTTCACTAAGAAATTCAAATTTAATGAGCACGGCCTTCAAGTTGGTGAAGATTCATATTAACTCTTAACCAGGTTGGGAGATTTAGCAAGGACGCTTTTTCCAATTCTTATACGAGTTGGAAAAAAGTGGAGGTGTGATGTGGGCTCAGTTTAGATAGTTGGCGAGCTAGTCGATGCATTTATGGCATTTTTTTCAATTGCAAACAATCTTCATACCGAAAATGTGAAGATTTTTTTATGCTTTCTATTTGCCTCTTCAATTGTTCTAATTTCCTTTGTGGTTAGGTTGTCGCACAATCTAGATTCTACAAGCTATACTGCAAATATGTTGGAGACGATCCTAGAAATTATATAAAGCTTTCAGTAGACAATTTAATGATGTTTATTTTGTTTTTTGCATCGCTTTTCTCTTGTTTTGCTTTTTGACTATTTTGCATTGAATGTGTACTAAAAGTGGAATATTTATAACTTGGAGAGGGTTGTGGTGGCTTATCTTGTTGAGAGATTATAGAATGATCGCAGTCGACTGTACCTTGCAAGAGAGGGTGGATATACATACACAGATAAGATTGATACTCCATTTGTGCTTAAGTGGTGGGTTTTACATCTTTCCAAATCTTCAAGTCACCGATGGTTCTTGAATGATCGATAAAAGAAGGGGTATTCATGGCCACCCTATTAAAATCCAAGTATGTTTGTATATTATTTCAACCTATTGAACAATTTGTTTTGGGTATATTGAGTCTGAGTTTGAGTTTGAGCTTGATGTTTTGTTTTAAAGGTTATGTATTGGATTTTTGGTTACATGTAGAAATCCAGGTGCCGCACTTGTTTGTGTAAATAAATATAATGTGGGGAAAATAACGATATGCAACTAGTGCTTTACATATGAATTTATACGTTCAAATGTACAAAGATGAACCATATCTGAATAGAGATAAAATGGAAGACTAATAAATAATAGTCCCAATATCTCCCCACGATATGGAGTGAAGATAATAACCGAGCTCAATTTGACAATAGTAGATTAATTAGAGGTCCAAGGGACTTCGTCAACAATTTGTAAATCGATATGTGCATGAGCTAAAGATAAATATAAAGTGCCTAACTAAACCTTTTTCATATAAAATGAACATCAATATCGAGATCTTATGCTCTCAAATAAAGCTAAATCTAAAGCAACCCGATGATTAATAGATTATCAAATGTGATAAGCACCCAAAATTGTTAAAATAATACCCTAAATAGACAGTTTTTAATTGCTAATTCTCAGTAAAATTGGACGTATATTGGTATTTTTTATTTTGTAGGTCGATTGGCATTTGCGGTTTCAAAAGACATAATTCAAGTAAAGCATGACAAAAATATGGTCAAAAGTGTTGAAATCGGATTTTATGTGATCGAAGACAACCATACCCTTTAAACCTCGTCCTAATCAATTGCAAAAAAAAAAATACAACAACAAAAATGAAAATGTATACAAGTCTTCACACGAGCCTCCAACGTCAAGAAAGCGGCAACGACGCCATTTGATAATAAGAAAAGTTTCCTTCTTAGTGTAAATGTCATTGTTGCAAATCCTTTCCAATCAAAATTCCTTAAACCTATAAATACATAAAAAATAAGCACAACACTCTATGGAGTTTTTGCTCCAATACATGAACACTCTATGGAGTTTTTCCTTCTTTGGGTGCGTACTAGATTGACGTAGTGTTTTGTGTTTTCTTGGTTGAAAAACTTAAGTAACACATGAACACTCCCAATTTAAGTTGTGCACTTGAAGAACTGTAGGGAGATGCTAGAAAAAGTTTCCATATTAGGACATGACATGAGATATTATGAGCAACACAAAATATGAATTTTTGAATGAGACATTATGAACAATACAAAATACAAAATATGAATTTTCGAAGAAAGTTAAGTATTTTATTGTCAAGATTTAAAGATGATGGGGTGGGCAGTTTTTTTACACTCTTCTAAGAGAATGACAAAAGAAATAGATGCGATTGATATTGACCGTATGATGTATGACTCAATTCTCGAGGAAAATGATAAATTGCTAGAGCTTTTGGACATCGATGAAGTGTTCTAGTACAATGATTTAGTTATGAACTTGTTTTTAAATGTGCAACATTCTATTTTTTTCTGAACGGGTAATATTCCCTTTAATCCGTTTGTTTTTGTTGTTGTTGTAAACATTTAATAGTTTATGTATGGCTATTTGAACTTGTAATGTTATGGTTACAGCTGTTTGAACATGTAATCTTCTTTATATTGCTATTTGAACATGTAATATTCTTGTTAATGTTTATTCTGGTTATTTTTTATGTTCAATAGTCATTTTTTTCCTGATAAATGTCTTATATGGGTGATACTTTGCAACGGCCACTAAGTGGGGAGACACCTATATCAACCTCCCATTTTAAGGTTGCTTTGGGTGCTTCGAGAGCTGGGGGTGACTCTTCCGCTAAGAAATTCAAATTTAATGAGCACGACCTTCAAGTTGGTGAAGATTCATATACACTCTCAACCAGGTTGGGAGATTTAACAAGGACACATGTTTCCAATTCTTATACGTGTTGGAAAAAAATTGAGGTGTGATGTGGGCTAAGTTCAGATAGTTGGTGAGCTAGTCGAAGCATTTATGGCATTTTTTTCAATTGCAAACAATCTTCGTACCGAAAATCTGAAGATTTTTTTATTCTTTCTATTTGCCTCTTCAATTGTTCTAATTTCTTTTGTGGTTAGGTCGTCGCACAATCTCGATTCTATAAGATATTCTGCGAATATATTTGAGATGATCCTAGAATTTATATTAAGCTTTCAATAGACAATTTAATGAGGTTTATTTTTGTTTTTATCATCGTTTATCTCTTGTTTTGGTTTGTGACAGTTTTGCATTGAATATGTACTAAAAGTGGAATATTTACAACTTGGATAGGGTTGTGGTGGATTATCTTGTTGAGAGATTATGGAAAGATCGCAGTCGACTGTACCTTGCAAGAGAGGGTGGATGTGCATACACAAATAAGATTGATACTAAATTTGTACTTAAGTAGTGGGTTTGACATGTTTCCAACTCTTCTAGTAACCGATGGTTCATGAATGGTCGATAGAAGATGGGGTATTCATGGCCACCCTATTAAAATCCAAGTAAGTTTGTATATTAATTCAACCTATTGAATAATTTTCTTTGGGTATATTGAGTCTGAGTTTGAGTTTGAGCTTGATGTTTTGTTTTAAAGGTTATGTATTTGATTTTTGGTTACCAGTAGAAATCCAGGTGCTGCACTTGTTTGTGTAAATAAATTTAATGTGGGGAAAATAACGATATGCAACTAGGGCTTTACATATGAATTTTTACGTTCAAATGTACAAAGCAGAACCACATCTTAAGAGAGATAAAATGGAAGACTATTAAATAATAGTCCCAATATCTCCCCTTGATATGGAGTGAAGATATTAACTAGTAGATTAACTAGAGGTCCAAGGGACTTCGTCAACAATTTGCAAATTGATATGTGCATGAGCTAAAGATGGATATACAGTGCCTAACAAAACCTTTTTCCATATAAAATGAACATCAATATCGAGATCTTATGCTCTCAAATAAAGCTAAATCAAAAGTAAGCAGATGATTAATAGATTCTCAAATGTGATAAGCACCCAAAAGTGTTAAAATAATACCCTAAATAGACGATTTTTAATTGCTAATTCTCGGTAAAATTGGACTTATGTTGGGATTTTTTATTTTGTAAGTCGATTGGCATTTGCAGTTTCAAAAGACATAATTCAAGTAAAGTGCGACAAAAATGTGATCAAAAGTGTTGAAATCGGATTTTATGTGATCGAAGACAACCATAACCTTTAAACCTCATCCTAATGAATAGGAAAAATAAAAAAAATAAAAAAAATAAGACAACAAAAATGAAAGTGTATAGAAGTCTTCACACGAGCCTCCAACGTCAAGAAAGCGGCAACGACGCCATTTGATAATAAGAAAATTTCTTTCTTAGTGTAAATGTCGGTATTGCAAATACTTTCCAATCAAAATTCCTTCAACCTAGAAATACATAAAAAATATGCACAACACTCTATGGAGTTTTTGCTCCAACACATGAACTCTCTATGGAGTTTTTGCTTCTTTGGTTTCATACGAGATTGATGTAGTGCTTTGTGTTTTCTTGGTTGAAAAACTTAAGTAACACATGAACACTCCCAATTTAAGTTGTGCACCTGAAGAATTGTAGGGAGATGCTGGAAAAAGTTTCCAGATTAGGACATGACATGAGATATTATGAGCAACACAAAATATGAATTTTTGAATGCGACATTATGAACAATACAAAATACAAAATATGAATTATCAAAACAAGTCAGGTATTTTATTAACAAATATTTAAAGCTGAAGGGGTGGTCAGTCGTTTTGCACTCTCCTAAGAGAATGACAAAAGATATAGATGCGAATTATATTAACCGTATGATGTATGACTCAATTATCGGGGGAAATGATAAATTACTAGAGCTTTTGGACATCGATGAAGTGTTCTAGTACAATGATTTATTTCTGAACTTGTTTTTGAATATGCCACATTCTATTTTTTTTAACGTCTAATATTCCCTTTATTCCATTTGTTTTTGTTGTTGTTATAAACATTTAATAGTTTATGTATGGCTATTTGAACTTGTAATTTTATGTTTACTGCTGTTTGAACATGTAATCTTTTTTATATTGCAATTTGAACATGTAATATTCTTGTTAATGTTTATTCTAATTATTTTTTGTGTTCAATAGTCACTTTTTTCTAGATAAATGTCTTATATGGGTGATACATTGCAAGCGTCAGACACCTATATCAACCTCCCGTTTTAAGGTTGCTTCAGGTGCTTCGAGAGCAGGTGATGACTCTTCCGCTAAGAAATTCAAATTTAATGAGCACGACCTTCAAGTTGGTGAAGATTCATATACACTCTCAACCAGGTTGGGAGATTTAGCAAGGACTCATGTTTCCAATTCTTATACGAGTTGGAAAAAAGTGAAGGTGTGATGTGGGCTCAGTTCAGATAGTTGGCGAGCTAGTCGATGAATTTATGGAATTTTTTTTCAATTGCAAACAATCTTCATACCGAAAATGTGAGGATTTTTTTATGCTTTCTATTTGCCTCTTCAATTGTTCTAATTTCTTTTGTGGTTAGGTTCTCGCACAATCTAGATTCTACAAGCTATTCTGCGAATATATAGGAGATGATCCTAAAATTTATATTGAGCTTTGAGTAGATAATTTATTGAGGTTTATTTTGTTTTTAGCATCGTTTTTCTCTTATTTTGCTTTGTGACAGTTTTGCACTGAATAGGTACTGAAAGTGGAATATTATGACACCTCAACTAATTAAATACCGGGTAGCTACTCCTTTATTCAAATTAATTCAAAATGTCAAGTTGGTTCAGTTCGTAGCATCACTGTCGAAAACATTTTAACAATTACTATCCACCTAATATTTAAAAAGTGAGTTGTCAATTTTAATTGAATTCGATTTACATGCAACCAAATTAAATTATGAATTACTGATACCACAACCACATCACAGTCACAATAAATAACGATGTAATAAACTGAATCTGGAGGAATACACCTCACAACAATCCGAATACTGAAATAAACAAATACAAGCCTGAATCATTAATTTAGTTACCACCCAAAATATAAAATAAAAACTGAGTAAATAAGATGTCTCTTAATGGAAAGGGGCGACATGCCCTACAGATGAATAAATCTGAAATAGAGTCAAGATAGAAAGTGGAGGCGTCTACTATCAAGGTATTGTAACTCCCACTGCAGCTACAACACTTCATCGAAATGGAACTCCTACGCTTGGTGTCCTTGTGCCTAGGCACCTAAAAAGGTTTTTACAAAAATAGATTTGAAAGAAAACGGGTCAGAGCCCGATTGTGAAAAACAGTTTAAAATACAGCAAGTGGTTTAATATAATTAAACAGTGAAACTAAAGTACATGATAGTACGTGCACTCACATGAGTTCCTCACCTCTCAACTAATTGGGCACTCCTATCGTACCCATACCCGTTCTAGTTATTCCCCTATCTAACTAGCCCAATACGCAATCTAACATTTCTATATGATTCACGATTTAAGTCCCGACATCTTAATTTAAACAAAGAGTTTTACTTTCCTTCTCAGTTCCCATATTATTCATGCTAATCACTAAAGATTTTCCATTTTTAACTCTACTAAAATGTTGCTATTAATCACACTTACATTTATTCATGACAGTTCATTTCAATTAGCAGTACATTATTCTCATCATAAATATACAATACTGGTACCCCGAGACTAAGCTACGGTGCACACATACTTGCTATCCAATCCTGGTACATCACGTACATAAGGACCACGTATTCCGAATCTCTCAGGAATCGTTTCAATAAACATCAATCACACAAAATGGAGGCGAACATAGTTCACATCACATGGGTCACACACATACCTACGCTCCCATGATCAACAGACTTATTAACTTCTCAATAAGTCCTTCTATGACCTATGTCATCGAGGTACCAAACTAAATCCCCCCCCCCCCCCCCCCCCGTAGGCACACAAAGATAAGATGGCCCCAATCGAACGCCGACCTCCCGTGATAGCAAGTATGGTATGTATGTTATACACAATTAACTACATATACCAAGAATTCACACATCTACGGTATTCCATAATATTAATAGAGGTATATTTCTCATTCCTATACCGTCCTTTCATGTTACACGTTTACAAGTCCCCGATTTATATCCATTAAGGTTATCAACTCTTCTCACGCCGTGATTTTAGTACTTATACCCTAACCCATAACATTATCCGATTTACTACAAAACTCTTAGTTTTAATCCTCGACGTACTTCCAATCTCACAACTATATCCATAAATCATTAAGGGAAGGATTACACTCAATTATATAAATCTTCTGGAGGTTCGAAATAAAATCAAGCCAAAAAGGCCATTCTGTCAACTCGTTAGAAATCTCGTTCGAACGAGGTCATTTGAACGAATGTCTTCGAACAAACTACCAACCCGTTAGAAGGGGTATTGTCATCTCATTAGAAGTCTCGTTCGAACGAGGTCGTTCGAACGGCCTGGGCAGGTCTTCTAATGACATGGCAGAATACGCCCAGAAAATTCCCAATTCGTTTTTCTCACTTCTTATCTTCTCTAAATTCACCCTAAGACTATCGAAGTTACGTTTTAATGTTTGTAAACTACTTTTAGTCACCCTAAATCATTCCTTTACATACTTTTGGGGTCAAATTTTACAAATTAACATGCCAAAGTCGTAAATCCCCAATTCTTGTCCCAAACCCTATGAACTTGAACCCATATTTTAATTTCATAAAAGACTCCTTATTAATCCGTTTTCAGATCATCAAAAGTTATGTTTTGTGTATTGTATTCATCCATAATCATTCTACATGCAAATTCCTACCCAAAACCACAAGTTTCACAATAATTCCATTGGGTGTTCTTCATCAAAATTTCCATAAAACATAAACATTTTTCTACACTACACATGGAAGAAATATCCAATGCTCTTAAAAATATCAAATCACTTGCCTCAGATTTGTTCTTCAGATGTGTTGTCGATGATTCGAGGTTGATTCTCTCCTTTTTTTGATCACAATTCCTTTCCAATTTCTAGTGATGGGGAGATGGTTTGGTAAAGACCCTCTAGCATCTCTTCTAACTTCTCTCAAAACCTTCGTAGCCAACTCTCTCACTTTTGGCTGATAATGGCCTTAGTGGTTCTTTTAATAATCTTTAATTTACTTAAAAAATTCGTGGGTTTTAATTCCTTAATTTTTAAAATTCCCAAAATACCCTTCTAGGTTGCCGGTTTGGCCTAAAAATGTCCCGGAACCCAAACTAAACTCTCGGCTAGTGTTTTCTGACTATTTCGACCCTTCCAGACACGTTGACGCACTCAAAATGACCATTCAGTTGATAAAAATATAATTCACTTTTTAATTTAAATAATTTCATTCCTGACGCGACTGACACGCACGTCCCAACTTAATTTTTCAAATTGTCGTATTTCAGCCTCGCGACAACTTTAATATTTTCAATACTCATGAAATATTCAATTTTCAACATCATAATCAAATACTAACTCACATCTCGCTAGTATTTATATCTGGATTAATTCCCAATTAATTTTCATTTAATTCAATTAATCCCTTAAATGAAAATCAATAAAATTACGGGGTATTACATACTTCCCCCCTAATAACAGAATTTCGTCCCGAAATTCGGAAGTAAAGAGTACCTAGTACAAATTACTCTGGATAATGCTCGCGCATCTCATCCTCGCGCTCCCATGTGGACTCCTCGGCATTATGATGCCGCCACTGGACACGTACTAATGGTACTATCTTTAACCTCAGTTTCCACTCGCTTTGGCCCAAAATAGCAATCGGCCCCTCCTCATAGGAACTATCAGGCTAAATATCGATGTCCTCTAAAGTAATGTGAGTATGGGACAAATTTTCCCTAAGATATTTCCTTAGCGAGGAAATATAGAACACATCATGAATCCTATGCAAGTGCTCCAGTAACCCGAGTCTATAAGCAACCGGCCGAATCCTCTCGATGATAGGAAATGGCCCCACGTATCTTGGTGCCAATTTCCCCTTCTTCCCAAAATGCATGATCCCCTTCATGGGAGATATTCTGAGTAACACCTGGTCCCCCACCTTGAATTCTCTGAAGAACATCTTGGCATCAGCATAGCTCTTCTGCCGGTCCTGAGCTACCCGAATATGGTTCCGTATTATCTCTATCCTTGCCGAAGTGTCCTGAATCACTTCCGGCCCAAGGAGTTTGTTATCCCCCACCTCTAACAAACATGCTGGGGAACGACAAGGTCTACCATACAACGCCTCAAATGGAGCCATGCCAATGGTGAACTGGTAAGATTTATTATAAGCAAACTCCACCAGTGGAAGGTACTGCTCCCAACCACCTCCAAAGACTAGGATGCACATACGCAACATGTCCTCCAACATTTGGTTGGTCCGCTGTGTTTGCCCATCAGTCTGTGGGTGATATGTCGTACTCAACCGCAACTCTGTACCCATGGCCTCCTAGAAACTCTCTGAAAATCGTGAAACAAATATATTATCTCGATCAGACACGATATTTAGAGGCACACCGTGAAGTCTCACTATCTCTGAAATGAAAATTTGGGCATACTATCCCGTAGTGTAATCTTTCCTTACGGGTAGAAAATGAGAAAATTTGGTCAATCTATCCACAATTACCCATATGGAGTCGTGACCCTTCTGTGACGTAGGTAACCCTGTGATAAAGTCCATGGATATGCTCTCCCATATCCACATCGGAACCTCTAACGACTGTAGAAGTCCTATCGGTCTCTAATGATCCACCTTTACTAGCTGATAAGTGGCGCATTTAGAAACAAACATGGCGATATCCCTCTTCATCCCGCTCCACCAGTACTGTCGTCTCATGTCTTGGTACATTTAATCCCAACCAGGGTGTACCGCGAACCGTGAGCCATGCGACTCTGTCATTACCTCGTATCGCAAGTCTTCCCCTTTCGGAACGACCAGTCTCCCATTGAAGCATAATCCCCCGTCTGAGCCAATGGTATAGGACTCAGCTCCCTCTGCTATTAATCGAATTATCTTCTCCTGATAGAACAGTCATTTCCCTTGGACTTTACCACTCTCGTAACAATCTGAGGTGTAATAGTCATCACAGACATGAATGATCGGGCCACTGCATCCTAGTGTCCCAACTCTTTCCACTTAGCTTTCCACACCTCGTCCACCTCATCTACTGGCCTACGGCTCAACGCGTCTATTACCACGTTAGCCTTCCCTTGGTGATATTAGATATCGAACTGATAATCCTTCACAAACTCAAGCCACCGACGTTGACGCATATTCAACTCCTTTTGCGTGAAGAGGTATTATAGAGATTTGTGGTCTGTGAACAATCGAAATTTCTCCCCCAGGAGATAGTGTCCCCAAATCCGAAGAGCGAATACGAATGCCGCTAACTCCAAGTCGTGTGTGGGGTAATTCCTCTCATGAGGCTTAAGCTTAAGGGAAGCATAAGCTATGGCCTGACTCTCCTATTGTAGCACACCTCCAAGTCCTTATAAGGACGCATCGGTGTAGACTAAATATTCAACTCCCGATCTGGGCAATTCTAACACAGGCGCTGAGGTCAACTTTTCCTTCAACTCATCGAATGCCAACTGACAGGCATTGCTCCAGATGAATGGCACACCCTTGCGAGTCAGATGTGTCAAAGGACCCGCTATCTTTGAGAAACCCCTAATAAACCTTCTGTAGTATCCTGCTAGGCCCAAGAAACTACGAATCTCAGTCAGTGTCGTGGGTTATCCCCACTCCATTACCGCGGATACCTTCCCCGGATCAACAGATATCCCCCGGTCTGAAATGCTGTGCCCCAAAAACTGAACCTCCTTCAGACAAAATCCACATTTCTCGTACTTGGCATAAAGATCGTTCTGACGCAGCGTCTATAAAACCTACCTCAAATGCTCGGCATGCTCCTCTTTTGTCTGGGAGAAACCAGAATGTCATCAATAAAGACAATGACGAACTGGTCTAGGAACTCTCTGAATACCCTATTCATCAAATCCATAAACACGGCTGGAGCATTGGTCAGGCCAAAAGGCATAACCCGAAATTCATAGGAACCATACCTCATCAAAAAAGCAGTCTTCGATACATCTTGTTCCCTGATACGCAACTAATGGTATCCCGATCGCAAATCTATCTTTAAAAAGAAGCAAGATCCCCTCAACTGGTCAAATAAGTCATCGATTCGGGTCAACGGATACTTATTCCGTATCGTCATTTATTAAACTCCCGGTAATCTACACATAATCTCAACGATCAATCCCTCTTCTTTACGAATAACACAGGGGCACCCCACGTCGAAGTACTCCTTCGGATAAACCCCTGACCCAACAACTTCCCTATCTGATCTCTTAGCTCTCTCATCTCCGCTGGAGCCATAAGGTAAGGTGCATGGAAAATTGGCCGAGTGCCCGGTGTCAAATCGATAACAAAATCTATCTCTCTACTAGGAGGTAATCCAAGTATATCCTGAATTACATCAGTGAACTCACTAATAACGGGAATCGAATCAAGTGGTATCACCACTTCCTTAGAGGTCTCCTCCTCTATGTAATACAAGTGTGTGGACGATCCTCCCTCGGGGCAAGGCATCACCACTGAAAACATCTCCTGCTCGGGAATGGCAAAAATAATACTCCTACTGAAATAATCAATCATGGCGCGATACGCAACTAGACAATCCATACCAACTATCGCATAGTACTCAGTCATCTCTAATACTAGCATATCAGCGGGTAAAGTAAATCTCCCTATCTCTATACCCACACCTCTACAAATAAGGGAAATCACGGAACCCTTACTCAACGGTGAATCTACGCAAGTAATCGTGCTCTTCGCAGTGTCTAACAACCCCAAAGTGCGTGCAAATCTCCTGGCAATGAAATAATGTGTGGCCCCAGTATCAAATAAAATGCGCCCCATAGTCCCCTGAATAGAGAACATACCCTCAATGGCAGGTGGATGCTGTGGTACTGCGACATGCTGGAGTTGATAAACTCGCCCGTACTATAGTTGTCCCTGCTGGACTGGGACTGCTGGGATGTGTGACAAAGCTGGCATCTGTGGTGGTATTGGGAGGGCGGCGGGAAATATAGGTCTCTAGGGCTCCTGTCGAGCACCCTGCTGCTGCTGCTGCTGCTGTGGGGCCCTGCCCCTATCAGGACACTCCTGGATCTTGCGGCCAATCTTACCACAAATGAAGCATTTCCCCTGAAAGTTTCCCCCTCTCTGACCCTGATACCCACGGCCCTGGTGGCCGTTGCCATTCCTCCCGTGGCCATGTTGGCCCTGATGAAACTGCTGCTATTGGTCCTACTGGTCGTGCTGTCCCTGTGGGTCGTGCTAACCCTGCTTGCCTTGAAAAAAATGTCCCTGACCATTCCTGAAACCCCCAGATCTAAACCTCCTAAAATCCCCCTGCGGGAACCCTGATCTCCCTGCCTATGCTGACCCTGAGCAGATTGTGCCCCGCTGGCACCATTTTCCCTTGTCCTGCCCTGATGGATGGACTCTCCTAACCATTTACTCTCTGACATGTGAAAGCGGTGGTCCTGGAAGTGAAGTAGTGGTGCATTAACCACATCAGAATAAGTAGCCAACGAGAGATTTCCCAACAAGTGCTGACGGATCCTCCAAGTCAATCCATCCATGAACTTCTGAAACTTCTTCTCCTCGGTTGGAATCTCATCAGGAACGATGCTCAAGAGATTAGTAAACTCAGCCTCATACTCAGCCACGGTCCTCCCCTCCTGCTTGAGGTTCATTAACTTCCTCCTCCTTTTAGTGTGAACGGCTGATGGAAAATACTTGCAGTTGAACCGCACCCAGAACTACTGTATAGAAAGTGCTCCCACCACTGCAACGCTGATCGTACTAGCTTAAAAGTAGCCAGTATCTCTTTCTTTACCTCCGTGTACTCATACATCCATAAATGCCTTTGAATGTCCTTCTTCCACTGGCTGGACACAACAACATCGGAGCTACCTGCAAACTTCGGAGGGTGTGCTTTCTGAAAAGTATCACGAACACGTTCCCAAGCAGACAGGAATGCATTAGCCTGAACTGGCGCTACTGTCGGTGCCTGGGGTGGTGCCTGCTGTACAACTGCGAGGGCATCATTTACCGCTTGAACTATAATAGCGGCAACCTCTGCGGCATTCATGGTGCCCTGGACTGGTGCAGGCTGTGGCTCGGGCTGAGCATCCCTAGGAACTCGTTGTGCACATCGTGGAGGCATAAAAAATGAGAGTAAAGTCTTATAAGTTCGCAGTTATTATCTCAAAATAGCTGAAGAGCGAAACATACACAAAAGAATGCAACAATCCTAAAATACAGGGCTCTACATCAAAAGAAAGCTCAGCGGAAACATAACAAGCCGTACAGATCCTAAGGACACTAAAACCTGGCTCTGATACCACCTGTGACACCTCGACTAATTAAATACCGGGTAGCTACTCCTTTATTCAAATTAATTCAAAATGTCAAGTTGCTTCAGTTCGTAGCATCACTGTCGAAAACGTTTTAACAATTACTAGCCACCTAATATTTAAAAGTGAGTTGTCAATTTTAACTGAATTCGATTTACATACAACCAAATTAAATTATGAATGACTGATACCACAACCACATCACAGCCACAATAAATAACGATGTAATAAACTGAATCTGGAGGAATACACCTCACAACAATCCGAATACTGAAATAAACAAATACAAGCCTGAATCATTAATTTAGTTGCAACCCAAAATATAAAATAAATACTGAGTAAATAAGATGTCTCTGAAAGGAAAGGGGCGACATGCCATACAGATGAATATAATCTGAAATAGAGTCAAGATGGAAAGTGGAGGCGTCTACTATCAAGGTCATGTAACTCCCACAGCAGCTACAGCACGTCATCAGAATGGAACTCCTACGCTTGGTGTCCTTAGGGCTGGGCACCTAAAAACATTTTTACAAAAATAGACTTGAAAGCAAACGGTTCAGAGCCCGAATGTGAAAAATAGTTTAAAATACAACAAGTGGTTTAATATAATTAAACAGTGAATATAAAGTACATGATAGTACGTGCACTCACATGAGTTCCTCACCTCTCAACTAATTGTACACTCCTATCGTACCCATACCCGTTCTAGTTATTCCCCTATCTAACTAGCCCAATACGCAATCTAACATTTCTATATGATTCACGATTTAAGTCCTGACATCTTAATTTAAACAGAGAGTTTTACTTTCCTTCTTAGTTCCCATATTATTCATGCTAATAGAGATTTTCCATTTTTAACTCTACTAAAATGTTGCAATTAATCACATTTACATTTATTAATGACAGTTCATTTCAATTAGCAGTATATTATTCTCATCATAAATATACAATATTGGCACCCCGAGACTAAGCTTCGGTGCACACATACTCTTCTATCTAATCCCGGTACATCACGTACATAGGGACCACGTATTCCGAATCTCTCAGGAATCGTTTTCAATAAACATCAATCACACAAAATGGAGGCGAACATAGTTCACATCACATGGGTCACGCACATACCTACGCTCCCATGATCAGCAGACTTATTAACTTCTCAATAAGTCCTTCTCTGACCTATGTCCTCGAGGTACCAAACTAAATCCCCCCCGTAGGCACACAAAGATAAGGTGGCCTTGATCGAACGCCGACCTCCCGTGATAGCAAGTGTGGTAGGTATGTTATACACAATTAACTACATATACGAAGCATTCACACATCTTTGGTATTCCATAATATTAATAGAGGTATATTTCTCATTCATATACCGTCCTTTCATGTTACACGTTTACAAGTCCCCGATTTATATCCATTAAGGTTATCAACTCTTCTCACGTCGTGATTTTAGTACTTATACCTTAATCCATAACATTATCCGATTTACTACAAAACTCTAAGTTTTAATCCTCGACGTACTTCCAATCTCACAAATATATCCACAAATCATTAAGGGAAGGATTACACTTAATTATATAAGTCTTCTGGAGGTTCGAAATAAAATCAGGCCAAAAAGGCCATTCTGTCAACTCGTTAGAAATCTCGTTCGAACGAGGTCGTTCGAACGAATGGCTTCGAACAAACAACCAAATCATTAGAAGGGGTATTGTCATCTCGTTATAAGTCTCGTTCGAACGAGGTCGTTCGAACGACCTGGGCAGGTCTTCTAACGAGATGGAAGAATACGCCCAGAAAATTCCCAATTTGTTTTTCTCACTTCTTCTCATCTCTAAATTCACCCTAAGACTATAGAAGTTACATTTTAATGTTTGTAAACTACTTTTAGTCACCTGAAATCATTCCTTTACATAATTTTGGGGTCAAATATTACAAATGAATATGCCAAAGTCATAAATCCCCAATTCTTGTCCCAAACCTTATGAACTTGAACCCAGATTTTAATTTCATAAAAGACTCCTTATTAATCCGTTTTCATATCATCAAAAGTTATGTTTTGTATATTAAATTCGTCCATAATCATTCTACAGGCAAATTCCTACCCAAAACCACAAGTTTCACAATAATTCCATTGGGTGTTCTTCATCAAATTTTCCATAAAACATAAACAGTTTTCTACACTACACATGGAAGAAATATTCAATGCTCTTAAAAATATCAAATCACTTACCTCTGATTTGTTTTTCAGATGTGTTGTCGATGATTCGAGGTTGATTCTCTCCTTTTTTCGGTCACAATTCCTTTCCAATTTCTGGTGATGGGGAGATGGTTTGGTAAAGACCCTCTAGCCTCTCTTCTAACTTCTCTCAAAAACTCCGTAGCCCACTCTCTCACTTTTGGCTGATAATGGCCTTAGTGGTTCTTTTAGTAATCTTTAATTTACTTCAAAAATTCGTGGGTTTTAATTCCCAAATTTTTAAAATTCCCAAAATACCCTTCTAGGTTGCCGGTTTGGCCTAAAAATGTCTCGGAACCCAAACTAAACCCTCGGCTAGTGTTTTCTTACTATTTCGACCCTTCCGAACATGTTGGCGCACCCAAAATGACCATTCAATTGATAAAAATATAATTCACTTATTAATTTAAATAATTTCGTTCCTGACGCGACTGACATGCGCGTCCCAACTTAATTTTCCAAATTATCGTATTTCAGCCTCGCGACAACTTTAATATTTTCAATACTCATGAAATATTCAATTTTTAACATCATAATCAAATACTAACTCACATATCGCTAGTATTTATATCCGGATTAATTCCCAATTATTTACAACTTGGATATGGTTGTGGTGGATTATCTTGTTGAGAGATTTTGGAAAGATCGCAGTCGACTGTACCTTGCAAGAGAGGGTGGATGTGCATACATAGATAAGATTGATACTCAATTTTTGCCCAAGTGGTCGGTTTGACATGTTTCCAACTCTTCTAGCCACCGATGGTTCTTGAATAATCGATAGAAGACGGGGTATTCCAGGCCACCCTATTAAAATCCAAGTTAGTTTTTATATTATTTCAACCTATTGAACAATTTTCTTTGGGTATATTGATTCTGAGTTTGAGTTTGTGCTTGATGTTTTGTTTTAAATGTTTTGTATTTGATTTTTCGTTACGAGTAGAAATCCAGGTGCCGCACTTGTTTGTGTAAATAAATTTAATGTGGGGAAAATAATGATATGCAACTAGGGATTTACATATGAATTTATACATTCAAATTTACAAAGATGAACCATATTTGAAGAGAGATAAAATGGAAGACAATTAAATAATAGTCTTAATATCTCCCCTCGATATGGAGTGAAGATATTAACCGAGCTCAATTTGACAATGGTAGATTAATTAGAGGTCCAAGGGACTTCGTCAACAATTTGCAAATAGACATGTGCATGAGCTAAAGATGGATATACAGTGCCTAACTAAACCTTTTTCCATATAAAATGAACATCAATATCGAGATCTTATGCTCTCAAATAAAGCTAAATTAGAAGTAAGTCGATGATTAATAGATTATCAAATGTGATAAGAACCCAAAAGTGTTAAAATAATACCATAAATAGACAGTTTTTATTGGGTAATTCTCCATACAATTGGACTTATGTTGGTATTTTTTATTTTGTAGGTCGATTGGAATTTGCGATTTCAAAAGACATAATTCAAGTAAAGCACGACAAAAATGTGGTCAAAAGTGTTGAAATCGTATTTTATGTGATTGAAGACAACCATACCCTTTAAACCTCGTCCTCATGAATAGGAAAACAAAAAAAAAATAACAAAAATGAAAATGTATTCAAGTCTTCACACCAGCCTCCAACGTCCAGAAATCGGCAACGACGCCATTTGATAATAAGAAAATTTCCTTCTTAGTGTAAATGTCGTTGTTGCAAGTCCTTTCCAATCATATTTCCTTTGACCTATAAATACATAAAAAAAAATATACACTACACTCTATGCAGTTTTTCCTTCTATGGGTGCATACTAGATTGATGTAATGTTTTGTGTTTTCTTGGTTGAAAAACTTAAGTAACACATGAACACTCACAATTTCAGTTGTGCACTTGAAGAACTGTAGGGAGATGCTGGAAAAGTTGCAGATTAGGACATGACATGAGATATTATGAGCAACACATAATATGAATTTTCGAATGCGACATTATGAATAATACAAAATACAAAATATGAATTTTCGGAGAAAGTCATGTATTTTATTGTCAAGATTTAAAGCTGAAGGGGTGGTCAGTTGTTTTACACTCTCCTAAGAGAATGACAAAAGAAATAGATGCGATTGATATTGACCGTACGATGTATGGCTCAATTCTCGGGGAAATTGATAAATTGATAGAGCTTTTGGACATCCATGAAGTGTTCTAGTACAATGATTTAGTTCCGGACTTTTTTTTGAATATGCAACATTCTATTTTTTTTGAACGGGTAATATTCCCTTTAATCCGTTTATTTTTGTTGTTGTTGTAAATATTTAATAGTTTATGTATGGCTATTTGAACTTGTAATTTTATGTTTACTGTTGTTTGAACATGTAATCTTCTTTATATTGCTATTTGAACATGTAATATTCTTGTTAATGTTCACTCCGATTATTTTTTGTGTTTAATAGTCACTTTTTTCCAGATAAATGTCTTATATGGGTGATACTTTGCATCCGTCACTAAGTGGGGCGACACCAATATCAGCCTCCCGTTTTAAGGTTGCTTCGGGTGCTTCGAGAGCAGGTGATGACTCTGCTGCTAAGAAATTCAAATTTAATGAGCACGGCCTTCAAGTTGGTGAAGATTCATATACACTCTCAACCAGGTTGGGAGATTTAGCAAGGACACATGTTTCCAATTCTTATACTAGTTGGAAAAAAGTGGAGGTGTGATGTGGGCATAATTCCGATAGTTGGCGAGCTAGTCGATTCATTTATGTTTTTTTTTTCAATTGCAAACAATCTTGATACCAAAAATGTGAAGATTTTTTTATGCTTTCTATTTGCCTCTTCAATTGTTCTAATTTCCTTTGTGGTTAGGTTGTTGCACAATCTAAATTATACAAGCTATTCTGGGAATATATTGGAGATGAACCTAGAATTTATATTAAGATTTCATTAGACAATTTAATGAGGTTTATTTTGTTTTTAGCATCATTTTTCTCTTGTTTTGCTTTGTGACAGTTTTTCACTAATTATGTACTAAAAGTGGAACATTTACAACTTGGTCAGAGTTTTGGTGGATTATCTTGTTGAGAGATTATGGAAAGATCGCAGTCGACTGTACCTTGCAAGAGAGGGTGGATGTTCATACACAAATAAGATTGATACTCAATTTGTGCATAAGTGGTGGTTTTGACATGTTTCCAACTCTTCTAGTCATCGATGGTTCTTCAATGATCGATTGAAAACGGGGTATTCATGGCCACCCTATTAAAATCCAAGTAAGTTTGTATATTATTTAAACATATTAAACACTTTGCTTTTGGTATATTGAGTATTTGAGAAACGTGTGTGCTCGCGTTCAAATGATCAAACCATATATAAAACCCTTTTAACACAAACAAACCCTAAACATGCAGCAGTATGTGATTGAATAAATAGATAATCTATGCAAGAACATTCAAACACATGCAATTAAGGAAAAATCCCCCTCAGGGGCAAAACCATTTATTTTCACTATAATTTGTAAGAAAACGGCTTACAATCGGATTACAATGAAAATACAAGTTGACTAAGAATTACCCTCGGGTATCGGATTCTGTAGTCGCGGCTGGAATTATCCCTTTCCAGTAGGGCTGCAATGAAGAAGAAGAACGGTCTCCTCCACAAGGGTTGAACAAACCAAAGTTGTGTTCTTGGGTTGCAAAAGGATTCACAAAGGTTTGGCAATGATGTGTGAATCAAAACATGAGTCTTGGGACTCAAAAATATGAAGACTAGATGTATTTGGACTCTCAAATTCGTCTCCTAAAGTCTTGCAAAACAACTCCCCCGAAGTTGGTATTTATAGGAAAAAATATGAAGATTCCCACGTTCTTAAAACTCTAAAATTCTATCCAGCGTACAAAAAAAACAGCATTCTTTAAGGAATTTTCTCTATCTTCAAAAGGTCATAACTCCTTCACCGTAGCTCGGATTGAGGTGCCGTTTTTTCCAGTATCTTCGTTGCGGCGAGCTCTTGAACTTTCTAGTTGACCAGACCTCCGAACTATGGATGTGAAATTACGAAAATGCCCTTGAACTCTCCTATTGTGCCTTTTTTTTTACTGTTTTGACTTCCCTTGCGTACCACTTGCATTAAATCCCTAAAATCTTGGAACGTGAAGTCATTGAGGCAGATGTGGGACATATTAGTGGAGATAATGCATGCTTGATTCCCGGAATTCGGATAGAGGCCGTCATGTGAGATCGTGAGGAGACGTGCCAAATGTAGCGGCGTACGACATAAATAAATAAAACATTTCGGACATGTGAAAAATGTCCTTACAAATCTCCCCCTATGTCTATGCCGGTACATACATAAAAAATCCGAATTATCAAATATGAAATTGCCTATACAAATCTACCCTCCCATGAACCCAAAACTGGAAAAGGTACAAATGAATAGTCTTCATCGTTTGTTCTTTAATTCTTCAGGAATCTCAAAACTTTTCTCATCAGGGTGTGCAACATATAGATCTGCAATCTTCATACCTACACACATGAGACAAAGAAAATACCACGTGACATATCGAGTTTGAAATGAGATAACATGGATATCAATATATGATAAAAATATAAGCAACATCTCAAAAACTCCCCCATAATATGATAATTCTTTCTCCCCCTTTTTATGATGTCCCCAAATGGACAAATTAGAGAAATAAATCAAATAAGCAAGTGCGGGGTGTCACTAGGATAAAAACACACCATGAATAAACAGAAAGCAACCAAGTCAATGATAGCGTAAATGAAGTGGTGTGATCAAATTCGATAGGAAAACCAATGCATACAAACATGACATATGTGCACGATGAATATTGGATATTCCTAGCGAATGAACTCAAATGCTTCCTTTGGTGTAAAAGAGTGACAGTATAAGATATTGACTCAATCAAATCAACAAATCAAAGCTCAAAATGATTTTCACACCAATAACGTCCAAAATGATTTTATGCTTTTTCAGGACTTTCAAGGAAGTGCAAACCCGTTTATATTCTCCAACCAAACTCCCTCAGATATTATATTGAATAGAGGCATTCTAAATTCTCAAACTTTGGAGAATTGATGATGAAACCTAAGTGGCCCATATTTGGCATGAATTGCTTTTTATTGCCTGTAAATATTTTTTTTTTTTTGGGCTCTTTTAACCTCTTTGGACCTCGGATATTAAAATTCCTCCATTTTTTAGGTCCTTTTTAACGGTGGCTTTTGCGCAAAGGATAGATGATTACCTTTCGCAGCCCCTCCCCGTTATACAAAAACACACAGTCTCACCAAAACGGTTTTTACATGCATTCCAAGCTTGTCAAGTTTTATTGCATATTGTACATTGTATAGACAGGATTGAGATGAAAACACGCAAGCCAACATGAGATAGACAAGTGCAATAATCAAATATAGTCGTGCATGTGTGCAATAAAGGATATATGAGTCAAACATGTAGGAAGATATCACTAATTACATCTCAAAGACTCCAATCAATGTAAAGCACATGGATGAAATGATGTAGCCTCTCAAATCTCTATCAAACAGTCACATGGATAAATGGAATGAAGTTGTGACTTGGCTATCTTACATGCTCATCCATAAAAGAAGAAAAATACAAAAATCTTTTTGGATTTTTTTTTTTTTAAATTTGAAAAAAAAGAAATAAAATCTTTTTGTGCTTTTCTCAAAATTTTTCTTAAAGGAAAATCTTTTTGTATTTTTTTCAAAAGAAATATAAAAAGCAAAAGGAATAAAACAAAGCTGTACAACAAAGTAATGGTACATATAAAACAGACTAGCAATAGGAAGCATATGATATGAACATGAAGAAGCATCCTATTCTAGACATAGACCAACCCCTCAGTCAACTGTGCAAATCCCTAAAGATTTCCTAAGACTCTCAAATCTAAGGGCATCTAAAGGTTTCGTGAAAATATCGGCTAACTGACGGTCGGTAGGAACAAAACTCAGGGATACGACTTTCTCTTCAACTAACTGACGAATAAAGTGCTCATGTATCCTGATGTGTTTTGTGCGCGAATGCTAAACTGGATTGCGGGATATGTGTATCACGCTCGTGTTATCACAGGAAATGGTCATGGTGTCCTGTGATATCCCATAATCCTCCAGCATTTGCTTCATCCACAACAGTTGTGTGCAACAACTCCCGGCGGCTATGTACTCAGCCTCCGCAGTGGACAAAGAGATGGAATTTTGCTTCTTGCTCATCCAGGAGACAAGAGCAAAACCAAAATAGAAACATCCACCAGAAGTGCTCCTACATCCATCTACATCCCCAGCCCAATCGGCATTCGAGTAGGCGGACAGACGGTCATCGGTATCAAGGGAATACCAAATCCCGTATGAGAGAGTCCCACTTACGTATTTAATAATACGTTTTAGAGCAAGTAAATGTGACTCTTTTGGGGATGCCTGATAACGCGCACAGACTCCAACACTAAAGGCGATGTCGGGACGACTGGCAGTCAAGTAGAGGAGACTACCTATCATACTCCGATATAAGGTTTGCTCTACGTCCTTGCCTGAAGTGTCCTTACTAAGCTTGGTAGTGGTACTCATAGGTGTACGTGCATGCTTAGCAGAGTCTAAACCAAATTTCTTCACTAGGTCTCTAGCATACTTGTATTGGGAGATGAACATCCCATCCTCTAGCTGACGAACCTGGAGACCAAGGAAGAATGTAAGCTCACCAACCATGCTCATCTCAAACTCACTTTTCATCTCCTCCTCAAAGTGGTGAGCATGCTGGGAGCATGTGGATCCAAAGACTATGTCGTCCACATAGACCTGGGCAACCAAAATAGCACCGTCATCTCTCCTGACAAACAACGTCATATCTACTCCCCCTCTCTTGAAGCCACGAGCTAAGAGATAAGAAGTAAGCCTCTCGTACCAAGCACGGAGTGCTTGCTTCAAACCATACAAGGCTTTCCTCAGATAGTAGATGTGCTCAGGGTGCTGAGGGTCTTCAAACCCTTTTGGTTGTTCCACATAAACCTCCTCCTGTAGAATGCCATTCAAAAAGGCACTCTTGACATCCATCTGATACACCTTGAAGCGCAGATGACATGCGATGGCGAGCAGAAGACGGACGGACTCAAGCCTCGCAACAGGAGCAAATGTCTCACCAAAGTCTACACCCTCTATCTGTGTGTAGCCTTGAGCGACCAACCTAGCCTTATTTCGGATTATGGTACCATTTTCATCCATTTTGTTCTTAAAAATCCATTGGGTACCTATCACAGTAATCTCACTAGGTCGGGGGACAAGTTCCCAGACATCATTCTTTTTAAACTGAAGCAACTCATCCTGCATAGCAGATATCCAGTGTTCATCCTTGAGTGCTTCTTTATGGTTCTTAGGCTCGACTTTGGACGTGTAGCAAAGATGGCTAACAACGTTCTCTAGCTGAGCACGAGTCTTGACCCCTAGAGTGGGATCACCAACAATGGCAGAAGGGTCATGACTCTTGCGAATCCAAGCAAGTGTGTCCCCTAACACAGGAGTAGGGTCCACAGAGTGTGAGAGAGGAACAGGTAAATCACTGTCAGAACAATCATCATCCTCACACTGAAGGTTAGGATCAATAACCGTCGGAGGTTCGTCATCTTGCACGGTGACGTTTATTGATTCCATAATCTTAGAGCTCTTCAGGTTAAAAACCCGGTACGCTCTGCTATTCGATGAATATCCTAGAAATATTCCCTCGTCGCTTCGGGAGTCAAACTTTCCTAATTGATCTTTATCCCGTAGGATGTAGCATTTACTCCCAAAGACACGGAAATATGCCAGGTTGGGCTTCTTGCCAGTCCACAACTCATAAGGAGTGTGAAGTGTGTGTGGACGCAGATACACCCTATTCACCGTGTGGCATGCAGTAGACACTGCCTCTGCCCAAAATCTCCTAGAAACTTTACGACCTAGAAGCATAGATCTAGCCATCTCTTGGATCGTTCTATTCTTTCTCTCAACAATCCCATTTTGCTGAGGAGTTCTCACAGCAGAAAACTCATGTTTGATCCCAAGGCTATCACAGTAAAAATCAACCTTTGCTTCCTTGAATTAAGTGCCATTGTCACTACGTATTCTGTTAATAGTGACACCGTGTTGATTTTGCAGGACACGGCACTTGGTCGTTAAGAAATCTACAGCATCGGATTTCTCTCTCAGAAAACCTACAATGGAGTATCTGGAGAAATAATCTACCATCACGAGGATGTACCTCTTACCACCTAGACTCTCAGTACGAGTGGGACCCATAAGATCCATGTGAATCAACTCCAGAACACGAGAGGTGGTAATGGAATGTAACTTCCTATGAGGACTACGAATTTGTTTTCCCAACTGACAGGGTCCACAAACGGTCGAAGTTGACTTTCCAAGAGATGGTAAGCCATGTACTAGGTCCTTTTTAGATAAACGATTGAGATCTCTAACGTTCACGTGACCTAGACGTTGGTGCCACAGATCCATAGGAGTGATCGTGGCGCTGTTGCAGACAAGTGAGGATGTGGGCTCAGTCCCATAGCAATTATCCTCGGTCCCCACCCCTTGCATCAAAAGTTTACCGGCTTGATTGTAGACTTTACACGCGTCCCGGTCAAACTTTACTGCAAAGTTAGTGTCGCACAGCTGGCTAATGCTGAGAAGGTTTGCTTTCAAACCTTTGACGTACAAAACATTTTCTAGCTTAGGAAAACCAGGTAACTCGATAGTACCTCGTCCTATAATGCTAGACTTACTCCCATCTCCAAAGGTGACTCTGCCATCTTGATAATCGTCAAGAGTAGTAAAAAATGAGGCATCACCTGTCATGTGTCTGGAGCACCCACTATCAAAATACCATTGAGAGGTATTATGTGCTTTGAGAGCAACATGAACAACAAAAGCCTTTTTATCTTTCTTAGGTACCCAAGTCGAGGTGACCTTTTGTTTGTCTTTGTTGTTGTTGATTTTAGCTGGAATGTGAGAAGCATTCACTAACGGCAAAGACATCCGTCGGAATTCTTCCATTAAACTCTGAGTCGTGGAAGCTAAGAACTCAACTCGCTCTCTCAGACTAGAAAACTCATCAGTATGACGTGGTGGAGCAGTAGTACGTCGTGTCCGACCCATGCTATAGCAAGTTTCCCTAAGGTGGCCTTTTCTTTTGCAATAAGTACAAAAGAGCACTGTCAAAGGCGGACCTCGGTTTGCTTTTCTAGGTCAAATTCTCCTTCGAGGTTTTTTACGGTGACCATAAGGAGTTGTAGTAAACTCAGGAACTGGTCCAGGTGAAATTTGGGACGTGGAGGCACCATCATATCCAATTCCTTGACGATCACCAAAACCTAAAGCGGGGCCGAGGACCATCTTTCCCATCTTCCCAGATCTGTCCTCGATTTGTACCTTGACTTCCCGTGCTTTCTCAAGATCATGAGTCAGCTGGGCAACAAGGGCTTCATGTTTCTTCCGAGTCTCCACGGAGGAATGGAGCTGACTCGTAAGACTAGCCACTTGCTTGATCAAGTCCCCTCTCTCTTTCTCTAGAGTACTCTCTCTCTCTCTAAACAAATTCTCATTCTCGACACAGGTAGATTCTCTCTCTCTCAGGGCGGTGCAGGTGGAGAACTCTCTTTCTCTCGCTTTCCTTAAATCTTCCTCTAGGCAAGTGATCTTAAGAACTAACGCTTTGTTACGCTTTTTAGTTTTAAAAGACTCAGAATATAACTCAGCGTAGGCGCGTTGTATATCACTCTCGCTCTCACTTGTGTCATCCTCCCCCTCACTCACATCGATCTCACTGTCGAGGTGTCCCTGTGAAGCATCATCCTCATCGTCGTGAGGAGAACTAGGAGTGCTCACTTGGCTGGCCATGAATGCGGTGAAGTTACACTCATGCGGTGACTCATCTCCAGAATCCACCGTCTCGACCTCACTGTCGTCACTAAGGGTAGCATTAAGGACAGCTTTCCCTTTCTCTCTATTCAGACGATTGGCACACTCAAAAGCTCTATGACCCCTACCATCACACTCAAAACATCTCTCACTTTCTTTCAGAGAAGGATTTTTGGAAACTTTTTCATTTTTCTTTTCAAACTTATTTTTCTCAAATTTCTTTTTATCTTTAAAATTGCCATTTTTCTTAAATTTGAGAATCCTCTTGAAATTTTTTGCGAAAAGAGCCAAATCATCTAAGTCAAAATCGCACTCAGAATCTGACGTGTCAGTCTCTCTCTTTCTAGATGACTCTACCCTCTTTCTAGCTGACCCCTCACTCCTTCTCTCTTGGGCTTTAAGAGCAATTCCCTTATCTTTAGATTTAGCATTTTTAGGGAACATATCAATTTCATAAGTTTGCGAATCTCCTACAAGTTCTTCCAATTTTAGCGTATTTAAATTACCCATAGAATTTAGCACAGTGACTTTAGGGATAAAACGCTTAGGCAAAGAACGAAGAATCTTTTTAACAACTCTAGCATTCGGAATTTGTTCACCAAGATTAAAACTAGTATTCACAATGTCAGAAAGTCTAGCATAAAATTCATCAAAGCATTCAGAATCATGCATGGTGATTGTTTCAAATTGAGTTGTCAAGTTTTGCAACTTAGACTCTTTCACAGCATTAGTTCCTTCATGGGTGAGTTGTAAAACATCCCATGCCTCTTTTGACGTGGTACACGTCATTATGCGTTTGAACTCATCAGGTGTGACAGACCCAGAAATAGCACTTAGACCCTTAGAATTAAAAGATGACCATTTAATTTCTTCATCAGACCAAGAAATGTCAGGTTTCAAGTTGGTCACATTATCAACAGTCACGGTGGGAGGAGTCCACCCTTGTTCAACCAAAATCCAGACACGTTCATCAATGGCTTTTAAAGCCGACCTCATACGGGCTTTCCAATAAGCATAATTTGTCCCGTCAAAAACAGGCATTTTATAATATGACTTCTCCATTTGAACACGCACTTTTTCAAAAATCAATTTTTTCAGAAAATTGATATTTTAGAAAAATTTTGCGGAAAAAAAAGGAATACGCGATAGATTAGCGTAACCTGCTCTGATACCAATTTGAGAAACGTGTGTGCTCGCGTTCAAATGATCAAACCATATATAAAACCCTTTTAACACAAACAAACCCTAAACATGCAGCAGTATGTGATTGAATAAATAGATAATCTATGCAAGAACATTCAAACACATGCAATTAAGGAAAAATCCCCCTCAGGGGCAAAACCATTTATTTTCACTATAATTTGTAAGAAAACGGCTTACAATCGGCTTACAATAAAAATACAAGTTGACTAAGAATTACCCTCGGTTATCGGATTCTGTAGTCGCGGCTGGAATTATCCCTTTCCAGTAGGGCTGTAATGAAGAAGAAGAACGGTCTCCTCCACAAGGGTTGAACAAACCAAAGTTGTGGTCTTGGGTTGCAAAAGGATTCACAAAGGTTTGACAATGATGTGTGAATCAAAACATGAGTCTTGGGACTCAAAAATATGAAGACTAGATATATTTGGACTCTCAAATTCGTCTCCTAAAGTCTTGCAAAACAACTCTCCCGAAGTTGGTATTTATAGGAAAAAATATGAAGAGTCTCACGTTCTTAAAACTCTAAAATTCTATCCAGCGTACAAAAAAAACAGCATTCTTTAAGGAATTTTCTCTATCTTCAAAAGGTCATAACTCCTTCACCGTAGCTCGGATTGAGGTGCCGTTTTTTCCAGTATCTTCGTTGCGGCGAGCTCTTCAACTTTCTAGTTGACCAGACCTCCGAACTATGGATGTGAAATTACTAAAATGCCCTTGAACTCTCCTATTGTGCCTTTTTTTTTACTGTTTTGACTTCCCTTGCGTACCACTTGCATTAAGTCCCTAAAATCTTGGAACGTGAAGTCATTGAGGCAGATGTGGGACATATTAGTGGAGATAATGCATGCTTGATTCCCGAAATTCGGATAGAGGCCGTCATGTGAGATCGTGAGGAGACGTGCCAAATGTAGCGGCATACGACATAAATAAATGAAACATTTCGGACATGTGAAAAATGTCCTTACAAGTATGAGTTTGAGTTTGATCTTGATGTTTTGTTTTAATGGTTATGTTTTGGATTTTTGCTTACGGGTAGAAATCCAGGAGTCGCACTTGTTTATGCAAATAAATTTAATGTGGGGAAAATAACGTTAGGCAACTAGGGCTTTATATATGAATTTATACGTTCAAATGTACAATGATGAACCATATATGAAGAGATATAAAATAGAAGACTATTAAATAATAGTCCCAATATCTCCCCTCGATATGGAGTGAAGATATTAACCGGGCTCAATTTGACAATAGTAGATTAATTAGAGGTCCAAGGGATTTCGTCAACAATTCGCAAATCGATATGTGCATGAGCTAAAGGTGGATGTACAGTGTCTAACTAAACCTTTTTCCATATAAAATGAACATCAATATCGAGATCTTATGCTCTCAAGTAAAGCTAAATCAGAAGTAAGCCGATGATTAATAGATTATCAAATGTGATAAGCACCCAAAATTGTTAAAATAATACCCTTAATAGACGGTTTTTAATTATTAATTATCGATAAAATTGGACTTATGTTGGTATTTTTATTTTGTAGGTTGATTGGCATTTGCGGTTTCGAAAGACATAATTCAAGTAAAGCGCGACAAAAATGTGGTCAAAAGTGTTGAAATCGGATTTTATGTGATCGAAGACAACGATACCCTTTAAACCTCATCCTAATGAATCGAAAAAATAAAAAAATACAACAACAAAAATGAAAATGTATACAAGTCTTCACATGAGCCTCCAAGACGCCATTTGATAATAAGGAAAATTTCCTTCTTAGTGTAACTATCATTGTTGCTAATCCTTTCCAATCAAAATTCCTTCAACCTAGAAATACATAAAAAAATATGCACAACACTCTATGGAGTTTTTGCTCCAACACACTATAGAGAGTGTTTGTATTTTTAACAAATATCTCAATATAGGGTGTTGTGGTATAATTTATTTCACTTGAATGAATTTTTATGTACAAATTTGTAATGGGAGTGTTTGTATTTTTAGCAAATGTTTCTCATTATTTAATAAGTCTTCAATTTTTGATTTTAAACATGAGATAGTTTTTTCTCCAACACTCTATGGAGAGTGTTGGTATTTTTAACAAATATATCAATATAGGGTGTTGTGGTATAATTTATTTCACTTGAATGAATTTTTATGCACAAATTTGTAATTAGAGGGTTTGTATTTTTAACAAATATTTCTCATTATTTAGTAGTGCATTGAGAGTTCATTTAGAGGGAGTAATATTTAGATGCAAATCTTTGTTGGGGTTGTTTGTATTTTTAGCAAATTTAATTCAAACTTTGATGAGCATTTAAGAGTTCACCCATTTGTACATAGTGTAGATAATCTTATCTTTTTTTCTTTTTAGTATTTAATTTGTTTTTCTCTTTGAGATTGTTACTTATTGAGAGAAAATTGTGTAAATATTTGATTTCATTAATTTATTTTATGCATTTTCTCTTAATTAATTAGTTACATTAGTTTTAATATTTTTTTAGACTCATATTGTATCACTTTGTTTTAATTAGAAAAAAATATTTTTCTCTCATTAGTATTTTCTTCTTAGTTAGTTTACTTAGAAAAAAGAAAATCCTTTTAAAAAAAATGTAAAAATACCCAAAAAAAAATAATAACATGAAAATGATTTTGCAAATAACCTCACATTTAGTTCTTCACTCATGAAAGGTGGATTGATACCCTTACTTATCCTATGCATATTTTTTTTAGGTATTTGTAGGTTGAAGGAATTTTTATTGGAAAGGATTTGCTACAACGACACTTACACTACGAAGCAATTTTTTCTTATTATCAAAATGAGAAAGGCGAAGTGGTGATAAGGAGACGAAGATCAATTGTAATAATGTGTGGCTTCACATGTTCCATAAACCATTACATCATACTCTACTAGATAGAAGAACTAGAAACATCCTATGTTTTTAAAATTTTCAAGAAATAAGATTTTTCCCTTAAAATCTACATAAAGATGAAGTGGAAAGATGATGAGTGAGAGATCCTCATAATTTTCATGAAGCAGAGGTTGATGCTAATATCTGTTTATCATGGTTTTAAATATTGGTATTGAGATAGAAATGGAAATGATGGGGATATAACGATATTAATACATGTCTTATTATGATTGTTTGATAAAAAAGAAATTTGTAATCAACACGGATTGATATGACTAATGTCCATTTATAATATGTAATAGTATTACCATCTTTAAAACATGCTTGTTCATCTTACTATCATGGAGAGACAACTCACCAGTGAAGAGTCCAATCATGGCAATCATCGGAGATACAAAAATTTGAATAGTATTCAACATCATCAATTGTGGTGACGAACACAAGAGTTAATAGCATGATTAGAAATCTTAAAAAAAACATAATGAAAACTAGTAGTTTCCCGATAATATTTCAAAGCAGGGGATAAAGAACATAAATATTGAAGTGAACATTTCATAAAGCTAAGTCTGTTTAGGTCAATCGTGGCAGGCAACAGAAGATACGAGAATTCTAATAGTAGTCAACAAAGTAAATACACATAGTATACTTTGGTAATGACTATTAACAAAAAATAAAAATGACTCATGAGAAAAATGACTATAAGAAAAATGATTTGGCACTGATTTGGAATTTATTTGGTATTTTTTATTAATGTAAGGAATTCAGGAACTGATTTGGCACTTATAAGAAAAATGATAATAAACTAACAAGAAAAATGTGTCGAAAGAGAGGGCGTCTATGGTAAATAATTCATTGAAAAGTTTTTAATTCATCGATTATTTGTCTTTAACTATGATGTACATTTCATTTATCTTTTATTCTTGAGGTACATTTTCTTTGGTTTTGATCTTCCATCAATGGTATGTAATGTTAGTAAGTTTAAAGTTTTTGTTCTATGGTGATTTTGAGTTTATTTTGAATTTGATAATTTGGATGGACAAATATAAGTTCGCTTTCATGTTGATAAAGTTTTATTTTAAAAAAATGCAGATCATCTTGAAGAAGGTGTTGTAGAAAGTTACGTTGGATATTAATATCGGCATTGCATACGAATCCAACACTTTAAATGCGGAGGATTCCACCAATGTCGGTGATGATGAGCCTGTTCCGTCGTATAGCCCCATATATTCACCGCCATCAGCAACAAACATGCGAATTGGTTGTGCATCTTCATCCAAATTTCCACTCGCAAAACCACAACAAGCACTGTTAATGAAGGGTAATAGCCCTTTGGATCTCATCAACTGCCTTATTTGCCCCCACTGTTGAAGGATTGGCAACTTGCTTGTAACAACAATTAATCTTCTGCTAAGATTAACTGTTATAACAATTAATCTTATAAGTGCGATGGGTGATTTGCTGTTTTTTCACAAAAAAGATATTATTGATATCTTATAACTGTTATGCCTACCCATTTATATTATACCTTTGGGAATTTCCACTTCTTTTATCACAAGAGATAAAGATGTTCCATACAAAAAAGCTCTTATAACTGTTATAACAGTTATAAGGTATTATTGATTCTTATATGCTTATGACATAAGTTGTTATAACTATTATAACAGTTATATGCTTTTGAATTCTTATAACATAACCTTTAACTTGAATTCTTTTTCTTATGGCTCATAAACACAACCATTTTTGGATGCTCTATACAAATGTGAATAGTGTTGCTATTAATGTTTATTTTGAATTAAAAAATATGTTATATATGCTTTTGATAATGCACATGGCAGGTGTAGTGACCGTTTTTTTAGTGGTAGTAGGGATTGTTTTTGTGTGTATACCTTAACTTTGATGTTTTATTTTCTAGTAGGGTCTGTTTTATTTATTTGTGCCATCTTGCAGTCAAATGACTCGAAATTACACAAGAAGTTCCCTTCTAAGTCATGTCCATTGAGGTATGGGACTATCAAGATTCAATAAGACGCCTTAATAGTATTTTAAGCTGGTTGATGTGAATATTTAAGCTCATACATTCGAGAAAATCAGTGCAGCGGATGGAGAATAATAGGTCTTTCTGTTATGGGCAATAAAATACTTGTTATACCATCTGTAAGCTCAAAATTACGTGTTTCATATTGTTTTACTATTCTTCAATATATCCTTTTATCGAATTATTAATACTCATCTAAATGTATGTGGTCTAATTTATAGTCAGAAAATCAATTAACTCAGTTGCTAGAATGTTATCAGTTATGAATTTCATGAAACCTAATGCCATAACGACCCACACGCTATAGAGAGCAACATGTTTTTGGTGTCGTAGAAGTTTCATAAACCTTGAAAAAAATATGAAGGATTTTCTGACTTTCAATAATTCATGTTACACATCATTTTATGAGTGAAGAACTTGTTGGTTAAAAGTCTGTTTGATTGTTGTTTACATTCAACCATGGGAAATGAGAAATCAAATAGCTACTAGGAAGATGAGTTGTCTCATAACTATGACAGAGTCAATTCAAATGCGAGAGAAGAGAAGGTTCCAATTCATAGTCACTGCAATGAAATTTTCCTACTTGACAGGTAGTCACACAAACATATAATTTTTCTTCTTTTCTTTTCTTTTGTCTCCCTTCTCCTTTTTGTGTTTGCCACATCAGAAATATATAGATCCACTTAATTGCATTGAATATATCAATTTTACCTACAAAAATCTGAGTTGAATTTACTAATTCTTTCATTTAGACTCTATTTTCATGTACTTAGATAGTACTTATTATTTATTAATAAGGTAGTTGAATATACTTTGGTGTAATGGTTAATGTTTCGAATTGAAGGCTTAGGTTTCAACTCAAACTTTTAGGTTTGATCTGGGAAGATATTTTAGAATGGTAAGAGTTTTAAGTACTAAAATAAAATTTAAGATTACATAAGGACAACTAGGGGACGACTACATTCCCTTTCAATTACATACATTGAATGTTCAACTAGGAAGCATGGACACTTCAGTAGATGTGAACTGTCCACGCATGGATCACACACGGATAAGGACACACAGAAGTCAGTCACTTTGTGGACACATGAAAGTGTGTTTAATTGTCACTATTATTCACAAACAAGTCGTTAAAAGGGTGAAAACCCAAACCAACCCTCAAACGGCCCTCTAAGAGGCATGGAAACCTCGCACGGGATCAATGTAACTTGTAGGAGCTGACCTCATAGGCACGGGTCTCCCACTTTGAGAATACTGTGATAATTTAAAACCATCTAGATGAAGCTTAAAAACACGCCGTTAACGGAGTGAAAACATAAACCAATCCCCAAATGGCCCCGTAAGAAGCATAAACACCTCATACGGGACCAACATAACTTGTAGGAATTAACCGGGTAGTCATAGGTCTCCCGTTTTTAGAATATGACGATAATTTGAAAATATTTAGATTAGGCTTAAAAATATGTCGTTAGAGGGTGAAAACCTAAACAAATGCCCAAACGGACCCGTAAGAGGCACTAACACCTTGCACGGGACCAATGTAACTCGTAGGAACTGATCGCGTAGTCGTAGGACTCCCAATGTAACTCCCAATTTTAAAATATCTAGATTAGGCTTAAAAAATAGCCATTAAAGGTTGAAAACCCAAACCAGCCCCCATATGGATCCTATAAGAGGTATGGACACCTCCCACGGGACCAATGTAACTTGTAGGAACTGAATGCATAGTCACGGGTCTCTTGGTTTGAGAACAATACGACAATAATTTAAAAATATCTACATTAGGCTTAAAACAAGACATTAAAAGGGTGAAAACCCAAACTAGTCCCGAACGGCCCAGTAAGAGGCATGAACACCTCGCACATGACCAATATAACTCGTAGGAACTGACCGCGTAGTCACGAGTCTCTCAATTTGTGAATATGACGATAATTTGAAAATATCTAGATTATGCTTAAAAACATATCGCTAGAGGGTGAAAACCTAAACCAACCTTCAAATGATCCCGTAAGAGGCACTTTCACCTTGTACGAAACCAATGTTACTTGTAGGAACTGAACTCGTGTCTCCCTATTTGAGAATATGACAATAATTTGAAAATATATGGATTAGGTTTAGAAATAAGCCGTTAAAGGGTGAAAACTCAAAACAGTACCCCAAACGATCGCGTAAGAGGCATGAACACCTCGCATGGGACTAATGTAACTTTTAGGAACTGACCACATAGTCACGTGTCTCCCGATTTGAGAATATGACGATAATTTAAAAATATTTAAATTATTCTTAAAAACATGTCGTTTGAGGGTGAAAACTCAAACCCGCCCTCAAACGACCCCGTAAGTGGCTCTAACACTTCGCATGGGACTAATGTAACTTGTAGGAGCTGACCACGTAGTCACAAGACTTTCGGTTTGAGAATATAATAATACTCGTAACTCGTATATGCAATTCTTTTAGCTTGAATAAGATTTTTTTTTTAAATTTAGTTGGTTACTAATATCATCTCTTTTTTGTATCCTAATTTTTTGCACGATAACGTTTTATCGATATCTTTTATCTATGTGGAACACATGAAGAAGTTAATGGTTTACAACAAGGGGATTTTTTATTTAACATTGTTAATATTCAGGATTCTAGTTTTTTATGCAATGGCCGTGGGAGTTTTGTAATTTTATTGTTAACTTTTATAGCCTTGCGGGCTTTTGTAATTTTACTGTTGTATTTTATGTCCATGCGAGCTTTACATTACACAAGTTTTCTATTTGGAGGTTTTATAATGTCTACAGAATAGAGAAAACTCGGCCCAATTTTTTGGGTCTGTGAACTATTAAAACTTATAATATTTTGAAGTTTATATGTACATTAGTTTATCAACAACGTGTGAGATTAGAAATTTATGAATTTTCATATTTTTAAATTTTTTTTTTTCTCTTAACCAAAAATTTTGCACACTTCAAAATCATGCCAAAAGTGTATCAAATTTTGGCATGGTTTTGAAATGTGCCAAAAGTGTACGAAAATGTACTCAATCTGGCATAGTTATAAAGTGTGCCAAAAGTGTGCCAGAAATATCAAATTCTGGCATGGTATTAAAGTGTGCCATAAGTGTTCATATTTGGTCAAATCTGGAACACTTTTAAATGGTGCCAGAAAAAAATGGCCATTTTGGAACACCTGATTCTGGCACAGTTCAAACCGTACCAGTTTTGATCTGGCACAGTTTTAAACTGTGTCAGATTGCTGTTTTTTGTATAGTGCAATTAGTGCATAATGGTTCACTATATAGGGTGGAAGGGGACCCGAAATTCCCCTTTAAAATTATCATCTACCATCCACTAAAATAGCTAAAGAGTCTCACAAATATATTAAAAGTCATGTGACTTTTGGAATAATTTTCTAAGATTAATTCCCTTAATTTAATCAAATTCGTCCCCCTATTTGGACCACACTAGCTGAGGAGAAATAATTTATTTAATTTATAATAACAAAATTTAGTCGAATCTTGTAATTAATAAATAATTAAATATTAATTTCAACAGTCTCCCACTTAGTAGTCCTAATATGGTTACACATAATGATTTGATTAAGATAAGTTGCACAGGTATCTTAGAACATCTTCTAGCATATTAACTAAATACTTCATTAGTGTGACTCATGACATTTCTACACTAATTCAAGAGCATGGTTCCTTCCATGTACCACGCCACTAATGTCATACTTAGCAAGGATAAATATGTGAGTTATCATAATGTTCTCATAATGTCTTTATAAAAAACTATTTCTGTCACATTCATCATTAACATGCATGTATACAATTAAGAAAAAAAATAGAATTTAGAAACTCTTTATTGATATCAAAACTTATGTCAAATAACTAAGCAAATAACAATTACACAATAAACTACTCGAGACCCGTCTCTTTAGTATGCTAAAAAATATCTTCGGTGATAGCATTTTCGTTAAAGGATCAACTATATTATCACTGGTATTAATCTGTTCAATTGACACAATTTTTTTATGAACTTCTTCTTTGACATTTTTTTATGAACTTCTTCTTTGACGGATAGATACTTCATCTCAATATGCTAGTTGCTTTAGATAGTCTATTATTCTTTGAAAACAAGACTCCTGCGATATTATGACAATAAATCTTCAGCGGCTTAGTTACTGAACTCATAATACTAAGTCCTGAAATAAAATTTTGCAGCCACAATCTATGATTTGTAGCTTCAAAATAAGCTACTGTGACAACCCGCTCTCCGAAATAAGGGGTGGCCAGTCCGATACCTTGACAAAACAGAATCATGGATGGATATCATCCTCAGCATCATAACAATAATTAGGTATATAGGTAAGCCACTCCATAAATCAGAAAGCAGGTTGTCAAAATTTTGATTTTTTTAAAAAAAAGATTTAAGAAATACATTAAACAACCCAAATCTGACAAAAGTGGAATTTCCATAGAACACATAGATAGTTAACCAACACAATATACAATAAAAGAACCGAATAATCTGTCGGTCCACAGTTACATCACAAGGTTTCACAATATAATATATGCTACATACCACATCCATTAACAATTACAAAATATGGGCCACTAGCCCGAATGTAAGACCCGATCATAACTAGATTCCAAAGAGGAGGGCGTCTAACAACATCCTGTAATAATCCGCAAGGTCATACAGCTCGTCAAAAGCACTAGGAGGGAAATTTATAACGGGAGCCCTTGCGGAGGAGCACCTGAGCGGATACCACAATATGCAAAACATAGAAAGATGAACGGGTCAGGGCCCGATTTATATATGATTCCCAGAAGAGTAAGAAACATAATAGATGTGGACAATGAATGGTAAATGATATGAAATGAGAATCTAACAACCTAATCATAAAATGTGATAATGCAATTATATAAATTTCTGACAATTATTAAATTTGGCAAAAGAAATTAAATCAATTCTCGTTTCTTCCCATAACTTATCATTTTCCATTCCTTAACAGGAATATAATTACCATCACATATCTTATGGAAATTTACATGCCTCAAGTCCCACTTGAGTTAAAAAGGTTTTATTCATTTACATATAACGTTTCTAAGACCGCCCCTCCGAGTTTCCCCACTGGGCGCGCCTCTAGATGACTATCATCTTCCAGGGCCTATCTATACAAGACAACCTGGGCACCTAACGCACGTCGGGAAGTGGCCATATGCCTGCGAGTGAGTCATAACCACACCCGGAATTACCTCACTAGCGCAGAAAAACATATACAAAACTCGCATATGGCCGAGGACTTTAGTCAGCTTACATTCAATAGTCAGGGGACATCACCTCATGCGCAAGCTTCCCTTATGATAGCATTTAGATAGGTGTGTTTAAGTAATTTAACAATTACCAATTTATCCCATTTTCATTATCATGAATCTCATGTGTTTCATTTTACTTGAAACATTTATCATTGAATATTTCTTATTCAATTTCATCATATCATTAGGTCCCAAAGTATTCTCTAAACCATTTCTAGAATTCTCATAAGGCCCAAGATTTTATATACCACCAAGGGCTTCTAACATCTCCACACATGGGCTTAGAACTCTAACTTTAACTAATTTCCCAAAAGAGAAGTGATACCTAAGTATCACTTTAAGTACCCCAGAACCAACCCCAAGTGATCCCACTCAACTATAGGGTAACGACCAAACTCAACTAGGACTCTAAAATCCTAATTTTACTTCATACAAGAAGGTTCCTATGTCCTATTTAAAAGAAGAAAGCTAGGAAAGAAAAATAAGTCTAAGAGTGAAAAACAGGGGACCGGTCGACCGGTCTGAAGGCCGCGGTCGACCGCGTCTCAAATATTTTGCCTTCGTAGGAAAGCAGAAAGTCCAGGAAAAGGGGGTCAGTCGACCGGTCACGGACCGCGGTCGACCGCACGCCAAAAATCAGGCCTTAGTGAGAAAGCAGTGTGCCCTCCCCCGAAGGCCCGGTCGACCAGTCCTGGACACGCGGTCGACCGGTCATAGCAGACCCAAAAACCCTTCCTCTTTCAACAACAAGTTTCCACATCATTTATTGCTACCAAAAGATTTTAAATGCATCCAACACCCAAAATCTATACCAATAAAAATTTAAAGCAACCTCCAAGGAGTTTAGAACCCATGAATCCACTAAAAAGCCCTAATATCCATAAACCATACACAACCATAACTATCAATGCAAATTACTCTACTTAAATCATAAAATAGCAAGTAGATAACTTGCCTCAAGGTTGTAACTTCAGATTTGGTGAGGATTGTAGGCAAGATCAACACCCAAGCTTCAATCTCTCCTATTTTTCCAAGGTTTCTTCTTCCTTTTTCTTTCTCTAGGCTTAACAAGGTAATTAAAGGAATAGTAACTTAGTTGAAGACATAAATCGTGGCTTAGGCTTAAAATTCCAGCTTAAGTGATTAATATGGGGTAAAATAATACGCATCTACTCATATAAACTACAACTAGTCAAAAGTGCCCGGAAACTAGAAATACAATATGGCACACAATTTGACTATCTCAAACCTCCCAGAACTAACGGCACCCTCCAAATTATCATTTGGAGATTTTATAATTCAGTTTAGGTTCCGATTTCATTTCAAGCCCAATGTCATTTTAAATTCTTCTGACATAATAAAATATAACATAGAAAAATTCACCTCTACATACGGTAAATATGCAACATCATAGTAGATATTAACTTATCTTTCTTAAAGTAATACCTACTCCACAAATTAACATCTTTATCTAATCACTATAATTAGCAGATTAAATATAAAATAGAATCTCAAAAGCGAGGGTTGTTACAGCTACAAACTCAGCTTCCATAGTTGAAAAAGCGGTGACACTCTACTTAGCACTTTTTCATGAAACGACCCCTCCTGCCAGAAGGTAAACATAACTCGAAGTGCTTTTTCTATTATCAAGGTATCCTCCAAAATCCGACTCTGAATAACCTCTTATAATGACCTTGTGTGTAGAGAGAGAGAGAGAGAGAGAGAGAGAGAGAGAGAGAGACTCATGTAATGACCTCTTATATATATACCCCACACAAATTATTTTTGAAAAAAATAAGAAAATATTTTTGCATGAAATTTTTTGTCGATAATCTCCTCACTATGGAAATCATGACCAAAAAGTTTCAATGAAAAATCCATTTGTTTAGTAATTTGAAAAAATGATATGCAAAAATGATGAATATGTGCCTTTTCAGCCATTGAACCTTTGGATAATCATCTCACCCACTTTTGGAATAAATTTTTTGATTGTGCAAAAAATTCATTTTTTACTATTTAAAAAAAATGGTTCTCACGGGAGTCCGCACCATAGATGATATATATATATAATTTTTTTGGCTTTAGTCCCATGTACAAAGATGTATTTAGGCTCCACTCCCATGTGTTTTTAGAATTGTAAAAAGTCCCGTAGCCACCCAAAATCGCCTAAACTTCCTTGTAACCACCCATCCTTCTTTTTGTAGAGAATGACATTTGTCCCATATACGACCAACAACTAAAAAAATGAAAACATTGGAGTGGAGATAAATAAATATTTATAAATAGGACTAAATACTTACGATCCCCCCCTACCCACACACATATATAGGAGAAGGCTCACCTGCATCATGCTCTATACATCATCCATACATCACACCTAGTTGTAACCCCTTGAAAATCATTTTTTTCAAATTTTTTATTTTTCTCTTGAAACTAACCTTCCAATAAACCCATGTTCAAAAAATTGGGTAAAAATACATTTTGTAGCTATTTTTAAAAAATCCCCCCAAAACTGCTCAAAATACATTATTTATAAGGGTCTGCGCCAGCCCGTTTTTGTGATTTTTTTTAAAAATAGCTACAAAATGTATTTTGACCTAATTTTTTGAATATGGCTTTAATATAAGGTTAATTTCAAGGAAAAAATAAAAATTTTGGAAAAAAGTTTCTTAGGGCCTATAACTAGATGTGATGTATGGTGTGATGTATACATCATGATGTAGGTGAGCTTGATATGAGTAATTGGATAATCGGATAAACGGGTAATCAGATTTTAAAATATTATCCAGATATGAGTAAACGTATCAGATCTTGATTAGGTCTGGGTCCAAACCCGATCCATTGACAACGTTAGTTTGTGACTCCCCTAAAAAAGGGGATACTCATTTATTTATCTCCATGATGGACAAACAAGTAGCGATCTCAGGCTGAGCGCCAAGTGCATGGCTTAAGTTGAATTCGAATAAGCAGTTTTCCTCTAGAGAGTTTTTTAATGCCTCACGAGAAATTTATTGTTTAGAAGGGCATACAAAAATATAATAAGTAGAGGAACTTGAAGGAGGATCTTAAGACAAGCATTTTATGACTCATTTGGTTCAAGGCTTGGAAAGGGAATATGATTCTCAGTTCTAGTAATTCTAAGTTCCTTGAGTCTTGAATTCCTTTCCATTGTTTGGTTCAAATAGGAATTCTATTTTCCTGAAATTTTAAATTACTTTCCCAGGTTTGGTTCGTCAATAATAGGAATGCAATCTATATCATTTACCTGAAATTCCCTTTTGCATTAATATGTGTATAATTAAATATCAACATTAAGATTTACATGCATTCACACACACACTCACATTCCCTCACATTCACTCTCTCTCTCTCTCTCTCTCTCTCTCTCTCTCTCACACACACACACACACACACATATATATATATGTTTACACACATTATCTCACACATTTCACTCACATACGCACATTCACACACACCTTCTCTCACACTCACGCACACACACACACACACATTTTCACATACACATTTCACACGCACATTCTTTCTATCGCACACATAAACATATTCCCCCCACCCCAACACATGCACATACACCACTCACGCACTTCTCACACATGCACAAGAGTAAAGTATAAATGCAAGTAGAGTTTAAGAAACTATAAACATGACATAACAAAAGAAACATAATGTTTCTCTTAACCAATAATTAAACCAAATATCGATTTGTAAAAAAGATAGCCCCTAAACCAAAATATACCATCTATTTTTTTCACAAAACAAAATGAATAAAACATGTTAATTTTTCCAATTAGCCCGCCAACCCATGTCAATTTTTGGGATGGATTCAAAGTGAGAAGAAAGATACTTTTTGGATTATCACCAATGATAATGCTTGTTGCCTTGATGACATCATCCTCATCCAAACCATCCATGTTGCCTAACTCATCTACCACCTTTTTCCCGAGCTCGGTCTCATGGTTCATACAAAGAGCATTTGCCAACTTCTCGATATTTACATCAGTACTTTCAATAATTTTTTTGAATGAAGACACCATCTCTCCTAAGTTAGTTGCAAAACCATCTGTAACCCTACAGTCCTTTTTACAACCTTTTTTGCGACTTGTAGAAGGACTTTAGTTGCTGTGATGCTAGATATATCAATTCCTTCAACATAGGCATCTTCACTTAGTAAAATATTACCACCATTCTTGGATAGACTACGAATATTGGCCAAATTAATTCCTCTTCTTCTATTAGGTCTACCGTCCCATCACCATTGGCTCGATCCTTCCCATATATATCATTCAAAGCATTGAAGTTAGGGAATGACTTGTTCCTAAGTCCCCGCACGTTACTGTGAGACTAGATATAAAAAAGGTTAAGGCATATAATTAAGATAAACAACATTACCAAGAGAAACAACATTACCAAGAGAAACAACATTAACAATCTAAAAATATTATACTTTCTTTAACCCATATGTTGAAAACATCCAATCAACTTAAACCATGGAATCCATGTCATCCCATGCAAAGCCAATACAATGTTTCAACATCTCTGCGATTTTCATTGTTTGTTTTTTCAAAGTCTTCACGTGAGAATCGATGTTTGGAAAATCTTTCAGACCACATCTAGGAACCTTTTGTTCGAATATATTTTCAAGTTCTTACGAATATCCAGCTCTAAATCCTGTATCAACTTTCCAATATCCATCGATGGATAGGTCTTGTAAGCACTCCACTAGTTTTGCATCTTGGTATAGTGTCCAAAAAAACTTCGATTTTGCATATTGACTATTTGTTGCCATTGTAACAACTCGAATAATCGTCTTGAAAAAAAAATTACATCAAAATTTAGAAACCAAACTTCTTTACAAAAAATAGTACAAACGATTGTTAAAGTAATATGTGCCAATGAGGAACATTGTTATTCCAACTGTGAAGAGACATAACAAAAAAAGGTTATATATATTGTACTCTATATCTTTGGAGCAACATAACTGTGGAGCAACATAATAGATATTTGTTATTTTATTTGTAAAGAAATATATCACCTGTATTTTAGTAAATAGTAACAGTTTTTATCATTATATATATTGTACTCTATTTTAGGATTCTGTCTAATTTTTTTATAACATGCTCAGTATCCAATTCTAATACCATCCACCATTAGGTGCCATATATCATATTTGGACAAGTATCATGATGTCAACAGTATATAAGGTGTTCAAAACTCATAAAAAGTTTTAAAAATAGAAAACTCGACAAAAGTTTAAAAACATAAAACTTAGCAAAAGACTAACTTTCACATATTTCAATCACTAAATAAATAATTTAAAAAATTCAATATTTAATCAACTAACAAACACGACTCTATACAAATTTTCTATTTTTAAATTTTTGATCTGAAGATAGTGAGAATCCAATATTAGTTAATCAAGCCCAAGTTTACAACCATAACAGTGGAGCAACCTCAATGTCAGAATGAAGAATTTGACTGTCAAGAATCCATAACAGTGGTTAAAATTTCTAACAGTTAATAGTTATCCATAAAACTTATTTGGGAAAAGTTTTTATTAAATTAAAACCAACAAGAAACTGATATATATCAAGCCTGCTTAAAACCAAACATATTTTATATATTTACACTATATAAACATGAAATTTTATAGTATAATTTTTACACTATATAAACTTCATTACTAAACAGAACGTTACAACAAAACTTATAAATGCAGTCCCTTCATTACTAATCAAGCCCACAAAATAAAGTCTAATTGGAATACAATTCACATTTTTTGCATCCACTAAATTAATTATATGCATTCCTTAGTCCCCGCCACTCGTTGTACATTTGAGTAGCTAAGTTTGCACGAAAATTGGTCCGTTTGTTAAAGGTTTCAATATAAGTGATTGGTTCACCAATTGGTTCGTGGAAATTTATGGCACCCTCTTCGTCTGAGATTGTGAATTAGGCAACATGCAATGATTATCCGATTATGAGTTCTCACGGGATATCAAGTTGGACTTTTTAGGATCCCCCCACCTAAGCTTAAATTTTTCAAAGCATCTTTCGAAGATATTCCTCGCTTGTAAATGCTTCATATTGAAAAACGTTTCCAAATTTTGAGGTTAATAGTCATTACTTCACTCATTCAAGTGATGCCATTGACCTCAAAATGGAGCTAGGAATCTGGTACCATTTGGATATCCGACATCAATAAGGTAGTAGAAACCTATAATCATACTAAAGATTACTAGATAATACCCTTTGGAATATTTATCGAAATAATGTAACTAATATATAAACATACCCCTAGAAACTTTCAAACCATTTAGGCGACTGACCGCATCCCTAAGTAGTCGCGAATCTTGTGCAGATCCCTCTCATCCCAGTAATACTAATTAATTTACATGTCATGAGAGAAAATGCACAAGACATTTATTGCAACATCATGCTTCCTTATACGATATCTAAGTTCATCAAATTCTGGTACCTTAATCTGAATAGGGGTTCCATCTAATGCCCCTGAGCAATTCTACAAGAGTTAACAGAATTATAAGTTTCATTCCACAAATATCATAACTCGAAATTTTAATAGAATTAGGTTTTAAAATGAAGCATGTTTATATACCTTGAACCATTTCCGTCTAGAATCATCTGAGGCCTTAGAGATTGCCACTAATGTGTTGAGTAACTACCTTTTCAACAATATAACTCCTTGTAACACCTTGTTGAAATATCTACTGATGGTCTCTCCCGAATGTTTGAATTCTCTAACTCATACTCAATTCTTAGTATGGTGAGAAATTATGTAGAAGAAAATCGTGACCATCTCTTCAACTTTGATATTTCTTCTGTCCATTAACATACCATGGGTACGGAGCATATAACAAAGCTTGGAAAAAGTGTGCCTATACATCCAAAGGTTATCAATGCAAGCTTTATCATTCACGTAAACCATGGCATGCATGTTTAGTAAAAGATTTATTCTCCTACTTAATAGTCTCTTCTAAGACTATTTATTTTATGGTATACTACCACATTAACATATTTCAAAATGTCGAACGTCCCTATAACATTGATTATATTCGTAATACTCTTATAAAAACCTATGGTCTTTCGCTTCCTTTCCCACATTACATAATCTATATCTACATATGCATATTGAAAAGGTACATTAGGCTTAAACAAATAATTGCTAATTAAAATCCAAACACTCTAATAAATGTCGTTTCAGATTCAGTTTTACCTTTTGATACTAGATACTTCAAAATATTTGATATACAAATGCAATATTTGTACTTTTTGATGTAAAAATTCAAAAAGTAAACATGTATACATCAAACTACACAAATAAAAACCTTAGTTTCATATATACTAACTCAATAATATAACAAATTAGACTACAAATCAAATTAGGTCTTGGAATAAATCAAATTAGGGCATGAAATAAATCCAATTAGGGCTACATATCAAACAAATTAGGTTTTATATATATACATATATATATATATATATATATATATATATATATATATATGATAGGGCTGCTTTTGAAAATGTATACATTTTAAAGGTTTGGATGAGTTCCACCTTGGTAGACATTTTAAAAAAATAGAGGGTTAAGATCACTTATACTTTTTAAGATCCCACTCAAATGACCTGATCATTCTCTCTCTTCCACTTTAATTCAAAATGGCTGATATTTCACATAACCCAACATTGTTATACGAATATCTATGCCTCAATCTACCAAATCTCTAATCTCCTCTTCATCGCTCATAAGTTTTCATATCTGAAATAGTTCCCTAGCCCACGAGTTCTCTCTTGTTTTTCAATTAAGAATTTTTTCTTTATAATTTTGTAAAAAAGTGTACGTTGATTAACATCTCATCAGGTATATTCGGTTGTCCGTCATTGATTTTATGTTTGTTTTGTTATTGTAAACTCCATCTCTCTCATCAGATATATACTCCTAGATCTCTTTTTCATTTTTTTATTAATTATTATGGATTTTAATCCGTAATAGGGCTTAAACCATAAATCTCCTCTCTCTCACTGCTTTCCTGGATCCATGCCCATGCTCATCATAAAGGCATCACATGGGGTTTGGTCCCACCTTCAACACATGCTCATCACATGATCTTAAAACACCCATTAATGGGTGTTACTTCAAATCTACTGGATCTGGTTGGGCCTGCAACAACTACAACGGAGATTGGGCATGCAACAACTGCAACTTCAAAATACCCATTAATGGGTGCCATACTCTACTTCATAATATTTTTTATCGTAGCTTTATCGAAGGCGATTTTTCTAGGTTGTTTGGTTTCACCTCTTTAGATTCAATTTTAATTTGGCCTTAGATTGAATACCAGTTGGTTTAGATGTAATCTTCACATGGGGTCTGTTTATATTTTTTATTGATTTGAATATTTAATAGCTACACAAAAAAACCATAAAGTTTTTTGTTTTCTTTGCCCTCTCTCTTCGATTTCAGTTTTGTAATTTTGTTTGTTTTTTATTGGTAAAAATCTTTTTAGAAATGGTTCACGTATCATTTTTTCTTCCTATATTTTCTTTTACTCAATTTTTGTTTCTATCTTTTCATACAGATGTATTTGCTATTTATGATTCTTTTTTTTCCTTAATGATTTTAGTAGGTCAACTCAACCTCAACCCTTTTCATACAGATGCATTTGCTATGTTCTTTTACCCACTTTTTGTTCTATTTTTTATGGATGTTTACTATGTGGTTTACCGGTTTATGAGTATCGTAATTATGATTACCATCACTAATTGTTTAGCCTATGATATATGTTTGACATATATATCAATTGGGTGTTTATCTTATCTTGAGACTTATTTGCTTCGGTCTATTTTTTTTATTTTTCAATTGTCAAACATTTATTGTTGTGGTCACCCCTCATAGTTTCATATTAAATTAGGCCTGTTTTTTTTACTAAGGATTGGAGATTTGTGTGTTTGTGTTGTGTATTTGGGTTTAAGGGTTTTTAATTATTTCAAATCACGAAATAAAAAAGTTTAGAAATAGATATTATGGCATTTGGGTTTGAAAATTCTGATTTCCTTTCCTGTTGGGTTATATATTGGGTTTCAACATAAGTGTTTGGGGAGACTTTATTTGAATTTTATAGTGAATGGTAATATCCGTCAAAATTAAGTGTTTTTCTACTTGATTTTCCTATACTTATATGCTTCCATCTTGGTTAATTTTTTTTTTTTGCATTTCCTTTTTAGGTGTGAAATGATGGGAAATATATTTTTTTTGCATTTCCTTTTTTATTTTCGAGTGTTGACCAACATAGCACATAATGAATTTGGTAAAATTTGATTTTTTGCTCCCTCTATCTCATTCCTTGGGTTATTGATGGTGACTTTTTACAGAATTGCCTTATTTGAGAGTTTTTTGTTTTGTTTTTCTAGCTCACTCAATAGGTAAATCTTTGTTTTTAAATTCTAATCAATACTTTTGATAACTAATTTTGTGGGGGTTCAAATAAGGTTTGATATAATAACTTATACTTTTTATTTACTCTATTATTTAGAAAATTGTTAGATTTCTTAATTTTATTTTGTACACATGTTTGTATTGTGTAATATATATTCGTGTCTTCTCATGTACTATTTATTTTGTATACATATTTGTATATTTTTTATTTTATATACATGTTGGTATTGTGGAACCTATTTTGTATGCCTGTTTGTATTACTATGAGTTTAATAACATATATGGAAGTAATGTAAAGGTGTAGGTACATATAATATGTATGAGAGACATAATTTTTTTAAACCCTATATAAATTTGATAGATATGGATAAATTTTAATCTGATAATACGATTAGATATGAGTGTCCATAAGTGGTTTTCTAACGGTATATTGATTGGGATTCTTCCAAAAACATACTATTAGTTGAGGAAATTTTGTACAATGTTTTAAAATTGTTTAAAATTCTTAGTAATATATAAAAATATTTTTGACTTAAATTATAAATGACGTAATACTTTGTAACAATGCCATGAGAATGGATGCACTAGAAATATAATTGAATTTCGGTATGAGAATGGCTTTGTAAAAGACATTCATTGAAGATTAGTAACATTTTTAATTATTTATAATTATGAGAATAGCTTCCTAGATAATTATTTGACTTTAATTACACACGACTTAATACTTTAGGAAATTATTTGTCCATTTTTTATATATTTGTTTATTTGGGGCACAATGTGAATTTTGTTGTTAAATATTATATATTTGTTTATTTGAGGCACAGTGTGAATGTTGTTGCACTATTTGTTATTCGTTAAACATTGTGGATAGTTGTTTCAACAAGGGAGATTATGCCAAAATTGTTTTAAAATTGAATTTTGTTTTGTTGGGGAATTAAGTTTTTGCTGTTTTGTAATTATGTACCTTGGAAATTTTTGCCGATTTACGATTACGTACTTTGGAATTTTTTGTCGTGCTTTTAGGCACGGGCAATAGACTTGCGTGTGTGTGTGTTTGTGTGTATAATAATAAGGAGTAGAAGTGTAAACACTATTCCATAGGATGATAAGATAATTAGGGGTGATGATTCTGCCACAAAAGCTAGAAATGGATGGTTTAGAATGTTTTGTTCTATTTTCCTTTTTTGACCCTTTATATTTTGATTTTCCCCTTTTTTCCTCACTACTAAATAATTTCCTCTCTTACTTTGATTCAAAAAAGGTTTAAATTAGTTATTTCACATTACAATCTCATTTTTCTTCCCCTTTTCTTCATCGTACACCTTTTCAACATACCCCCTTTCTCTTCTCACTCTCTCTTTCTCCCTTATCTCTTTTTCTATCTCTTCCAATGTGAATATCTCTCTTCTCACGACCTCTTTCTCTTTGTGAGCCACGACCTCTATCTATATGATTTTGGGGATCAAATCATAATATGATGGTAAAAATCAAGTATTCTCTATGATTTCTACGAATTTTAGGATTTTTTATGGTTCAAATCATCTGCTTTTAGATTAAATCACATGATTTATAGGGTTCAAATCATGTGCATTATGGTTAAATCATATGCTTTACAAACCTCTCACCCTCGATTCACCATGTCACAGTCTAAATCAGGTATACCCTCCAATTATTTTTTACTTTGCTTGGTTCAGTTTTCCTGATTTGGGGAGTTTGTATGGTTGAAATAATGTGTTTTGTTGTTGTTTTTAGAAATATCAATTTTGATTCACTAGAAAGTAGTTCAAGTTAGGTATACCCTCTTTATCTTTTTTATTTTTATTTTTATCTTTGGTTTCTTGAAAATTTAATTGTGCATTTATTTGATTTGTTCTCTCATTGAATGCATTATTTCATATGTGATTTATTTAGTCTAAAATATATAATGACACATGAACTTCAATTCCTTTATTTTATTGGCATTTAATTTTGTTGTGCTTCAATCATTTTTAAATTGATGTATTTATTTCTCCTACATTTAAACCTTCAATTGAGTTCTCTCATTGAATATGTTATTTTGTTGGCTTGTTCTATATTCAAGGATGAAAATGAGTGAAGCTTATGTTCTTTTGATGTATTGATGAATACTCTAAAGAACAAATAAGCAATTGGCATTGTGTTTTAACCTTCGTATGTTTCCTATATGTTGGTTTGTTTGGGGTTAGTTACTCATGATATTTGTGTTCTTCGATGCTGTATTTATGACTCAAATTTAAATAATACTCAAGGATATGGATGGATTAGTATATGGTTAAATTGTGAGTGAAAAGTTTGCTTCATATCCATTTCACTCCTCAACAGGTATATTATTTGTTTATTATAAACATCTTTAACCTTTCTTCATTAAAATGAGGCTCGAAGTTCTATTAAATTTTATTAGTAGATTTTGATATGTTATCTTTCGTATAGTTCATAGCCAATCTCTTATTGGCAAGGTATGTCAATCGAAGAAAATTATGGAGATTTGATTCGATTAATTGGTGAGTTTTTCTCCCTTTTCATTATTAAAGAATTTACTATTTATCAGTTTAATTTATGCTTCCCATTTTTTAAAAACAAAAAGTTTATTTTATTACTTAGTTAATGTTATAATAGTTGAATGGCTTCTTTTAATTTTTTTGGTTTCACAAACTCATGTATCACCGGTTTACATTTGGTTTTAAAACATTTGGTATTGCATACTCTTAATTTTATTTAAAATTATGTAGTGGTATATGAAATTGTGGATTTTTTGTTTGGTCATGTCTGTGGTTAAAAGTTGCCCTAAAATTGTGAAATAAAGGTCGGATCCGTATCTGATATGTTCTTTAGCAGCCATTTCAGGCCTATGATTCTTTGTTTTTTCAAATGGTTCTTTTTTTCCTTTAAAACTCCCGTGTGAGGATTTTGTTAATGTTCTGAACTATATAGACAATGATAAGGATCTATTCAGTTTAGTTATTTTCTTATTCAGTTCATCATATGAGTGTTATGGTCTCTTATTGTATATAAACACAAAAGGAGCATTGAATAAGTGACGCATCATACATTTGCTTCGATGAATGTAACATTTTTATGTCATTTATTTTTTAGTTATTATTTTTTGAAGTTACTATAATCTTTATAGAATATATATTTCATGGCCGGTTTCAAACAATATGTATTTTGTCACATAGTTTGCCAGGTTTTCGGACATTTATGCAAAGACACAAGTCAAGAGAATGTTAAATAGACACCACTTAGAACATTGTTGCATAGACACCGGTTAGGACATTATTTCATAGACAGCGATCAGAATCCCCATATACAATGAATATACAACAAAACACAATGGTTGATAGGCGTTCCAATAATGTGGCCTTATACAGACCACAACAGTCTCATCTTAGTCAATGACAACGAATGTGGAGACCCAAATTTGAAACCCAAATTCTTATCTTTACAGTTGGTAATGGATTGATTCGTATATGAAATTATCAGCAATGGCATATGTATAATTGTAACTGGAAACACTACAAAGAATGGAAGGATTTTCACTATGAATTAAGAACACTAGACCCAAGTTTGAATTTCAAAAATGAAGATATGTGTAATACCCCATATTTCCGAGGATATAGGATTTAATTAAATTGGTAATTTAGGATTTAATTAAATTGGTGATTTGGAGTTTATTTAATTTGAGTATTTAGAATTTAAATTAATTCGGTCTATCAAAAATTCACGTGTGATCATATTTTGAGGAGGAAATAAGATAATTGCATAAAGTGACTCGGATTATGATTTATAGGTCACGGTTGATTTCTAAAGGGTCGAAATAGTATACCCTGGTGTATAGTTTAGGTCCGAAGGAGATTTTAGATCAAACCGACACTATTTAAGGGAATTTCGATAATTTGGGAACTTAGAGTTATAAGAACTCCAAAAATTGTAAGTTTATATCTTCACGTTTATGTGAGGGGCTAAGGTTAACACAAAGCCAAAAGAGTAAAGGCCATGGGAGAATAATGGGAGAAGAAAGCCAAAGCTTCCTACACACTAATTTCTACCTCGAAAGTGATGGAATTGAGATTGGAACAAAGGGAGAAAAACCATATCACCATTCAAACAAAATCAAACCTTCAATTAGGAGGCAAGTGTTTGTCTTGTGTTTATTTTAAGCATGTTATAATACCCATTGCTGATACCAAATTTAACCTGCTGACGTGGACCAATTATGTGGAGACACGTGTCAATCTACAGGGCACCCGAGAACATTTTTTGACAACACATTGACTCCGAGGAACTCAATCTCCCCGACCAACTCAGTCGCTCCAAGCAGCAAGTGCTCTCCGAGGAACTTTATTGTGCCGAGCAACTCATATATACCGAGCTACTTAGGCGGTCCGAGCTGCTCGTCGTGAAAGATCACAAGAGGCGAATTCAACACGGTCAGTTACTCGGACCAACAGGCCCGAGGAGGCAAATGATGCATGGAAAGGCTCTATTCAGAGGTTGGAGGATAGACTAGGGGAAATGGCTAAGACCAAAAATCGTCTACAAAGAACTTTTGTCCAAGGGACACCTTTTATCCAAGCAATTATGGATTTTCCCACACCATCAAAGTTCAAAGCCCCAGTGGTAACACCAAAATATGATGGAAAAACTGATCCTGTTCTACATATAGAACAATATCAGGCAGCTACTGATATTTATGCTGTTCCAGACGAGATGCGGTGTAGGGCCTTTTTCGGAACTCTCACTGGATCTGCTCAAATATGGTACAACAATCTTCCTCGGGGGAAGATTGCAACTTTATTTCAACTGGCCGAGCTCTTTATTGGAAACTTCTGCTTTGGAGCAAAACCAGTTAAGAGAGTAGCACACTTGCTAAGCGTTAGACAAAAAGCAGGTGAGAGCACTAGGGATTATATTACTCGTTTCAATAACGAGAAGCTCGAAGTTATTGACTACGAGGAAAAGACAACAATCATTGCTCTGATGAGTGGATTATTGCCAAATAAATTATACTATACTTTGGCCAAAGATCCACCTAGGACCATGTTAGAATTAATGGCAAAAGCAACCAAAATCATGAATGCCGAGGAAGCTATGGCTGCAAAGAAAAGCATGGATACTAAGGAAACCAAAGTTGAGGCTGGGAAGATTGAGAAGAAGGATCAGAAAAATAATGGTGGTAACAAGCAGTCAAAAGCAAGGCAAGCGTTGGAACAGTTGAAGAAATTTGTAAACTATACTCCTTTGAAGGTAGATATAAACCATGTTCTGAAGACAGATCCTGACAAAAGAAATAAGTCCAAATATTGCGAGTTCCATAAAGACCATGGTCACACGACCAAAAATTGCATAGCTCTTCAGAATGAAATTGAAGCGCTCATCAGACGAGGAAAGCTGGCCAAGTATGTTGATCGTAAAAATGAAGGAAAAAACACGACCGAGCAAGACAGAGATCTAGATCTCCTCGTCGAGCAGAAGAAAATAAGAAAAGAGATCATGAAGACGATTTAGAAGATGACCCCGATCTCCCTAAAAGACCAAGACGGCCAGAACGTGAGGTATTTTCTATCCGTTTTGGGTCATTTGATTGCAATGTTATTACTAGTGGAGATGCAGGAGGTGGATACCTTACTGCAAAAAGGAAAGCTTACCTCAACGAGGCTCAAGCTTGTTTGTATATTCAACGGATAAATCTAGTTAAAGAAGATCGCCCGAGGAAGGTTAACAAAGATAAACTGGTCATCGGTTTCTCTAAGAATGACCTCGCAGGTTTGCTATACCTTCATGATGACCCATTGGTGATCAAAATGAGGATGAAGGAAGTAGTGATTTTGCGAGTCTTGGTGGATAATGGCAGCTCGATAGATATTATGTTCTACCCATGTTTTGATAGTTTGAACCTAAAGCTATCCCAGTTGGAGCCATATCATCGACCACTCCTCGGTTTTACTAGCGAGAAAGTTTTTCCACTTGGGACGATCAAGTTGGATATGTTCATCGGTACATGGCCTGCTTGTCGAACAGAAAGAGTGCGCTTTTTGTGATGGACAAGAATGTTCAATCACCTTACAATATCATCATGGGAAGGGTAGGATTGAAGAAGTTTGAAGCAGTACCATCTACTGTACATCAATGCCTAAAATTTCCAACCAACTTTGGAGTAGGAATTGTGAAGGGTGACCAAAAAGTAGCTCGGGAATGCTACTATTCATCGACCGAGCAAAAAGAACTGGAAGAATCTAGGAAAAAGACTACCACCTATCAAGTGGATGAAGGTGCAGAAATTGAAACGTTGGATCCTAGAGACGAGTCGCAGCTCGTAAAAGGTCAGGTGGTGGAAGCTACTGAAAACGTCATTCTAGACGACGAACACCCAGAACGAATAACTCAAATCGGTTCATCTTTGGACATCCCACTAAAACAACAATTGATAGCATTACTAAAAAGCAGAAAACAAACTTTCTCATGGAGCCACGAAGGTATGCCAGGAATAGACCCAAATTTCTTGTGTCATGAACTTAATGTGAACAAGGAAATCAAACATGTGAAGCAGCGAAGAAGGGTGTTCAGTCTCGAGAAGAACCAAGCTATACAAGAGGAGGTCGAGAAGCTCCAAAAAGCTTGCTTTATTGAAGATGTCAAATATCCAAACTGGTTAGCTAATATGGTGATGGTAAAGAACAAAAACAATAAGTGGAGGTTGTGTGTAGACTTCACCGACCTCAACAAGGAATGCCCAAAGGATCATTTTCCTTTATCCCGAACTGATCAATTAGTGGACGCTACCTCGGGACACGAGCTGTTGAGCTTCATGGATGCTTATTCTGGTTACAACCAGATTAAAATGAAACCTGAAGACAGGGAGAGTACCTCTTTTATTACCCCTAGGGGAACTTACTGTTATAATGGTATGCCTTTTGGTTTAAAAAATGCAGGTGCAACATATCAGTGGCTGATGAACAAGGTGTTTGCAGAGAAAACCAGTCACAATATGGAGGTTTATGTTGATGATATGCTAACGAAGATCAAGAGAGCTGCTGACCATCTAATTGATCTAGGTCAAACCTTTGATCAATTAGATAAATATCAAATGAAGTTGAACCCTACCAAGTGCATATTCGGAGTACGAGAAGGCATGTTCCTCGGGTATATTGTCAACCAATGAGGTATTGAAGAAAATCTAGAAAAGATTAAGGCTCTATTGGGGCTACGATCTCCAACGATGAAGAAGGAAGTGCAAAGTCTCACAGGACGAGTTGCATCACTTAATAGATTTGTATCACGAGCAACTGATAGATGCCTCCCATTCTTCAAAACACTCCGAAAAACGTTTGAATGGAATGATGAATGCGAGAAGGCCTTTCAAGAGTTAAAGAAATACTTGGGAGCACCCCCACTGTTGTCCAAGCCAGTGATGGGAGAAAGATTGTACTTGTATCTGGCAGTTTTGGAGAATGCAGTTAGCTCGGCATTGATAAGAATGGAGGATGGAGTGCAAAAACTAATTTATTACACTAGCAAGGCCTTCCAAGGAGTAGAGATCAAATATCCAATACTAGAAAAGTTGGCCCTGGCGTTGATTGAAGCAAGTAGAAGAATGAGGCCGTACTTCCAAGCTCATATCATAGTAGTGTATACCGATATACCACTAAGACAAGCTCTTCATAAACCAGAAAAATTTGGGAGATTGATGTACTGGGCAGTATAACTTGATGAATATGATATAATTTATGAGCCTAGGTCGTCACTTAGACGCCAAGCAGTAGCCGATTTTATCGCAGAATTCACTTATCCTGACACCTCCGAGGAGCAAAAGCTGAATACTGACCAACCTGTGGATGTTACAGGATCATCAAATTTAAACCCCGATCAACTTAAGTCAATTGACGATCAGGGGGAGATGGTCAACGAGCAGCAAGAAGTACTAGAGGAGGATAAAAGGAAGCAATAAATATTCCACCAATGAACTTTATCCGATATAAAATTTGAGGATGAGGTACCTATATGGAATCTATATGTGGATGGTTCATCTTGCATTACAGGATGTGGAGCAAGGATTGTTTTGAACAACCCGGATGAGGTCGATGTGGAGTATGCTTTACGTTTTCAATTCAAGGCTTCTAATAATGAGGCTGAATATGAAGCTATGATTGCAGGACTTGGCTTGGCAAAAACCATGGGGGCGGAGCAGATTATCGTATTCAGTGACTCACAATTGATCATAAATCAAATGCTGGGATTATATGCAGCCAAAGAAGAATTAATGATCAGGTATCATGCAAAAGAAATGGAAGTTTTATCAAGCCTGATCGCAGTACAGATAATTAGAATACCAAGATTAGAGAATGTAAGAGCGGATGCCTTAGCTCGGTTAGCTTCAGCCACACGCACCGAGCTACGAAGAACAATCCCAATAGAAGTCTTGGCTAGTCGAAGCATAGACGAAGATCTAATGATGAACTTTATTACCCTTGAGTTAGGACCATCTTGGATGGATCCCATCAGGGCATATATTGAAGAAGGGAAATTACCAACCGACAAACTCGCAGCCAAGAAACTAAAGTTCAAAGTTGCTCGCTATGTATTGACTAATGGTATTCTATATAGACGAGGAATTATAGCAGGTTTGCAAAGATGTGTGCACCCTTCCGAGGTGAAAGATTTGGTTGAAGAGGTCCATGAAGGGTCCTGTGGAGCTCATGTAGCAGGTTGGATGCTTTTGCAAAGAATAATGATGCAGGGATATTATTGGCCGATGATGAGGGCTGATTGCATAACGTATGCTAAGAAATGTGACAAATGTCAGCGCTTCTCGACCCTTCGAAGAACTCCTCAGGCATTGCTGACACCCATAACATCCCCTTGGCCATTTGCCATGTGGGGAATGGACTTGGTCGGGCCACTCCCGACGACAAGAGGAAGGTTCAAATACCTCGTCGTCGTTGTGGATTATTTTACTAAATGGGTGGAAGCTGAACCTCTTATTAATATGAGTTATAAGAAGGTGTATCAATTTATATGGAAGAACATCATTTATAGATATGGTCTTCCTCATGCATTCATCACAGATCATGGAACTCAATTTGATAACGCGAAGTTCGATGCATATTGTCATTAGTCAAATATATTGAAAATCCACTCGGCACCAGGCCATCCCCAGAGCAATGGGCAAACTGAGGTGACGAACAGAACGCTGCTGAATGGTTTGAAGAAAAGACTAGATGATGCGAAGGCAAATTGGATCAACGAGCTACATTCTGTACTATGGGCTTATCATACTACACCACGAGCAGCAACAAGAGAATCTCCGTACATGCTGGCATTTGGAAGTGAAGTTGTTATACCTGCCGAGCTGGGCCTCCCAACACGTAGAGTGCTGAATTTAAATTCTCCTGCCAGCGATTTGATGAGAAGATTACATTTGGATATGCTCGAGGAAGTTAGAGAAGAAGCAGCAATCAGGAATGCTGCTTACCAGCAACGAACAACTCTGTTCTACAACAAAAGAGTAAATAAATGTGATTTGAAAGAAGGGGACTATGTGCTAAAAAAAGTGATTCAAAAACACAACAAATTGGAAGCTAAATAGCATGGACCCTACAGAGTAACATAAGTTGTTCGCCCAGGAACTTACAGGATTGAAACCTTGGAGGGGTAAGAATTTAAGAATGCATGGAATGCAGAGCATCTACGCAAGTATTATTAGTAGTAGGGATTCCTATGTAAATTAATAAATGAACTTTTCTTCAGTATGAATAAAGTGTTGAAGTTTTTATCCAATTCTTTCATTTTGATGAATTTTTTTTCGGAGTATTAGTGCTACACACTATGCATCAAGTTCAAAATAAAAACCCTACCAACTACGGTTGGTCGGTCTACCAACTACGGTTGGTCGGTAAATAAAAAACCCTACCAACTACGGTTGGTTAGTCTACCAACTACGATTAGTCGATAAATAAAACCCTACTAACTACGGTTGGGCGGTCTACCAACTACGGTTGGTCGATAAATAAAAATCCCACCAACTACGGTTGGTCGTTGGTCGGTCTACCAACTACAGTTGGTCGATAAATAAAAAACCCTACCAACTACGATTGGTTGGTCTACCAACTACGGTTGGTCGATAAATAAAAAACCCTACCAACTACGGTTGTCGGTCTACCAACTATGGTTGGTCGATAAATAAAAAACCCTACCAACTACGGTTGGTCGGTCTACTATCTACGGTTGATCGATAAATAAAAAACCCTACAAACTATGGTTGGTTAGTCTACCAACTACGGTTGGTCAATAAATAAAACCCTACTAACTACGATTGGTCGGTCTACCAACTACGGTTGGTCGATAAATAAAAATCCCACCAACTACGGTTGGTCGGTCCACCAACTACGGTTGGTCGGTAAATAAAACCCTACTAACTAAGGTTGGTTGGGGAATAAAAGTTCACCAATTCCGGTTGGTCGGAAACAAATATCTTAATAAACTCTAGTTACGGTAAGCCAATTACAATCATCTCCAGTTGTTTAAATTAAACAGGATCATGAGGTAAAGGATATTTTATCACATAAAGATCAAAGATTGATAAATCACTGCAATGAAATAAACAACCAGCAAGCAAAAACATTCTACAAATTATTTAGAAGAAAAATGAAGTGACAATTTTCATTCAAATTAAATAGAGTTACATAAGTGATGAAAAATACAAGTTATTACATAAAATCCTATTCTATGGGTTTCTTTCCCTCTGCCTTTGAAGCAGGTTCCACTCCGGCAGGAGGATCATCTAAGGCATAGGGGGAGTTTAGGAAGTTTATGTCTCCAAGCATCCTGAGGTTCATTACCTAGGGTCGATCAAGTAAGTGCTTCGGGCGAGATATCTCAAAATTAGAGTGAAGACTGTAGTCACCGAGATACTTTGAAATCAGGCATTGAGGAATGGCCTGAGCAGGAATACAACTCATATCAAGTTTAAAAGGTGGCACTGGAAACTTGAGCAACCCAGGGTCATAGTAATCCCACAAATAGTGACGCTATTCCAACTGCAGCACACCCAAGGCATTCAGCCATACTTGCTTGTACCCCTCATTGTTCGACTGCTGGATCCAATCATCAAGGTGATAGAGGGCTTCATTATAACCAGCCATCCAAAATTCTTTGGGTTTCTTGTGGAATTGGTAGGTCAACCTCTCTAACTGCTCATGAAGATTCTTCACCAAATTTGTTTTGTTCTCTAAGGCAGAATTTTGGGCAGCAGGTTGCTCGTCGAAGGTCTGAATCTTCTTAAACATCTCAGCTAATGCTTGATTCTTCACCATCAACTAAAAGGTCTGATTCTCCAAAGATGATTGAGTTCTTTGTTCCTCAATTGAAATACGAGCAGCCCTTGCTCGTCCCCAAGAATCTCTTTCTCACCCGCGAGCAGAGGTAGAAGGTCCAATCATTTTTAAGGTTTTCAGTTCATCTCTCAAGTTGGCATTTTTGACCTCCAAGAAAGAGAAACCCTTGTCGTTGATAGGGACCAAAGCGCTCGAGGTAGATGCTGCAGATTTCAGCTGAGCTATCTCTCCTCGCAGGTTATTGTTTTCCTGTTCCAACAACTTCGCGATCTGCCTATGCTCCTCGACCTCAGTCTTCAAAGTCCTCTCCTTAAAATCATAAGCAGCGATTAACTTATCATATCCTTTATCAACATTTAGTTGCTAATACTTTTTCTCATACCCCTGATGCAAAAGGGTAGAAGATTCCTTATATTGTTGCTGAAGTTCCTCGATGATACCCTAGAGATCTTTGATCATCTCTTAATAAGCCACATTATTGGCAACATCTCGATCGAGTAAGCATTTAAGATATTGATAAGCTTCCACTGCTCGCTCAGAGGCATCTGAACCCAGGATATCAAAAATTTGTGATTTATCCAAATCTGTATGGCCAGCTTTGAAATATTCATTACATTTTTTCATCAACTCAGTATCGTGAGCTGACAAGAGTTCCATCCTGGCCATAAACTAGCAAAGAGAAGCAATAAACAGGATTAATAAATAATAAAGGCAGAGCAAGACAAAGAAAGTCAACATGAATAACAAAAACTCAAATTTTTATTCATCAAAAGACAGGTATAAGGTTCAGGGTTACATTCAAAAGAAATAATAAAATTAAAGCCCGAGCAACTTTACACCTTCTCCTTGTGTTTTGCGACTTCCTCGAAAGGCTAAGATGAGGAGTGTTTAGGCACATATTCTTCACATTTATCTCCTTAATTTCGGTATTTTTATGATCCCGTGCAGTGTAAATATCTTGGATTTGTCTCGTATTTATTCTACTAACCTTTTTTGGCAAGTATTTCTTGTTTTGTGTATTTCTCATGTGTTTTACAGGTATTTCATGTAAGTTAGTGCGAAGGAGAACTCAAAACAGTGAAAGAAACCAAGAAATGGAGAGTTGAAGGGCATTTTCGTAATTTTTCAGCCTTAGTCCGAAGGTGGGGCCAACTAGAAAGTTGAAGAACTCTAAATTACAAGAATACTGGAAAAAACGGCACCTCAATCCGAGCTACGGTGAAGAAGTTACGATGTTTTGAAGTTGCGCGATAATGAAGAGTCTCGATGTGCGGATTTCTGTAATTAATTAAGCATTTAATACAGTGCAACTCTTGGAAAACTTGTGCCACAAGCGAAATTTGATGCCAAATTCGTGCAACTTGGTGCTATAAAAGACCAATCCCTACCTCATTTTCAAGGAGAGTTGAATTCTAGAGAGGGGGAGTCAAATTCTAGAGGGTAGGAGTAGGATTAGAGAGAGAAAGTTAGATTGTAGTTTTCTTTGGTAGAAGTTTTCATAAACCCTAGTTGTAAGTTTGAAGAAGAAGTTTTGTTGGATTCAAATTCATCTCTTTCTCCTCTTGCTAAATACAAGTATCAATTTCTATCCTCTATTTTATTTTTCCATTCAATTCTCAATTGTTTTGCAAATTGTTAACAATGTTTGTTAGAGTTTTCTTTTGTTTTCATCATGTTTAGCTAATTTTTAAGGGTTGGGATGCATGAACCCATCCCTATGTAATTTATCTACGTAGGAAATAGAATTTAAATTTAAATTTGAAACAATCGTGTAAAAGAAGTTCACAATCATCCTAGATCTTTTAATCTCTCTTGCCCTAGGTACTTGGGATATTTAAGAATATGATGTGCGTGTAATTATTTAGCACCGCTTTATATTTATCTTTGATTTCATATGATGCGGGCTTGAACCTCATATATGTAATGCTTAGGATCTATAAAGACTGGATTCATTCAAATTTATAATTTACAATTCTAGTATTCTAATGGGTAATTACTAGGGATTGGGGGATTGTATTCCAACCTATTTCCTCATTCATTTTAATTAGTTTTATAAATTTGTTCCAACTTATTTCCCCTTGTCAACCATCATCATCTTTTTCACTTTTATTTTAGAAGTAATAAATCAATTAAATTCTATAAAACATTCCCTGTGGATTCGATACCCAGACTTACTACTATACTCCATAAAAGTGTAGTTAAAAGTTTATGTTTTTTTTTGTATTGAGGTTGGAAGCCGATAACAATGACTAGCGTATTACACGGACGCTCGGTTTTCCACTCCATCAAAATGGCGCCGTTGCCGGGGAGTGTTTGTTATAGATTATAATTGACTTACTGCTTCGTAAAAAAATAATAATAATAATAATAATAATAAATAAATAACAAAAGAAAAATGTGTGTCACGTTTTTGAATTGCCCACTTTGAAATGTCTTATTTTAACTCTTTTGGTGGCTTTAATTGTTATGCTAATAGTGAGGAGGAGGAGGCACTCAAGACTTATGACCATTGGATCAATATCACTAAAGATGATTATATTAAATAAAAGCCTAGTGCTGAGAAACTCCAAATTTATCAAAATCAATTGCTTGAAGAAGAAAGACTTGAAAAAGAATATCGCGAAAAAAATCGTTATTGGGAGCAAGAGTTAGATGCATTATTTGAACCCAATGAGGATTTTTTTTCCGATAATTTTGAAGATGAAGTAAGTTTTCAACCAAATGAGGAATTCGAGGTGCTAGAATCAAGGAAGCCTACTTTGGAAGAACTCTTGCTTGATATAAAAAAGCAATTTGATGACCGACCTGTTCTCGAGTCGAAAATTATAGCAACTTGCAAGGAGTTGAATGATTATTTGGACAACTTAGAAAAGGTCGAGACTTGCGCTTCACCTAATACTTTTGAGAATGAAATCATTGAAATTGATCCAAGTTCTTTTGAATCTCAACCTATTATAAATATTGCAAAATCTACTGAGGTTGAGGATCATTTGTCTCCTTGTGTCCCCACTATTATCGAACCATTAAATCCATCACAAGAATTGGATGAATGTCTTAAGGATGTTGATCCTCTTCTTGTATGGGAATGTTATTTTGAGATGCTTCATCTTACGGGCCACACACTTAGACGTGTCACTCCACCAGATCCAATTGAAAATTTTGAGGAAAAAAATTTTGAGGACACCAAGCAAGAGAGAGAGCTAGAGGAGTTAAGCCTAGCAGAGTTTGAGCACGAGTTTGGACAGGTAGATGCAAGCCTTAATGATGAAGTCCAATCTTTCTGGGCCTCAATTTGTCATTTGGACGAAAGCGAGTGGGACAATAGAATTGATGCATTCCTCCTTCCCAAACCTTCACCCATACCATTTGAGTCTTCGGAGGTACTTGAAGATACGACTCAAATATCGTCCGACTTAGAGACCAACACACGTGCTACGCAACAAGAGGATCCTTTTCCGGTTTATAAGGACAAGCACTCTATGCTTAAATTGTTTTCTAATATGGATTGTTCCTTTTTGTGTGCCCCTCTCCCCATACTACTTGAAAAATCTTTGGAACGTGATTTTATATTTCTTGGATCCCAATGGGACTTGTCCTCTTATGCACCCAAATCCTTCATTATCTCCCTAAATTTTGTAATTGGTGATGGTTCATTTTTTAAACTTTTCACATGCCTTCCGTTTTTCAAACGGAATACTTATTTTTCGGGAGGCATGCTTTATAGTGAGGGTACACCATTAATCCCTCAAAGTCAAATTGTATTTTGGGTGGACCCTAAAATTTTTCGACTTCTACTATATGAGTTATTAGAATTTCAAATCGTAGGTTGTACATAATTAGTTTTTTTTCTTTTTCTTTTTCTTTTTTTTTAATAGTGTAGTGTCATTAGTTAAAGATTTTGTTATTATTTTTGTTATGCTTGGTTCTAACGTGTTTTGTAGATTCAATGGACTCGCACTCATCAGGGATCGCTCCATTTGGGTAATATCTTTCGTTTCCTCTCTTTATGTTGTGTTCTTGATTCGCATTGAGGACAATGCAACATTTAAGTTAGGGGGTGTGGGATATTCTTCCCATTTATTGTTTAGATTCATTGATTCGATCACATGTTCTTTCCAAGTGTGTTTTTTTTTTTAGAAAAAAAAAAAAAAAAATTGGAAAATTTTGATAAAAACCAAAAATATTTTTGTTCAGAATAAATAAAAATTGGAATTTAAATTTTTCAAAAATATCACCTTTATTCTATTTAAAGTCTCAAATTGTTAATTCATAATGCACTAAGCCAAAATTGACCGAAGATGGAAATTGAAAGGAAATTGACGACTTTATGAATAAGTGTGGAGATTAGTCCAACCCGGTGAGATTTCGAGCCTTTCAATTTTTTATGAGTTTTTAAATCAATCCGAGTTTATGATTAACTCAAAGTTCTTTTCAGCATTTTAATAAGTCATTGATGATCTCAATCCTTTGTTTTGATCGGTTATGGGAAATGTGTGAATTATTGTCTCGAAATTCGTGCTAAATATATCTCTAAACTTAATTAATCTCGAGATGCATATGGTAATGTGATTAGCAATTTCGACAATGAAGTAGGCCCTCATTTGTTAACCAAAAATATTATCCATAAAAAGTTGTGAAAAACAAAATTATCCCTTTGCAACCCAATTTGAGCCTAAAATAATATTTCCCTTTTCGTTTGATAACCCGAAAAACCCAAATTGCCCGAAATTGTGAAAATTGAGAAAATTTATCAAGTAAGTCCAAATTGTGCAACAAAAAGGGGCAAGGAGAAAAAAATTAGATATGCTCAACAAAAATAGCAAGAAAAGAAAAAAAAATGAAAATAGAAAAAGAAAGAGAAAAATGAGCAAATGCCCGAAAAAGCACTAATGGACGTCATAAGGACATTTTTCAATTCCGAATATTCCGACCATTCCCATTTTTACCCTTTACACTTTTTAACCTGAAAAGTCCTAACCGAGTCCGAATGGCGAAATTGGTTACCGCGTGGAGAGCTAAGACATGAAAAGATAATATGAGAGATTAAAATGGTGTGAACTAGAGGTGATGTTCCCATTTCCTAATAACGGTACTCCGATGATGAGATCTTTCACCATAAATTTCCTTCTTTTCAATTTTGTATGCATGAATTTGTGTCCATTATATTTACTCTTTATATCATGCATCCCGAGAGAAAAAAGCCACAATCCGAGTGATTCGTTTGTGAGTGCAATCCGTAAGAATTTGAATCAAAACGAATTTTCGGAAAGTAACGTAATGCTCAATCGGTGGAAATTTGAGGTTTAATTTTTGGCTTCGCACACACATACTATGGTTTGAGACAGTTGAATATGAGTTGATGGTGATTATGTTTTCGAAAAATTTAAATTGTACAATTTTTAAGTATTTTGATATTTATTTGAGTCAATAAAGAATTTTGTGGGTAAATTCACTGCAAACCCTCACGAGACAAAACTCGTCCTACTAGGGTAACCTAGGGGTTTAAAGGCTTGTTGCATACGCTAAATGCAATCGCGTGCCTGCGAAAGTGGAATTTTATTTTAATAAAGGAATTTTCAAGAGTAGAATTTTGGTTAGGATTCATATACATTGCTCGGGACGCGCAAAGTTCTAAGTTAGGGGGTGTGTTTAGGAACATATTCTTCACATTTATCTCCTTAATTTCGGTATTTTTATGATCCCGTGCAGTGTAAATATCTTGGATTTGTCTCGTATTTATTCTACTAACCTTTTTTGGCAAGTATTTCTTGTTTTGTGTATTTCTCATGTGTTTTACAGGTATTTCATGTAAGTTAGTGCGAAGGAGAACTCAAAACAGTGAAAGAAACCAAGAAATGGAGAGTTGAAGGGCATTTTCGTAATTTTTCAGCCTTAGTCTGAAGGTGGGGCCAACTAGAAAGTTGAATAACTCTAAATTACAAGAATACTGGAAAAAACGGCACCTCAATCCGAGCTACGGTGAAGAAGTTACGATGTTTTGAAGTTGCGCGATAATGAAGAGTCTCGATGTGCGGATTTCTGTAATTAATTATGCATTTAATGCAGTGCAACTCTTGGAAAACATGTGCCACAAGCGAAATTTGATGCCAAATTCGTGCAACTTGGTGCTATAAAAGACCAAGCCCTACCTCATTTTCAAGGAGAGTTGAATTCTAGAGAGAGGGAGTCAAATTCTAGAGGGTAGGAGTAGGATTAGAGAGAGAAAGTTAGATTGTAGTTTTCTTTGGTAGAAGTTTTCATAAACCCTAGTTGTAAGTCTGAAGAAGAAGTTTTGTTGGATTCAAATTCATCTCTTTCTCCTCTTGCTAAATATAAGTATCAATTTCTATCCTCTATTTTATTTTTCCATTCAATTCTCAATTGTTTTGCAAATTGTTAACAATGTTTGTTAGAGTTTTCTTTTGTTTTCATCATGTTTAGCTAATTTTTAAGGGTTGGGATGCATGAACCCATCTCGATGTAATTTATCTACGTAGGAAATAGAATTTAAATTTAAATTTGAAACAATCGTGTAAAAGAAGTTCACAATCATCCTAGATCTTTTAATCTCTCTTGCCCTAGGTACTTGGGATATTTAAGAATATGATGTGCGTGTAATTATTTAGCACCGCTTTATATTTATCTTTGATTTCATATGATGCGGGCTTGAACCTCATATATGTAATTCTTAGGATCTATAAAGACTGGATTCATTCAAATTTATAATTTACAATTCTAGTATTCTAATGGGTAATTACTAGGGATTGGGGGATTGTATTCCAACCTATTTCCTCATTCATTTTAATTAGTTTTATAAATTTGTTCCAACTTATTTCCCCTTGTCAACCATCATCATCTTCTTCACTTTTATTTTAGAAGTAATAAATCAATTAAATTCTATAAAACATTCCCTCTGGATTCGATACCCAGACTTACTACTATACTCCATAAAAGTGTAGTTAAAAGTTTAGGTTTTTTTTGTATTGAGGTTGGAAGCCGATAACAACGACTAGCGTATTACACGAACGCTCGGTTTTCCACTCCATCAAAATGGCTCCTTTGCTCGGAGGATATTGGCAGTTGCTCGACAAAAGTACTGGTAGATTGAAGCTTCTCGGTAGGAGTAATAGTTAGTTGGGGCTGCTCGTAGAGAAGTTCTGCTGTAGGGACCTGATCCCCAACCATCATTGAAGATTCTTTAGAGGAAGCTTCATCCTCTTCTTCTTCTCTAGGGGAAGTAGGAGGACCATGAACATGACGTTGAAACAGCTCAGAACTCTCTGAGACCTTCAACTCCTACAGAGAAGCAATCCATCCATCCCTGAAGAATTTGAGGCTAGCAAAATCCAATTGAGAGGACATGGTAGCTAGGCCTTTGTTCCAACCTTTGTCCCAGCCAGCACTGAAGGACTTTTTAACAGCCAGTTTCCTCTTCACCTTCTCCGAGGAAAGCTTTTCAGATAAGAGTTCCTCAGCAGCTTTCAATTTCCTTTATGCCTCTTCCTTGTGACGATCAGCTTCACGGAGTTTACCCAGTTCTTCTTCAGCAGTTTTAAGCTTGGTCTCAAGATCTCCAGCATTTTTGATCTTTTCCTCAAGATCAGTATTCTTCTTCTCACATTCTTTCATTTTCCTCTCCAACTCCTAAGAGGCCTCCACAACTTTCTATTTCTCTTGCTCAATGGCTTTTAATTGCTTTTCCCAAGCAGTTTTATCTTCGTCATACTTCTGACGAGAATCCTTTAATGACTGTGTCAGACCTACAAGAGCTTCCTCCACACCTGATGAGGAGCTCGAAGCTTTAATAGATTCATTATTTTTCAAAATGGTGTTGAAACAAGTTACCAACTGGAAAAAGAAAATAATTATGAGTCAGTGCAAGTACATAATATTGAAAAGCGAAAGTTTAGATTAGTAATACTTACTGAGGCAATATGTTGAGCTGCCAAGGTGGTAACCCTATCCCGAGAAAGAGTGTCTTCAAGACCTTAGATTTCAGGGATAATCCAAGACTTCACAGAGCTCATGGCAGAGCTCGGAGCAACAAAAGCGGGAACACCACTTCCAGCAGTTAGAGACTGAGAGATGGATTCAACCACTTTATCCTAGGAGCTTTTCTTCAACTTCCTCATGGGAGCAGGAACATTTTTGACTAAGGATGTGGTCTTGGTCGGTGATATAACTAAAACCTCGCTTGGAGGAGAGACAACAACAACCTTGCCCGGAGCCACAGGGGGCTTCTCGGCAACCTTTTTAGCAGCAGCAGGAGGGGGTGCATCAACTTTTCTTATCCCTTCCTCTGGGACATCCTACTTATTTCTCTTTGCCTCTATATTGGCAGAGTCTGATTTGTCAAAGTATGAGGGAGCTCTTCTTCTCTTCATTCTGTCACTGAGAGGGATATTTGATTCAGGAGAGAAACCTTCAGAAGCTGGTGCTGGTTCTATGTCACTTATTATTGGACGAGCAGTAAAAGATGAAGTGTAACTCTTATACTGCAACAAGTACGAGGCTAATCTGATATGTTCGTCAGCAACAGTTTGATGCAAACTCCAGATAAGTTTCAAATGCCTCAAATTGACATCAGTTTCTTTAGGGGATTTCTTTTTGCTATCAACTGCAAATAAACAAAAAATTAAATGTCAATGACGCATTTTATCAAACACAAAGAAAACATAATTTCAAAAATAAAATAAAATAAAAACAACCTATCCCATTTCCATAGGGAGGGCATCTAGGACCCTGGTACACATCATCTCCATTTAATGGAGCATGTTGCCAATTTTTCATAACAACCCCGTGCTCAAAGTAATCCCTGTTGGCATCGGGGAGATTGACAACTAAATCTCTATTTAAAAACCTAGTTTTTAAATAAAAAGTGCTATCACTAACAACCCATCCATAGCAAAACATAATTTCCGGAATTCCTAAACGAGTTCCATGAATTTGATTTAACCTATGGACTCCATTAATTATTCTCCAGGTATTGGGAGCTATTTTTGCAGGTACCACGTCAAAATATTGACAGAATTCCAAACACAAGGGGTTTGGAGGAAAAGAAAAGCCACATTCAGCTACAAAGAGACTGGGGAACCAATGTCCCTCAGCCAAACAAAAATAGTCAGAAGGCTTAGAAAGCTTTTCCAATATAACCCAGGAAGGAATAAAAAAATTAGAGCGAAATTTGTCAAGAGATTCGACGGCGTAAACCATGATGAACAAAAGAAATAAAAGAGAAGGAAGAAGATCTTACAGGAAAAATATGAATCAGGTGACAACGAACAATGGAAGAAACGAACGCACAAGATAGAGAAGAAGTGAAGAAATTCTAAAGATGCAGATTTGAAAAAGTAAAAGACGATCGAGTTTTCTGAAGCGTTTAAATACTTTACCTCGAGAATGGAGAAAAGCAATGATTACCAAGATTGACGATTGCGTATTCGGTGGCTAAAAAGAAGAAAAAGGCATGAAACACGAAGCAGTTATTGAAATTCGAAACACTTTAAAAGCCAGATACTATGTACTCAGAAAAGGAGTTATGTACAATGAACGATTGTCTAAAATTTATAAAGTTTAGGCGGCATAAATGTTCCATACTTTTCTTCAACATCAAACCACGAAACATTGGGGGCTTCTGTTGATACCAAATTTAACCTGCTGACATGGACCAATTATGTGGAGACACTTGTCAATCTACATGGCAACCGAGAATATTTTTTGACAACACATTGACTCTGAGGAACTCAACCTTCCCGACCAACTCAGTCGCTCCGAGCAGCAAGTGCTCTCTGAGGAACTTTATTGTGCCGAATAACTCATATATACCGAGCTACTTAGGCGGTCCGAGCTGCATCTCCTACAGAACATTTATAATCGAATAATTAAGAGGATTGAATGCGCATTAAATGTTGATTATTATCATACAGATGTACACACCGATTGGACAGCTATGTAATATTCTCTCGAATGTACAGCCTCAAGGCTATAAATACATTGTAACCTCCTCATTAGCAGGGGACTCGGAATTTCTTGGTAAACGCATTGTCGAGAATTCTGCAAACAGTTAGCAATAATATAAATAGTGGACGTAAGCAATTCTTTCAAGGATGAACCACTTTAAAAATCTCTTGTCTTATTTATTTTTTATCTGTGATTAAATAATTATAGATAATCTAATTTTTTACATCAACACCCATGTTGAATAAGGTTTGATTTACATATTTTGGAAGATTTAATACGAATTTGGGTGGGTGTAATCTATGAATTGAAGTAGGATTCCATGTGGTGATATTCCTCTGCGTTGGTAACACGAAATCAAAGGGTTAATGATTAATTATATGAATGAAATCTGGGTTTTTAATTAAAAGAGATGAGGAACATGAGAAACTAGGGTTTTTTATACTTTTAGAAGATAATTGATTCTGGGATTGAATTCGTGATGAATTAATGTTTAATTTACGTTGGAAATCATTCTTATACATTTATAAAATGATTAATTATGTTGGTTTGAAATTTGGTGAAGTTTCATTGATATTTAAGGAAGGTATTAGGGTGAGAAATCATAAAAATACGTGGGGAAGAAGAATACATGTTACAGGCGAATCGATTCAGACCAAGGCCGAATTGATTCGGCTGCCCAGATTTGGCAAATTTTTCCTTTTTGATATTATTTCCTATTGGGATGAATTATGGGGAACTTGGGGGTTAACCCTAGAATTAATTAAAGGCTTAGAGGAAGTTGGTAGGTATATGTTTGAGACTTAATTAGATCTGAATGTGGGTAAGATTGTAACTTTAAATTGACGATAGTAAATCGAGTGAGTTACAAATCGAAAATTTAGAATTTGTGTTCGGGAAGAGTAGACCATGACCTATGGCTATAACCAGTAGGGTATGACTATAATAAATATTGAATTAACTTAAGGGGCGACTATGGTCCTTTTGGATAGAGAATAATATTCGGGAAAAAAATACAATAATGAGTTAATATTGTGAATTAATGATACGGTAAGTATTCAAGGGATAAATAATACTTACGGATTATATTTATAGGTTTATTGTATACCTATACGGATTATATTTATAGTTGGAGTGTATACCTGTATGGGTTATTATTATAGGTTATGTGCATGCCCATACTGAATATACATATGGATTGGGTTGTATGTAGGCCTATTATGTACTTTTGTGTATATGAATATACTTACACTGCTTACTATCACGGAGGCTCCGCGCAATGGCTGATCCTACCTTGACGATTCTATTAAGGTTTGGAATTGTGCCCCAGAGCATAATGTTGATAGTGGATAACTATGAGAGAGGAATAGAGATGCCGACAAGTCATTTGGTTATGCCATGTATGTGCGCATCCCCAAAGACTTACTGTTATGTTTGCCTCCAATATGTGTATTCTTGATTTATGATTCAAGGAAGACATTTCGAATCAATAGTACATGATTAGGTACGAGAGTTAGTTGGACTTGATAGCAGAGTACGTAAGTATGCATCATGGTGGACAACCTGATGGATGCTATATATATATATATACACACACACTACACCAAAATTGTCGAGTTATCACGATCATTGACCATGACATGTATGGGGTGACAACATTTTTTGTCACGGACTCGTCACAGTCAAAGATCGTGATAAGTTCATTAGACTTGTCATGATCCTATCACGGTCTTTGACCGTGACAAGCCAGTGACAAGTCAAAAAAATTATCACAATCGAAGATCGTGACAAGTTTCTTTGCCAAGGACATGTGACGATCTTTGATCTTGACAATTCTGGGCAAAATTTAAAAAAAACAACTGCTAGGCAATATGGCTACTGCCACTACCCAGCAGTATATTTTTACTTGTTATAACAAAATTGTACGTATTCAAATCGAGTATATATCCAAATAAAATACAAATCATATACCAAATCAAGGCATTTATAATCCATATCCAAATAAAATAGAAATGAAAATATCCATCATATCCAATCCAAATTGTACCAAAATCAAAAGAATATAAACACAATCCAATATTGAAAATCAAAAGAGATATAAATAATGTCAATCTTTAGTAGGTCGAGGAAGGAAGGAAGGCCACACAACATATGAATTCACACACCCCACAATATGATGAACACCACATTGGTCGCGCAACCACACAGGTGAGATCTCCTTTCCCTCCACCACATACGTGATGCGAACTTTTAATTCCATGTCTTGGAGGGGAGGTCCATGAACCGGCATACTTGGGCAAAAGTTTGGATCCCTCAAACCCCTCTCTATAGAGATGCCAAAATATATGTCGAGTAGATGCATGCTCAACAAACCGAGTGTTCACATAGGCCGCTCGTCGGGGGTCACGATGGGAAATGGATCATCATATGGCACCGAGTCCGTGTGTATCGGCATTGAAGCAATGTCATCAACATCATCTTCCTCATCCTCTGCAATATCCCGTATTTTTATGGCTTATAATTTGGGGATTTATTAAATTTGAATTGAGATATTAATTTAATATTAATCCGAAAATTATTTTAAATATTTACTAGCGTGACGAGAGTTAGTAATTATTGAGAATTTGTTGAATATTACTAGATGAGTAAAGTAATAAATATGATTGCATTATCAAAATTATCACGAGTGAATAAAATGGCAATTATGAAAATTTAAGTTAGGACGCGCCTCTGTCGTGTCGGGACTAAATTATTATATTTAAAAGTGAATAAATTTCAAGTCACCCGTATGGCCATTTCGAGTGCGCCAACATGTCCGGAAGGAGGCATCCCGGGAGTGTATTTTAGACATTTTGTATTTTTGGGTAATTAAACCCACGAATTTACCTAAGGTATATCATCCATTTGAGTTAGGCTTTTAGGGTTAACAATCACAAAAGTTAAGAACGGGCGTTAGAGAAGAAGGTAGGAAGATTTTCAAACAATCCAAGGCCAAGAACTCATCCGTTTGCACCGCCACTACCACCAAAACGTAGATCGCACGAAGAGGAACGCAACCATACCTTTCTCATCCATAAATCAGACCCTTGAAATTCCAGGCAAGTATCTAACTTGCTTCTCTTTTAGTTATCGTTTCATTCATGTTATATTAGAATTTTTATACCCATGTTTCATGAATGAATTTGAGGAATTTAAGGATTTAATCACATGTCTTGATTTAAATAAATATATTCTGGACATCCCAATCATAGGTAGAGAATAACCCACGGATTTTTATGAGTATAGAAGCAAGAAATCTGGAAAAGAATTAAAAGAATGAAAGTTCATCAAAATTAGGGTTCTTGTTAAACATGATGATTTATCCCATAAATTGAATACCTTTGATGAATTTGGACATGTTTCACGTAGGAAATCATGTATATAGGTATATATAACTAGTAGTATTATTGTTTGGGTGTTTGGAAATCGTTAATGGCATTTTGGAGTAATTTGGTGGGTGAAACCCGTAGGTTGAGAATGCAGTTTCTGGGCAAGAACTACTTGATCGATCGATCGACCCAAGAACATCGATCAATCGATGATCGATTGATCAACCCTTTCCTCGATCGATCGACCCTTCCTGGAAAACTGCATATTTTTCCCCTTTTTGTTTAATCCGGTTTAAATACGTAGGAACCCTTGATTATTATTTATAGAGTATAATGGGTCGTAAGGAGGACCAGTAGAGTCCAAATAGACTTCGTTGAATGAAATTTAATATGGGTTGAAATTGTGGGTTAATAGGGAATTTCGGTACACATTATAGATTATGCGTAAGTTCATGAATGAATTGAGGGACTCATGAAAAACTTTGACCAGAAGGTTAGAGAGTGTATACCTACTGAAATTGTATTTAGTAAGAGAGAATACTTCGAGAGATAAGAAGTAAGTATGAAATAAATTATAAGTGGGAATAAAAGAGATGAATCCCTTATACGAGATAATTGGGTAAAATTGTACTAAACACGATTAATAATAATTATGGGTCGTGGGTAAACCTTATTGGAATTTGTGTATCTACATATGGATGTGTGACTGTGTACATATATTAAATACTTTAATTATGAATAATCATATCCGTGCTACTTGCTATCATGGGGGTTACCGCGCCGGGATAGTCTTATCTCGATAGGACCTTTATGGGGGATATTGACTTGTACCCTCGAACATAGGATTCCTTGGTACAGGCTATCTGAGAATGATGGTCAGACTGTCCTAAGAGACGTGAGGGGTATGTGATGACCTCTTAGTGACTTGGAACTATGATTGGCCTCCATTTTGTATGTATTGTGTTAATATAGTTCGAGAGTGATTCCGAACTAGTAATTCCCTTAGTACGAGTGATACGGGGACTTGATAGCAGAGTATGTCATCACTATAGAATTTATGTGGGGTGTCAATAGTATATATAAGATATGAGGGACTGATATATATATATGAACTTATATGGGAACTTTCTACTATGCGTATAAGTAGTTAAGTAATGAATAAATTCTCCAAATTTATAGTAAGTGTTCGGGAACCTTGTAACGGTATGGTGTGGATTTAAGCAATGTAATAAATCTTAAAGAAATTGATTTTGTTTAAACTAAATATCATAACCCTTCTACTTCTCAGGGTAAAACTTTAAAGAAAAATAAGTTAGATAAACTTATGAGTTTAGTAGTACGGTAGACGTGCACATTAGATGAGAGGTGAGAATTCTCAAGAGAGTGTCTCATACTAACATGGTTGTTACATTAACCGTTAAGCAATTTAAATACTTTCTAAACTATTTTAAACTATTTTACACTCGGTATCTGACCTGTTTTTTGTCATTTATCTCTCTTGTATATATATGTATGTATTACAGGTGCCCAGCCACCTGGGCGTCATTCATAGGTTCTTTGGATTTGTCATAATGCAGCTTATGTGGGAGTTGCAGGCCCTTTCTTTAGACGACCTCTTCGTTGATTATGCTTAGCTAGGGCATGTGTCTCCCGTTTCCCTATTCAGTTTGGATCTGTCAAAGATTTATGCTTATGTTATTTTCAGTATTTGGTACTCTTTGGGAGTTAACTCTTGTCAGGATGATTTCAGTTTTAGTTTTAAACTTGGTGAGGTTTATCTAGATGGTTTAATTTTTGTTTGTTAATTTCCATCCTTTGTATTTATGTGATTCTTAAACTGTTGTTTGTAAAAAAGTTTTTCATATTGGAATTTAATAAAATGGAAAGAAGGTTTTAAAGTTGTTTTGACACTTAGATTAATTATTTAGGGTGTTTAAATTGGAAATTCTATTTTGTGACAGTGATGATAACAATGAACCAACCATTCACCATTATTTTAATTTAATAAAGGACTGATCACCCGATATTTAATTAGGCGGGGTGTCAGCGGTGGTATCAGAGTATCTGGTTCTAGCGTACTTTACGATGTGTATGGCTTATTTTGTTTTCATCGTAGCGTCTTTGATTTATAACCCTATTTTAGGACTGTTGTATTCTTGTGTTTACGCTTATGTCTTCAGCTATTTAAGATTTGATAATAACTATAGACTAATAAACTTCATTCTCGTTTCAGTTGCTTCCAAGATGCGTACCTCGAGACAGGTATGCCCAGCCCGAGCAGCCCGTAGCTCCGGCACAGGGAATGATGAACACAACTGAGGTAGCCTCCATTGTTGCTGAGGCGGTGAATGTCGCATTAGAGGTGGTGCAACAGGATCCACCCCAGATTCAGGCAGTAGCGCCAGTACCGGTACAGCTTCACACTGCATGGGAGCGGGTTAGGGATGCCTTTCAGAAGGCGCATCCCCCGGAGTTCTCGGGTAGCTCGGACATAGTAGTCGCCAGCCAATGGAAAAAGGATATTCATAGGCATCTGCGCATGTATGAGTGCACCGACGTGCAAAAATAGTTGTTGGCTTCCTTGAAGCTAGTACGGGCCGCTTTGCAGTGGTGGGAGTCCACCACCACCTTGGATGAGAGGGACAACATCAGGATTCTGTCATTTTGGGTGCGGTTTGACCACAAGTACTTCTCATCCACCGTGCAAACTGAGATGAGGTGGAGGTTACTGAATCTTAAATAGGAGAGTATGACCGTTGCTGAGTACGAGGAGGCATTCACCAGACTTATCATTACAGTGACGTATGAGGCACCCACTGAGGAGAGTATGACCGTGCCCGTAAATTCTTCTTCCACGTCTTATATTGATCCCTCAATAGCTCCAACGTGGGGTCGCGGAGATATGTGGCAATTTGAGTTATTCCTGTCAAATAAATTCAGATCATCATGTAGGTAATTATTATAGTTATAAATATAAATATAAATATTCAACCTGTAGCGCCCCCCAGATGTTCATCTTTAGGTCAATAGGGACGACCCTCCAATCAGTGTAGCCTGGGCCGACAATCGCCTTCAATAACTCTAGCACTCTAGTCAATAATGTCGTCTTATTCTCGATGACGACCCCTGATTCGCCCCATTTTGGGGGCCTACTATTCGAGTAGTCCTCATCGCCTCCGCTACTACGTCCTGATGAAGTTGTTTTTTGCAAAATTTTTTATCATTAATACAAAGTTGGATATGAAATTTGAATTAATGCTCAAATCCAATAGTAACAATGCATACTAATACCAATACCTACTAATATCAATTTATACCAATTACAATTTATACCAATACCAATATCAATATGAATTTATACCAATACCAATATCTATTTATTCCAATACCAATTTATACCAATTTTAATTTTTACCAATATCAATTTATACCGATTTAAATTTATGCCAATACCAATACCAATACCAATTTATACCAATTTCAATTTATACCAATACCTGCTTAGGATTAAAATGAAATTTGTGCTTAAATTGATGAAAATTATAATTAACATTAATTTTTTGTCCGATAATAATAGAGAAATAGAACAATACAACCACTCGTCAGTACCAAAAATTTGAATAATTATTACAAATCAAAAAATTGTATCGGATTCGGGTTATTATAAAAAAAATGGATTGATATTCGGTAGGTGCACCCAAGTCATTGACACTACTATTTAGACGCTTTGGACCATATAGGACGATTGACCACGACTCTTTGTTGATATACTCAGAGTAAAACACTTGCTTGACTTTTTGAAAAGAACAAACAAACAATGCATCGGTCACGTGTTCGTTCCTCTTCAACTTGGACAAGTCAACCATGATGAAATTGGTGCCAGGATCAACTTTACAAGCATTTTTATCCTCAAATCTTACCCAATCACTGTAAAATAAAACCTCTTTGAAGTTTACATAGTCTAATTTAAATATATTTTGAATTACACCATAGTATGTCATTTCAGTTTCAATGAGATTTTTATCTTTCGCACTCACTCGAAAAAAAGTAAGAGCCTTGTATGAAATGCCTGAGTTCTGTACATTAGTATTTTCCTCGTACACCATTGCTCCAAATACGTAACTGTTAAATCGATACTTTTTGTACTCTCGTTCCATGAACAAAGGTCCAGTGGATAGACGATAAAACCTTGATGTTGTATCACCAGCCTTTAAGAGCTGAGAATATAGATAAATTAATTAGGTTAGTTGTAAAGATTTCTTGTAATGTGACATTTGATAACAGTCTATATTAATTATAATTACTTCATGTGAGAACCATAGTCCAAGCTCATTGTTTGAATGTGCCATTGCTTTTTCGTCTTTTATTATTCTCATAGGCTTCATATTTTCTGCATAGCTCGTGATGAAAGTATTACAAAATTAATCATGTAAAAATTAAAATAATTTAAAAGTTAAAATATTTTAAACTTATTTTTTCCATTCTTCGACATATTTATGTGTGTTAAGAAAATAACGAGCTACTTGTTCATGTTGAAAACTCATTAATTTCACTCGTTTTCCCATCACATGGCCACCCTCATCGATGAAATCATCATTGCCATCCATGCTGGTCAAGTCAGGCATATATTCCCGAGTATAGATTGATGACTCCACTGTGATGTATTCCTCTACAATTGATCCTTTAATGTATCGTGTATTCTTGACATAACCTTTGAAAAATTTCATCAATATTTCAAACGGATACATCCAGCGATATCATACTGGGCCGAAAAGAATAGCCTCTTCGCATAGGTCTACCAATAAGGGAACACTTGTGTAAAAGAAAGATGAGGGAAAGTATTTATCCAAGACACAAGTTGATTCGTTCACCGCTAGTTTGCCTCCACTACGTGATCTCGATTGACTACCTTCTCACATAAAAGTGATAAGTAGATACTAATTTGCATAATAGCCCTCCACAAATCCTTGTGCTTGGAGAAATAGTGCTCAAACAATAGAGCAACTAATGGAATGATCACATGCCAATCGTGGGACTTACACTTATATAAATCATGGGTAGCATAATTCACATTCGTTTGTAAGTTGGAAGAAAAATTAGACGGAACTTTCAAATTATATAATATGTCTAAAATAATCTTCCTTTCCTCACTCGTCATAGTAAACGCACCAGGGGGAATTATTTTCCTTTCACTATTATCTTCTTTCAACCATAGTTGTGGCTTAAGTTTCAACGATTTAAGGTATTTTAGTTCATTTTCTCCATCCTTCGAATGACTCCCCCCAAGGCATGTGCCCACAATATGTTCAACGATATTCTTCTTTGCGTGCATCACATCCCATACATTGCGTGCCGGGTTATTTTTCCCATAAGGAATGTCAAATAAAATTGACCTCCTAAACCATGCCCTTCTTGTCTCAGTTTCATTCCTAGTTGGGTCTTCTTATGCTTGGCATTGTTAAATTTAGGATTCTTACCAGGCATATTAAGGACTCAATCAGAAGATTTATTTTCAATTTCTGAGCCTGAAAGTATTATCGATCGTATCCTATGTTTAACCCCTCCCGGTAAAAAATTAGAACCTTTATCAAATCTAAAACTATGAGGGGGGGAGGGGGGTAAAAACCTCTTATGGCAATGGTGCACATTTTTTGAGCTAGTGGGGAGATGAAGAGATTCATTCTCTTCTCCACAAATAGTACATCCCAAATAACCATGTACGACACAATCAGATAATGTCCCATAAGCTGGAAAATCATGAAATGCCCACATCAACATAGCTTTCAGCGTAAACTCTTCTTTTATAAAAGAGTCAAATGCTTGGACACCCTCTTCCCGTAAGTCATTTAATTCTTCTATCAAAGGATCCAGGTAGACATCGATGTTCTCAGTTGGTGCCTTTGGCCCATGGATCAACAAAGATAGCACAAAAAATTTAGATCTCATACAATGTGAAGGAGGGAGGTTTAGTGGGGCTAGGATCACTAGATATACACTCTGATTGGAGCTTATATTTCCAAATATATTGAAACCATTTGTTGATATTTCCAAATGAATGTTACGCTATTCTCGAGAAAAATTGAGATACTCGAAATTCATCATCTTCCAAACTGTAGAATCAATAGGATGGCGGAGGAGATGTTATCCTACTTCTTCCCTAGCATGCCAAGTCATTGCCTCCTCTATCCATGAAACTGTGAAAAATATCTTTAATCTAGGCCCAACGGGAAAATATTTCAACACTTTTTGAGGCACTTTTGAGTTTACACCTTCTTTGCCAGTAGATTGGACATATGTATGTTTATGGCATACCGGACACCGATCGAGATTTTCATACTCCTTTCGGTATAGTATGAAGTCATACACACAATGATGAACTGATTTATACTCCATTCCCAAAACTTTCAAACTATTTTTCATAGTAGGATAGCTGTTTGGAAGCGTATTTTGCTTAGGTAGCAAGCCTTTCACCCAATTCAAAATTCTTGTCACGCTGGTGCCAGACAAACCATATTGAGTCTTCAAATTATGCAAACTAACCATGGCATGTAAAGTTAATTGACCTTTCTCACAACCATGGTATAATGACTGGCTCACCTTAAATTTTAAACTTTGGTAGTCATCATCAAGGTTTATTCCGATATCTTCACCAGCACCTGAACCTTGTACATCGTCAGTGACCTCATTATCTTCCACTTCATGAACTTTTTACGCATCATAAACTAAATCCTATAGCATATTATGATCTATATTGTCATCCTACCTTTATATATCTATCCTACTTGTTGAAGGTTGTTGTGAAGGTCGCTTGGGGAGAAAAGGAACATTCGGTTCCCCATGAAAAATCCAACTTCGATAACTATCTTGCATACCCGATCTTAACAAATGTAGTTCAATTTTTTCCATTCAAACACCTTACCATTCTTAAACCTAGAACACGGACACGGAGATTCTTCATTATCATGGTATCTCTTTGCACATTTCACAAATTCATTAGCACCTCTGCGAAACACATCCCCTAATATATTTGTCTCACCCATCCAATCTTTGTATTTAGGATATCTCATCATAGCTACTACAAACAATCACCTATTATTGGTAAAATAGCATAAAAATTTATGAATATTTAGTTCCAATTAGTATAAACACCTATTAAATGTGTACGCATAACAACTAGAAGACTAGGTTCCATGGCCAAATTTATTCGTGCATTCAAATTCAAATTCAATTTGAATTTGAAATTTAAATTAAAATTAAAATTTAATTTAGAATATTAATTCCTATTTCCTCCATCTCCTCTAAAGGGCGAGTGGTTCTATCCCATTCAAAACCGCATATTTCTGTAATATACATAACAACTCATATACATTGTTCCAATTTGAGGAAAATTCGGCAACATATCCCCATAGTTCTCTAAGTACATGACGTGGGTTGGTAAGTGTGAGTGTTATTACAATTTATCAATTGAAATAACACTTAACATCGCATCATATAGTATGTACCCATAGAACATTAAGATATGACTGCAGAACTTCCTCCAAAAGTAACAAGTTTAAGCCACTAAGAATATTATTATATAAAAACTATGCAGTCTGGCCCAAACTATCTAAAGGGGAAAATTCGAGAGATATCACTCCAGGGGCAATGACTCTCGAACGGGTCTAAGGGATATTTAAGGCGTACACATAAGAACTAGAGGGCTAGTATCTACGCGCACTATATGTAATTTCAATTATGTTTCATTTAATTATTATAAGTTCGTGGTCATGCAACTCTCGAACGTCTCGTGGCACAAAGAAATTTCAGAAAAAAGTTGAAAAATTCCCCCCCCCCCCCATTTGAACAATAAATCAGTGGTTGTGCCACTTCCAAAATTAACCAATATAATTATTTAAAAATTTATTAGTGTGAATCAATAAATCCAGGATTTTAAAAAAATTAAACAACCAACTTCCATATCCAACCACATCCGTCCAATATAATCGAACAACAACAACAAACCAACAAATGTGTATCTCGTACTCCTTATAATTCATCTACTCAATCAATTCATTTCCAACAACATAAGAAATTAAATACATATGACTAATTAGGTTCAAGCCCTCAATAATAACACCCAGTCAACATTAACAATTTCTAATCAATTTCAAACCTAAATAGAAATACACAAACAATATTTGGAAATTAAGAAAATATAATTATTTAAGGATTTATTTGTTTGAATTATGCTCCCCCTCCCCTACCCCCTGCCGTTCCACCCCCAACCCCCAATCCCTCCAACACACACTTCGCACCTTCTCCTCCACCCCCTTCCCCCACCCCCTTTCCTCCTCTACCCCCTGCCCCCGCACCCTCCCCCCCTCCCCCCCCCCCCCCCCACACACACACATGCACACACATTCCCCCCCACCCCACCCCACCCACAAATACACCTGCACACACAAAAATAATGGAAAGAGAGAGGGAGAGATAAATATACATCTATATACACATCTACTCACACATATACAAAAATACACACTCATATACACACATATAATGGAAAGAGATTGAGAGAAAAATGTACCTTAGAGAGAGAGAGAGAGAGCAGTTGCGTGAGAGAGGGAAAAAGGAGGGAATGGAAAGGGTGGGAAAAATAAAAAGGGTAGGGTTTTTTTACTGGGAAAATTGACACGGACTAGTCATGGTCAATTATCGTGATAAAAAATTCTCACGGTCTTGTCATGGTCATTAGTTGTGACAAAAACGCGTGCTTTTTTGTCACGATCAATGACCGTGACAAGGCTAGCAGGCTCAAATGTGATAATTTGGTATTTTTGGTGTAGTGATATATATATATATATATATATATATATATATATATATATATATATATATATATATAGAGAGAGAGAGAGAGAGAGAGAGAGAGAGAGAGAGAGGCAGGCTCCTGTGCACACTAAGTTTGCACAGTACTGGCGCACACCAATTTTTTTAAAGCATTAATAAATAAAATTTGAGTTCATTTTTTACGTGATATTTAAACATTTCAAGGGACCCACGTAAAAAAATCAGCTCAAAAAAACTATTTTTACTATTTTTAAAAAATTGTCAAACTTTCGCAGCTTTTAAACTTCTTAAAAGCAGCAAAACTTGGACCTATTTTTTAAAAATAGCAAAAAAAGTTTTTTTTAGCTAATGTTTTTTACATGGGTCCATTGAAATGTTTAAATATCACACAAAAAAATCAACTCAAAAATAATGTTTTACTATTTTAAAAAAATGATGTGCAAACTTAGTGTGTATAGGAGCCTCTCTCTCTCTCTAGAGAGAGAGAGAGAGAGAGGAAGGCTCACCTACATCATCATGTATACATCACACCTATTTCTAGTTCCTAAGAAAACGTTTCTCCAAATTTATTATTTTTCTCTTGAAATTAACCATCTAATTAGCTCATATTAAAAAATTAGGTCAAAATACATTTTGAAGCTATTTTTAAAAAATTCACAAAAAACTATTGACGCAGACCCTTATAAATAAGGTATTTTTAGAAGTTTATGGTGGATTTTTTTAAAAATAGTTAGAAAATGTATTTTGACGTAATTTTTTGAATATGGGTATATTAGAAGGTTAATTTCAAGAGAAAAATACAAAATTTGAAAAAACAGTTTTTAGAGCCTACAATTAGGTGTGATGCATGGATGATGTATAGAGCATGATGTAGATGAGCCTTCTTCAATATATATATATATATATATATATATATATATATATATATATATATATATATATATATATATAGGATAGGGGTGTTTAAATAGTAAAACGATTTAACGGTTGGGATTGGATTTTTGTGGGGATCTAAGGGCGTGAGGTTTTTCCATTTCACCACTCATCATTGTGACATGGAAAATGAGATAGTTCAATCCTTCAACCCAAACCCTATCACGTATCCTCATTTTATCCTTCTCGCTCATATGATGTCTCCCCCCAAAACCCTACCTCTCCTCAGTCGCCGCCCCCTCCTCCGTCGCCCCTCCTTCTGTCCACGTCTTTCTCCTCTTAAGAGAACCCCTAGAGGTAATATCGCTCTCTTATCTCCTTATCTCTTACAAGCACGCACACACAAAATTTCACCCACATATATGTTTGTTTCATGGGTGCGATTTTTGTCTGATGGTGCGATTTTTAATAAATCTATCATCAAATTTTGTTCTAACCATGTCTCTGTGTCTTTAATGTGTTTGTTTCATAGGTCTTAAGGATGGATTCCTGAGCGGAGGCTTAATATTGAATGATTTTATGTGAGTATTTAATTATTTTGTGTACGCGGTTCCAGAATAGGGTTTGCAACTAATCTTCTAGTTTTTGCAACCAATCTTCTAGGGTTTGCAACTAATCTTCTAGGGTTTGTTCCTGATTAGGATTTATAGGGTTTGAGTTTTTTTCTTACAGATTTTAATCTATGTTTCTAACTTTTAATCATCTGAAGTGAACCAATAAACATCTGATGGTGCGATTTATTAATTGTTACAGTATGAGTCTTTGTTGGGGGATTACAGTATATTTCTAACTTTTATAATATCAAGTAAAGTCTTTGTTGGGGGATTACATTTTATTCTGTTTCATTTTTTAAGCTGGAAGATTTGTCTTTTATGTTTGTATATTGTTTTTTTAATACCTATTACCCCCCAAAACATTTGTCAATATAGTTTTATCATTCCATGTATGTTGAATGTTTAGCAAACTTTAACATTCTCCATTCGACATTATCATGCTTTGAATTCTAAATTTGTTTATTGTTATTTTCTTAATAGTTTTATAAACACTTAGTTATATTCTTATTCATTTATGGCTATTTTCTTCTATATTATAGGTAATGATGGCTGGGAGATGATATAATTCCATTGAAATGGGACTTGCTAACAACGAATAACAAATGGGACTCGCTAACAATATGAAAATGATGGCTGGAGTTGGACTACCATTAGTTGGCTGCCAAATGGGCTCTGAACAAGTGTAAAAATTATGGGCTCTGTACATTCGCCGGTGGAGTGAACTACCAATAGTTGGGCTCGGCACAACTATGAAAGTTGATGGGTGGAGTGAACTACCATTCGCTGGCGACCAAATTTGATCAAATTTATTTTCTTGTAAAGCAACTTTCCTTTAAATCTAGGCAAGCTTTGATCTCAAATTGGGTATTATTGATGCTGATATTTGTATAATTCTTTATCGTTTTATCCTCTTTCGCGGTCATTTTTTTATGGACACAAACTATACAAGGTTCAAGACATGCGACCTGACTTGGCAACTAGAAGTGGAGGCCATTCTTGAATATAGGTTACCTTTAGAATGGAGCTTACTTTCCCCGTTTTCTATTCATATAATCCAGGTAATCCCTTGTTTAATGTATCATGTATTTTATGCCACCTCACTTCTACTTGAGAATGGGAAATACGGTACTAAACATATATGTATAATTCCTTTTGAAAATAAATGAATATAAATGCATTCTTTAATTTGGTGCAATATATTATGATATGTAAGAGTGCCATGAATTCTATGCCAGATTGATTTTATGATTTGGTTTGTGTGTGATTTGGGTTTTTTGATTTGTTTATGGATGTGAGGGAATGAGTTTCATGATGCATATGAGCTAGGAATAAACACCTTGCCCCTTAAAAAGTGTACAAAACACAATAATAGTCCATTCTTTGATTTACTCCGTCTTTATTTTCAATTATAGTTTATATGTAAGTGAACACTGATATTTAATTATAAAATCTTCTTTTTTCTTTACACTTTAATGTGGTTTTGTATGGCATCGGTTTAACCTATATTTTTATATAAGGTTTATTCGAATTTGATTACATTGTGTTGGTTTTTGAATTGCAGTTAATGAATGAGGTGCCTATATTGTTAATAAATTGTTCCAAAGGTTGCATCCTGAATTATCCGTGGACTCTGTCCCTGATGGTGATGAAGATAGGAAGTGGCATGGGTGGGTCGACAATCATTTGGTGAATGTCTTAACACCCAACGTATATCGAACTACCACTGAGGCTCTTGAATCATTTGATTACATCATAAGTGATGGTAACTTCTTCACTGAAAGGATTATAGCCAAGTATGCTGGAGCTGGAGCTGCAGCTATGTATAATTGATCTTATGGTAACTTCTAAGTATAATTGATCTTATATCAACTTATATTGATGTTGATCGTAATTCATTATCATTGATGTTAATTGAACTTTAAATCACTCATTTCAGATCTTCTTCCGAAAATCTAATCACAAACCTTTATTTATGTTTCTACCATTATTAGCTGCATTTTTTGTTCGGTTAACGAAGCATCATTGGCTGCATTTTTTGTGATCGAAAATGTTGTTGTTTTGTGATAAAAAATGTGAGAGTGGTATTTTGTAAGTTATAAATAGAAAATCTTTTCACAAAACATCAATCCAAATTGTTGCATTTGGTAGGACTGATGAGAGAACAGGTATTAGTGAAAAACACAAGTTGACCTTTGCCTCCATCATGTCTTTCATGTTATCCAACTCCCGGTTATAAAGCCAGCTTTGTTCCAGGTTACAAATGTACGTTGGTTTTGATAAGTATAAGTTCCAACTAGAATAATTATGAATTGGTGCAATCACATTCAATATACTAGAAATTCTATTGGATGTGAATACGTGTTAAACTTCATGGTTTTGCATTTTTTAGTGAATGTTTAGTGAATGCTTATATTAGTGAATGTTTCCTTTTAATTTATATTGGTGTAATCACATTAACTATTCTTATAAATTTATATTAGTTAATGTTTCCTTCTTATAAATTTGTTTACAGTTCTCTTAATTAAACTATTTTCCAATTCAATAAGTTTTGTTGTCCTTATTTTTTCATGGAGATTCCAGGTGCGAATTTGCAATTTTTGTGCCCATACCTGTTCGTATGCTATTTCTGTGCTCATACTTGTTCTTTTCTTTATGTTCAGCTAAAAATGTTATAGCTTCTAAACTTGGCTAAGGCAGGAATGAGGACTTTGGATCACATGAAATAAACTGAGAGGGAAATGCTACTTAGGCAGAATCACCTACTGATTATGTACATAAAATAACTTCCTTGGCATGCTAGCACTACACATGAATCCCCTCACAACTCTGGTGGATGCCCACTCTTGAAAAATCTCTCGTACTTGCTGCCACCCTAACGACCCCGCATGAGGTTGAACATCTGGTGCCACTAACACTTGTGGTTGATTCTGTGAAAAGTACCCTGCCATTGCGACCACCATCGCTTAAAATGCCTGTGCCACTAGTTCAGTTACATCTGCTGCCAAAATCATCTCTGGCCGTTCCTGCGATAACTCTTTCTCCTGATGAGCCTCCCTAGTCTCATCTCCCCCTGCTACCCTAGCTGCTCCCTCTCCTGGGCGGCATCTGGAATGAGAATCAAATCGTATGAGTTCACCCTAAAATATAAATTTAGCAGAAGAACGTAAATACGCATACGTATAAGAATACAACAATACTATGATAGGGCTCTATATCAAATATTGCTAAGCCGAAACGTGAAAAGCCGCACAGATCTTAAGGACACTAGAACTTGATGCTCTGATACCATCTGTGACACCCCGCCTAATAAAATACCGGGTGATCAATCCTATACCAAATTAAAATAGGAATCCTAGTTGGTTCATCCTTGGAATCACTGTCGAAAACTTTTTAAAACTTACTAACCACCTAGTATTCCAAAAGTTGGTGCTAAATTTTAACTTTTAATGAAAACAAAAGAGTACATGCCGAATAAAAATAAACAATTCACACAACTGAATTATAATAACTAAATAAGTAATTAAAAAATTTGTTGAATAAACCATCGGCCACCAAAGTAAAATAGTCTAATACAAATATTCAACTGACGCGACTTAATATTTGTCTCAAAAGTGCGTACAATCTAGGCTCAAGTGCAAGCCTGTCGCTCAAGTAATAAACCCGGTAAGTCGGGATCGTATCCACAGGGATCGAGATTGCCAAATAGTAATAAGAAAAATTATTAAATCTTGAAATGATTTCTTAAAAGAAACGAAAAGATGATTAATAATTGGGAAAATTTAACAAACTGAAAAGTGCAAAAGAAATTAGATCTGACAAATGGGAGAAAATAAGGTAGGGTACAATCCCTCAATCCTTAACAAATTACCGTATAGAATATTAGAATTGTAAATTAAAATTATTGACTAGATCCGGTCTTTATACATTCTAAGCATTACATATATGAGGGATCTAGCCCGCATCATATGAAATCAAAGATAGATATAAAGCGGTGAATGAATCCAGTCTTTATATATTCTAAGCATTACGTATATGAGGTTCAAGCCCGCACCATACGAAATCAAAGGTATATATAAAGCGGTGCTTTCACGATTCAATCAATATTTTAATTTAACCTCTATTTTCTACATAAATAATTTGCCTTGGATTGAGTTCATGTACCCCAACCCTTGGGAATTTAGCTACTCATGATTTGATTAACGAAAAAATTCATATGTAAAAATATGGATCCACAAGGCATTGTAAGTAAATTGCAAATAATAAAACTAGAGAATGGAAAGATTTTACTTGAATTCAGCAATAGGGAAAAGAGATGAACTTGAATCAAGAAAAATTCTTCTTCTTCAAACTTACAAAAAGACTCTCTAAAATCTAATTCTCTCTCTAGAATTATATTCTACTCTCTAGAATTTGACTCCCTCTCTCTAGAATTCAACTCCTCCTGAAAATGAGGTAGGGCTTGGTCTTTTATAGCACCAAGTTGCACGAATTTGGCATCAAATTTCGCTTGTGGAACAAGTTTTCCAAGAGTTGCACTGCATTAAATGCATAATTAATGACAGAAATTCGCACATCGAGACTCTTCATTATTGCGCAACTTCAAAACATCGTAACTTCTTCACCGTAGCTCGGATTGAGGTGTCGTTTTTTCCAGTATTCTTGTAATTTAGAGCTCTTCAACTTTCTAGTTGGCCTCACCTCCGGACTAAGGCTGAAAAATTACGAAAATGCCCTTCAACTCTCCATTTCTTGGTTTCTTTCACTGTTTTGAGCTCTCCTTCGCACTAACTTGCGTGAAATACCTGTAAAACACATGAGAAATACACAAAACACGAAATACTTGCCAAACAAGGTTAGTAGCATAAATAAGAGACAAATACAAGCTAAATACACTGCACGGGATCATAAAAATACCGAAATTAAGGGGATAAATGTGAAGAATATGTGCCTAAACACACCCCCTAACTTAGAACTTTGCGCGTCCCGAGCAATGTAAATGAAATTAGACAAAATTCTACTCTTGAAAATTCTTTTATTAAAATAAAATTCCACTTTCGCAGGCAAGCGATTGCATTTAGCGTATGCAACAAGCCTTTAAACCCCTAGGTTACCCTAGTAGGACGAGTTTTGTCTCGTGAGGGTTTGCAGTGAATACACCCACAAAATTCTTTATTGACTCAAATAAAGATCAAAATACTTAAAAATTGTACAATTTAAACTTTTCGAAAAATAATCACCATAACTTCATATTCAAGTGTCTCAAACCGTAGTGTGTGTGTGCGAAGCCAAAAATTAAACCTCAAACTTCCACCGATTGAGCATTACGTTACTTTACGAAAATTCGTTTTGATTCAAATTCTTACGGATGCACTCACAAACGAATCACTCGGATTGTGGTTATTTTCTCTCGGTATGCATGATATAAAGAGTAAATATAATGTACACAAATTCATGCGTACAAAATTGAAAAGAAGGAAATTTATGGTGAAAAGATCTCATCATCGAAATAGAGTTATTTGGAAATGGGAACATCACCTCTAATTCACACCATTTAATCTCTCATATTATCTTTTCATGTCTTAGCTCTCCACGCGGTAATCAATTTCGCCATTCGGACTCGGTTAGGACTTTTTTTGGGGTTAAAATGTGTAAAGGGTAAAAATGGGAATGGATGGAATGTTCGGAATTGGAAAATGTCTTTATGACGTCCATTAGTGCTTTTTCGGGCATTTGCTCATTTTTCTCTTTCTTTCTTTTTTTTTTTTTTTTTAAGTATGTCTATTTTTTCTTCTTGCCCCTTTTTATAGCACAATTTGGACTTTATTTGGTGAATTTTCTTAATTTTCACAATTCTGGGCTATTTGGGTTTTTCGGGTTGTCAAATGAAAGGGAAATATTTTATCTAGCCCGCATCATACGAAATCAAAGATAGATATAAAGCGGTGAATGAATCCAGTCTTTATATATTCTAAGCATTACGTATATGAGGTTCAAGCCCGCACCATACGAAATCAAAGGTAAATATAAAGCGGTGCTTTCACGATTAAATCAATATTTTAATTTAACCTCTATTTTCTACATAAATAATTTGCCTTGGATTGAGTTCATGTACCCCAACCCTTGGGAATTTAGCTACTCATGATTTGATTAACGAACAAATTCATATGTAAAAATATGGATCCACAAGGCATTGTAAGTAAATTGCAAATAATAAAACTAGAGAATGGAAAGATTTTACTTGAATTCAGCAATAGGGAAAAGAGATGAACTTGAATCAAGAAAAATTCTTCTTCTTCAAACTTACAAAAAGACTCTCTAAAATCTAATTCTCTCTCTAGAATTATATTCTACTCTCTAGAATTTGACTCCCTCTCTCTAGAATTCAACTCCTCCTGAAAATGAGGTAGGGCTTGGTCTTTTATAGCACCAAGTTGCACGAATTTGGCATCAAATTTCGCTTGTGGAACAAGTTTTCCAAGAGTTGCACTGCATTAAATGCATAATTAATGACAGAAATTCGCACATCGAGACTCTTCATTATCGCGCAACTTCAAAACATCGTAACTTCTTCACCGTAGCTCGGATTGAGGTGTCGTTTTTTCCAGTATTCTTGTAATTTAGAGCTCTTCAACTTTCTAGTTGGCCTCACCTCCGGACTAAGGCTGAAAAATTACGAAAATGCCCTTCAACTCTCCATTTCTTGGTTTCTTTCACTGTTTTGAGCTCTCCTTCGCACTAACTTGCGTGAAATACCTGTAAAACACATGAGAAATACACAAAACACGAAATACTTGCCAAACAAGGTTAGAAGCATAAATAAGAGACAAATACAAGCTAAATACACTGCACGGGATCATAAAAATACCGAAATTAAGGGGATAAATGTGAAGAATATGTGCCTAAACACACCCCCTAACTTAGAACTTTGCGCGTCCCGAGCAATGTAAATGAAATTAGCCAAAATTCTACTCTTGAAAATTCTTTTATTAAAATAAAATTCCACTTTCGCAGGCAAGCGATTGCATTTAGCGTATGCAACAAGCCTTTAAACCCCTAGGTTACCCTAGTAGGACGAGTTTTGTCTCGTGAGGGTTTGCAGTGAATACACCCACAAAATTCTTTATTGACTCAAATAAAGATCAAAATACTTAAAAATTGTACAATTTAAACTTTTCGAAAAATAATCACCATAACTTCATATTCAAGTGTCTCAAACCGTAGTGTGTGTGTGCGAAGCCAAAAATTAAACCTCAAACTTCCACCGATTGAGCATTACGTTACTTTCCGAAAATTCGTTTTGATTCAAATTCTTACGGATGCACTCACAAACGAATCACTCGGATTGTGGTTATTTTCTCTCGGTATGCATGATATAAAGAGTAAATATAATGTACACAAATTCATGCGTACAAAATTGAAAAGAAGGAAATTTATGGTGAAAAGATCTCATCATCGAAATAGAGTTATTTGGAAATGGGAACATCACCTCTAATTCACATCATTTAATCTCTCATATTATCTTTTCATGTCTTAGCTCTCCACGCGGTAATCAATTTCGCCATTCGGACTCGGTTAGGACTTTTTTTGGGGTTAAAATGTGTAAAGGGTAAAAATGGGAATGGATGGAATGTTCGGAATTGGAAAATGTCTTTATGACGTCCATTAGTGCTTTTTCGGGCATTTGCTCATTTTTCTCTTTCTTTCTTTTTTTTTTTTTTTTTTAAGTATGTCTATTTTTTCTTCTTGCCCCTTTTTATAGCACAATTTGGACTTTATTTGGTGAATTTTCTTAATTTTCACAATTCTGGGCTATTTGGGTTTTTCGGGTTGTCAAATGAAAGGGAAATATTTTATCTAGCCCGCATCATACGAAATCAAAGATAGATATAAAGCGGTGAATGAATCCAGTCTTTATATATTCTAAGCATTACGTATATGAGGTTCAAGCCCGCACCATACGAAATCAAAGGTAAATATAAAGCGGTGCTTTCACGATTCAATCAATATTTTAATTTAACCTCTATTTTCTACATAAATAATTTGCCTTGGATTGAGTTCATGTACCCCAACCCTTGGGAATTTAGCTACTCATGATTTGATTAACGAACAAATTCATATGTAAAAATATGGATCCACAAGGCATTGTAAGTAAATTGCAAATAATAAAACTAGAGAATGGAAAGATTTTACTTGAATTCAGCAATAGGGAAAAGAGATGAACTTGAATCAAGAAAAATTCTTCTTCTTCAAACTTACAAAAAGACTCTCTAAAATCTAATTCTCTCTCTAGAATTATATTCTACTCTCTAGAATTTGACTCCCTCTCTCTAGAATTCAACTCCTCCTGAAAATGAGGTAGGGCTTGGTCTTTTATAGCACCAAGTTGCACGAATTTGGCATCAAATTTCGCTTGTGGAACAAGTTTTCCAAGATTTGCACTGCATTAAATGCATAATTAATGACAGAAATTCGCACATCGAGACTCTTCATTATCGCGCAACTTCAAAACATCGTAACTTATTCACCGTAGCTCGGATTGAGGTGTCGTTTTTTCCAGTATTCTTGTAATTTAGAGCTCTTCAACTTTCTAGTTGGCCTCACCTCCGGACTAAGGCTGAAAAATTACGAAAATGCCCTTCAACTCTCCATTTCTTGGTTTCTTTCACTGTTTTGAGCTCTCCTTCGCACTAACTTGCGTGAAATACCTGTAAAACACATGAGAAATACACAAAACACGAAATACTTGCCAAAAAAGGTTAGTAGCATAAATAAGAGACAAATACAAGCTAAATACACTGCACGGGATCATAAAAATACCGAAATTAAGGGGATAAATGTGAAGAATATGTGCCTAAACACACCCCCTAACTTAGAACTTTGCGCGTCCCGAGCAATGTAAATGAAATTAGCCAAAATTCTACTCTTGAAAATTCTTTTATTAAAATAAAATTCCACTTTCGCAGGCAAGCGATTGCATTTAGCGTATGCAACAAGCCTTTAAACCCCTAGGTTACCCTAGTAGGACGAGTTTTGTCTCGTGAGGGTTTGCAGTGAATACACCCACAAAATTCTTTATTGACTCAAATAAAGATCAAAATACTTAAAAATTGTACAATTTAAACTTTTCGAAAAATAATCACCATAACTTCATATTCAAGTGTCTCAAACCGTAGTGTGTGTGTGCGAAGCCAAAAATTAAACCTCAAACTTCCACCGATTGAGCATTACGTTACTTTCCGAAAATTCATTTTGATTCAAATTCTTACGGATGCACTCACAAACGAATCACTCGGATTGTGGTTATTTTCTCTCGGTATGCATGATATAAAGAGTAAATATAATGGACACAAATTCATGCGTACAAAATTGAAAAGAAGGAAATTTATGGTGAAAAGATCTCATCATCGAAATAGAGTTATTTGGAAATGGGAACATCACCTCTAATTCACACCATTTAATCTCTCATATTATCTTTTCATGTCTTAGCTCTCCACGCGGTAATCAATTTCGCCATTCGGACTCGGTTAGGACTTTTTTTGGGGTTAAAATGTGTAAAGGGTAAAAATGGGAATGGATGGAATGTTCGGAATTGGAAAATGTCTTTATGACGTCCATTAGTGCTTTTTCGGGCATTTGCTCATTTTTCTCTTTCTTTCTTTTTTTTTTTTTTTTTTTAAGTATGTCTATTTTTTCTTCTTGCCCCTTTTTATAGCACAATTTGGACTTTATTTGGTGAATTTTCTTAATTTTCACAATTCTGGGCTATTTGGGTTTTTCGGGTTGTCAAATGAAAGGGAAATATTTTATCTAGCCCGCATCATACGAAATCAAAGATAGATATAAAGCGGTGAATGAATCCAGTCTTTATATATTCTAAGCATTACGTATATGAGGTTCAAGCCCGCACCATACGAAATCAAAGGTAAATATAAAGCGGTGCTTTCACGATTCAATCAATATTTTAATTTAACCTCTATTTTCTACATAAATAATTTGCCTTGGATTGAGTTCATGTACCCCAACCCTTGGGAATTTAGCTACTCATGATTTGATTAACGAACAAATTCATATGTAAAAATATGGATCCACAAGGCATTGTAAGTAAATTGCAAATAATAAAACTAGAGAATGGAAAGATTTTACTTGAATTCAGCAATAGGGAAAAGAGATGAACTTGAATCAAGAAAAATTCTTCTTCTTCAAACTTACAAAAAGACTCTCTAAAATCTAATTCTCTCTCTAGAATTCTATTATACTCTCTAGAATTTGACTCCCTCTCTCTAGAATTCAACTCCTCCTGAAAATGAGGTAGGGCTTGGTCTTTTATAGCACCAAGTTGCACGAATTTGGCATCAAATTTCGCTTGTGGAACAAGTTTTCCAAGAGTTGCACTGCATTAAATGCATAATTAATGACAGAAATTCGCACATCCAGACTCTTCATTATCGCGCAACTTCAAAATATCGTAACTTCTTCACCGTAGCTCGGATTGAGGTGTCGTTTTTTCCAGTATTCTTGTAATTTAGAGCTCTTCAACTTTCTAGTTGGCCCCACCTCCGGACTAAGGCTGAAAAATTACGAAAATGCCCTTCAACTCTCCATTTCTTGGTTTCTTTCACTGTTTTGAGCTCTCCTTCGCACTAACTTGCGTGAAATACCTGTAAAACACATGAGAAATACACAAAACACGAAATAATTGCTAAAAAAGGTTAGTAGCATAAATAAGAGACAAATACAAGCTAAATACACTGCACGGGATCATAAAAATACCGAAATTAAGGGGATAAATGTGAAGAATATGTGCCTAAACATCAACACCTGAATGAAAATCTGAAAACTGAACTCATAAATGATTCCTACTCTAGGAATGAAAAAATGATGCGTCTAATCCAATCTCCTGCTAGCATCCACATATACCGCAACTCCGTGTCCCTGGAATAGTACCAATCCTGGCGTCCCTGTGGATGGACACCTAAAATTTCAAGTGTGCCATAATTTAGTCGAATTAACTATTTTGTGTTAATTAAAATATTAATCGAGAGAGGTGATGATTAACGTTTATTGAATATAATTACTAAGTGAATAGCAATTTCTTATTTTACGCCATAACGAGTAATAGTGACGTGACTGTGTTAGATCTCAATCGGGAGTCGAGAGAAGACTGTATAACATCGAGATGGGAAATTATGGTAGTATGAATCGGATGGTGATTTTAAGGTCATGGTTGGTTTCGAATGGGTCGAAATAGTCAGAATAGTGTACCTGGGGGTGCTAATCGTGTCTGGGGCGATTTTAGACCAAACCGACGCCAAATAAGGGCATTTCAGCCGTTCATGAGTTTGGGGTAGATGGAACTCCGAAAATATAAGAATTATATCATCCTATTGGAGTGGGAGGCTAGGGTTAGAACATTTTAGAGAGATAGAGGAGGCCATAAGAGAGGATTAGGAGAAGGAAACTTGGCCTTCCCACACCATTTTGCACCACGGACATCGTTGAATTCGAGATTAGAGCAAAGGAAGAGAAACTCCATCATCCATTAACGAAAATCATACATACTGGAATAAGGCAAGTGTTTATCTTGCAATTCTTTTAAGCATGTTATAATACCCATGTACTTTAGGGTTGAAATTACATGACTTGGGTGTATTCTTGAAATTTCTTTGGGTGTCATTCATGATTTAGAGTAGGTTATATGTAGAATTAATTCCTTTATGTATATAATACGAAATCTAGAATTCTGTTATGAGTAACTCGAAAGAAATATGTTCATATTAATCAATATACATGAAGAATACCATGAAGTAGGGTTTTGAAAATTTTGGAATTTAATTAGTTCTTGGGTAGATTTCTTATAGATTTTATGTATTAGTTACGTTAGAAATTGTCCCTATACATGTGTTTGAGGTTTGGGCATCTTGGATAGAAGTTTGGGAGAGTTTCGTGAAGATTTGAAGTGTTAACCATGGAGAAAAATGAGTTTGGGACAAAGTTGTCAGAAATTGCTGAGATCGTTCGAACGAGATTGAACAAGATTTGTATGTCCTGCGAACGAGATTAGTATGTGGTTCAAATTACCCTAGGTGTTTTGAATTGTTTTATATTATTTATGAATTTTCTACGAAAGGGTGTCCAAGATCGAAATATTTCGTCAGAAATTAAATCAGGGTATTGAATGGTTTAGGAACTATATGAGGACTTTGGGAATTTCAATAGACCTATAGTTGGGGCTCAGGCTTAGTCATAATGAGGTTAAAATGATACTATAGCCAATGAGATTTAAACAATTGTGCTATGTATCGGTAATTTAAAACGAGTTAGGGGAAGTGTAGATGATAACCTAGAAGTTATACTGGTAGGTTAGTTATGTTTTAGCTACTAAAATTTCTTTAGGGATAACTGAGACCCTTCGAATATATATATATATATATATATATATATATATATCGGTTCTGTGAATACCTATGATTTGATTTTCTATGTGTGTGGACATACCTATGCTGCCTGCTATCACGAGAGGTTCCACGCAGAGGGCGACCCCACCTTCACGATTCTAGCGAGGTATGGATTTGTGCTCCATAATATGGAACTTAGGGCAGTTCACTATCTGCAGTGTATAAGTGGGACCGGCGTGTCATTTGGGTACGTTAGGTATGTGCATATCCCGAAGTCTTAGAACCTTATTCGCATCCATTGTGTGTTGAATGATTTTTGGGTTCGAGGAGACATGTCGAACCAACAATCCTTGATTTGGTACTAGAGGTACATGGACTTGATAGCAGAGTATGACACTATCACGAAGGGTCATTCCTAGGATGCTATAGTTGTATATATTATATGTGTGATAAATATATACAACTGTGATTTATTCTACTTATGTGTGATAGTAGAAAAGATAGATAGTGTATATATAAAAGTAACGTAAGAGTGATGAACCTTAATTGATGGTGTTATAATAATGTGTGATTATCCTACTTGTGTGATAATAGGAAGATAGATATTTCATATTTAAAAGTGATTTCAGTATGGGAAACTTAGTAGAAATAATTCAATAATAATATGCGGGAAATATTAGTTATTGGTAGTACGATAGTGTATTCTATGGGTAGTTACAGGGGAGTTGAACTTGTCGGTAGTTAGATACGGATGTCTAATTAGGCTGGGTAGCATATATAGGTAGGATGCATTAGGTATGTACTTTATATGAGGGGTGAGGAACTCAAGGGAGTGTACGCGGAACTAACATGTGTATCTAATAACTTTTTTTAAATTGTGATTTAAATACTTGCTAAATATTTTCAAAAGGTTTTCTCAGGCTCTAACCCGTGTCAAATCTATTTTCTGTGTTTTCAAAATATTTTAATTATCCAGCCACATAGATACTAAGCTTGATGACTCATTCCAGGCATGCGTAGATGCAACATTGTGGAGGCTTGTAGGATTTGATATAGACGCTTAAACTATTCATTCTAAGATAGGATATCATTTCAATATTTCATTTGGGCATATTTCCCCTTTAGAATATTTACTATTTTAATTATTCAGTACTAGTCAAACCTGGTTTTATTCACTTTAGAGTTGTGGTTGAATTTTTTTTTTGGGAACCGATGGTTTATTCAATATTATTTTATTCAATTATTTATCATGTGATGTTTTAGACCCTATTATTGTGTGGATGGTTTAGATTATTTTATTTCGCTTGTTGTTGTGTGATTAATGAAAGAAATTTTTTTGACACCGGCTTAATTTAACGTAGGTGGTTAGTAATTTAATTTTTTTCGATAGTGATGCTGAGAATGAACCAAATGAGATTCCCGTTTATTTTAATAAAGGACTAATCACCTGTAGTTAAAATAGGTAGGGTGTCATAGATGGTATCAGAGCATTAGGTTGTAGTTTCCATATGATCTGTATATTACGATTTCAGCATAGCATTATTTGATATAGAGCCCTATTTTTAGGACTGTTTCACTCATGATTACGTATTTGTGATTACGTCGTCGATCGGACCAACAGGGTAAAAAAAAGAAAAACTTCACTGGTCGTTGTTTAATTTGTGGGGAGGCGAGTCATCGTAAGAAGGATTTATCATAGCAGAGTAGAGTACTGTAGCAGTGAGTCCAACTGGGGCAGCAGCAGACGCACTTAGCCTTTGCAACATCAACTCCTCCAGCCCCACGGCAATAAGGACAACTATGGTATGGCTATAATGTTCGATATGCAGTCATGCTACGGGCACCGCAGGCACTGCCCTCTTATGAAGGTGCATTTCCTATTCATGGGCGTAAGGGTAGTATTTTATTTTATAGGGGGGATTTACACTCTTTCCTATTGAGAAGAGTTTCATGAGCTACCGGTCTACTAGAGATATCCGGTAGTCTCCTTATGTGTATTAAGACATCATTGGGTAGTGGTTCTCTTATACAATCGATTTGTAGGGGTGTGGACATCGCTGTGGGTAAATTATGTTTAGCCATCGACCTTATCGTGTTAGATATAAATGGGTATGACATCATTTAGGTATGGATTGGTTAGCTAGATACAGGCGATGGGGGATTGCTTCAGGAGGACTATTGTTTCCTCAACTCCAGGGCAGGAGATGTTCTTAGTGGCAATGTCTCTTCCTGAGGAAGGGTGGAGCACGCATTTATATTACATTAAGTAGGAGACCTCATATGAGGTGGTTATTTTCGTTATACTTGATTCCAGTGGTGAGGGATATTCAGGACATGTTCCAGGAGATACCCAGGATGCCGCCTATCTAGGAAATTGAGTTCATTATAGAACTAGCATTGAGTACGAGGCCTATCTCTCGAGCAGCTTATCGCATTTGCTCATATGAGATGAGGGAGTTGAAGGAGCAAATTCAGCATCTCTAGGGGAAGTCCTTCATCAGACGGATCACTTCACCGTGGGGTGCGACATTGTTATTCGTGAAGAAACAAATCTTGGGTCAATTCTAATGCTATAATTATGTTCAGGAACCTGTCAACCAAACAAAACAGATAGCAAATGGAGGTTTAAATTTTGTTTTATCTTTTGATGAGTATGAGGAAGGTTTTGGGTGACATGCGTGCATTAAAATATAAATAATAACACTAAAATTCGCAGGTGAGTTGGGTTTAGTGGGTGCGTAGGCAGTATTAGCCTTATATTTACAAACATATTTACTCATCAATGTTTATATTTTATGGGAGTTTTTTCTCCTTTTGAGAGTTATGAGCGTAGAGCATATTATTATCTTCTATAATGACAGGTTAACGGAGGTTCGAGTGTCAATGGATGGTTATAGTTAGACTATCGTACTCGCCATTCTCGGGTGAGATATATTATTTTGCGATGTATCACCTGAAAGAGGGTCGAGCCTGCATATATATATATTGTATTGTATTATGTACTTCGGAGAGTATGATATTATTGTTACATTTGATCCCGGTGCATGGAGACTTTTACTGATGTGATTTAAAGTATTTTGGGTTTGTAAACTTAATCAGAATGATTCAATAATAATATACGGCAAGTATTAGTTATTGGTATTATGGTAGTGTATTGTATGGGAAGTTATGGGAGAGTTATACCTTTTATTGGTCATGAGATACAGATTTCTAGTTACGGTAGGTCTTATATCTAGGCAGGACGCATTAGGACTCAAGGGAGTGTACGCGGAACTAACATTTGTATCTAATAAATTTTTTTAAATTGTGATTTAAATACTTACTAAATATTTTCAAAAGGTTTTCTCGGGCTCAGACCCATGTCAAATCTATTTTTCTATATTTTCAAAATATTTAAGGAGTCCAGCCATAGGGACGCCAAGCTTGATGACTCATTCCAAGGATGTGTAATACCCCGTATTTCTACATAGTTAAGAAGGAAAATACGTTTTATTTAAATTACGTGAGTAGAGTAATTTAATGTGAAAATACGTTTTATTTAAATTACGTGAGTAGAGTAATTTAATGTGATACGTTTATGAGTAGAGTAATTTAATGTGTTACGTTTTAAATTAAATTACGTGAGTAGAGTAATTTAATGTGATGTAATAATAAAATTGATTATTAAGTAATTCATTAATCATTATGGCTATTAGACATAAATTGAAAGTTAGACACTGATTAATATGATGATTAAAAATTTACTAAATGTGAATAGTAAATATTGAAAGTTGATATGTACGGCCTAGCGATTTATATGGATGTACCTGAGTTTATCTCGACCTAGTGTCGCGCATAGACAAAATTGAAGGTGAGATGAGAAACATATTTTAAGAGACTCAAAAGATAATTTAGAATCCACAGATGATTCCGAAAGAGTCGAATTAGTCAAAATAGTGTACCCGGGGGTACTAGTTGAGTGTCGGGTCATTTTTGGGCTAAACCGGGACCATACGAGGGCATTTTGGTCTCTTTACATTTAAGGGTGAGGATACCTACGAATTTTGGAACCCTAAGTCAGATTATAAGAGTTGGAGGCTAGGGTTAGAGAGGAGGGAGATACACCATAGCCATTAGAGAGAAGAGAGAAATAATTTCCTAAGACAAAAGAAGGAAGTAGGGAGAATTCAAAGGAGATTTCACTACCAACTTGTTGGGAAAAAGGATTGAAGGATAAGAATCATCAATCATCAAAAACAACCATGAAATCAGACCCTACAAAACATAAGGCAAGTGGTTATTTGCCAAAAAAATTGAGTTATAATACCCATGTATGAGTTTTAGGAAGAACATGATTTTTATGATATTTTTGGGAGCAAACACTTGAATATGATCCATGATTGATAAGGATTTCATGTAGAACATTTTTTATCTCCAAATAATCTGATATCATAGAAGACTTGATGATTAAATCGAACTAAAAATCTGGTCTTATATGATGAAAAGATGGAAAAATTGTATTTTTAGGGTTCTTGAATAATAAGAAGATTTTAGTTAATCTGGACGAAATTTGTAATGATTTTGTTGTTTTGGACCGTTAGTAATCATCCCAGAATATGTAGGAATGATTAGAAATTGTTAGTTGCAAGTATGGTGAATTAACATGGGAGATGGAGAAACAAAAATGGTGTAACCCGCATGAAGAAGACGATCTGGGTCTGTCACTACTCGATCGATCGATCGACCCTTGAATTTCGATCGATCGAGTACTCGATCGATCAACCATATCCCATCGATCGATCGACCCTGGCTGTACTTTAAAGAATTTTGTGTGTCAAAAGGATATGTTAGTGATAACTAATATTTAATACATGTTGCGTGATAAAATGTATTCCATATGTATAATCTACTGACTTAAAATAGTAGATAATGAGATGGATTGAAAATATCTTAGTAATAATTAAGTAGCGTGATGTAATTATTATAAGATAAGGATGACAAGAAGAAAGTAAGTTATCTACGTTTATAGCATATGAAATATGGATTATTAAAATACTGCGAGTATGTTATGGGGACTTAGCGAGGTGGTACATGTAGTGGGGTATTCTGATCTAGTTAACTGGGGTAGTATAACTAGGTTAACTAAGTACCCTCGTTAGACATGCACTATAGAAGAGAAGTGAGAAAGCTCAAGGGAGAGTGCAAAACCTTAATATGTGTACTCAATAACTCAATTGTGATAACTTCTTGCAAAATATTTTTAAATGTTTTTGAGTACTAACTCTTGCTATGTAAAAATTTTTAAAAACCTTTTAGGTTCCCAGCCACAGGGACACCCAGCATGATTTCATTCCAGGGATTTGGGAGCTGCAGCACATGTGGATGTTGCAGGGATTGTGTAGACGTTTCTCTTTTTCAAATCTAGTGAAGGATCTCAATTTTAGTACTCTTAGTTGGGACATGTTGTCCAATCTTTACTTTTACAGTTATTCTGATTTTGGATTTTGAGTTGGTTTTTCTTGGACATGGTTTTCGGCAAGACTTTATTTGTATTCAGTTACTTATGAGAATTGTTTTACTATTGCTAGAATTATATTGTTTCGTATGGGTCGTTTATTCTGCTTAAGGAAGATAAAATTTGGCACTAGCTTAATTTCACTTAGGTGGTTAGTAATTTAAAAAGTTTTCGATAGTGATGCTAAGAATGAACCATTTAAGAAACCTGTTTAAATTAAATTAAGGCTTGATCACCCAAGGTTTAATTAGGCGGGGTGTCACAGGATGCTTAGCTGCAGCATTGTGGAGGCTTGCAAAATTTGATATAGACACTTCAGTTATTCATCCTTAGATACGAGCTCATTTAAGTATTTAAATTTGGCATGTTTCCCCTGCAGACTATTCAGTATTTTAGTTATTCAATATTTATTAGAATTGGTTTTATTTACTTTAAACCTGTAGTTGGATTTTGTTTTGGGAACCGAATGTTTATTTGGTATTATTTTATTCAGTTATTTATCATGTGATGTTTTAGACCTTACTATTGTTTGGATGTTTTAGATTATTTTATTTCACTGGTTTTTGTGTGATTAATGAAAGATAAAATGTTGACACTCAGCTAATTTCACATGGTTGGTTAGTAATTTAAAAAGGTTTTCAACAGTGTTGCTGAGAACGTACCAAATGAGAATCCTATTTGTTTTAATAAAGGACTGATCGCCCGTTGTAAAAATACACGAGACATTGAAGACATTTGAAAGTTTCATGAATCATTTGTCTCAACATCCTTGGAAGAAGTTATGGTTTTGACTTGTAAAATGGTTGGTTATTGTTTATGGGGTTAAATAATTTGTTAAGAGGTTAAACTTTTTAACAAAGAGTTTTAATTTATTTTTTTTGAATTTTTTTTCAAAGTTATGCCACCTCATTCAAACAAGATTTCAAATCGTTCGGATGAGATTGGTTTAACTTCGAATGAAGCATTATTCGTCATTCTCTAGAATTTCATTCAAAGTATTTGTTTGAACATGTTCTAATGAGATCATGGGTGTCGTTCGAACAAGGTACAGATTCGTTCGAACGATCGAGCGAGAATTTATTTTTTAATGAAATCTAATCCAAATCTTTTACTCTTATCCTATTTTAACCAACATTATTATATATAGGATGAACAAGATTAGATTTCTTAAGAACTCTTTTCATTATCACAATCACCTCTTTTGAGTTCTCTTTTGTGCTCAAGCACCCCCATAAGCATTTTAAACCCCTTATAATAATTTAGATCACTTTACTAAGTCACGAAGAAGGTTTCATCCTTATAAAGCTTTGTGGATAGTGTTAGAGAAGTAGAGTAAAACCGTGCTTTATGTAATTGTTTTAGTCATGGATTTATTGTTAAAATAAACCATAACTAGTAGAACCCATAGGATCACAAATAAACCCTTCGAGACCCAAAAAAAACATTAAAAAATGTCAAAATCCAAAGGGCGAACTCGTAAGGCACATATCGACCAATCATGTGGAACAAGGCCATAACTGACCGGTCTACCTTGGGCAAACTGGCCGATAATGAACTCTGGGAAGGGTGCTTATTAATAGTTACCTCATCTACCCAATGGATGGAAATTAATTTAGGGAGTAAATGATAGAGAGTCCAACTTCCATACTTTTTTTCTCGAAAAATCCCCAAAACTCCCATTTTCTCTAAATCTAATTTTTTTTTTCCAAAAATACTCTTTATTCCTTATAATGTTTCCCACAAATACAAAGAACTCCTAAAACCAATTTTCCATTCCTAAAAATACCATTCACTCCTCAAAAGGCCTTATGTCCACTTTCTAAAAGATGATCCACCTTCATATTCATATACTTCTTATAATTTTAAAAATCATTCTGAACTACCATGACTTTGGTTCCACCCATGAAATATACGTAGTCATAAAGGGGGTGGACCCTAAAACCTCAGGTCAAACCCTGTATGTATTCAAATTTGTGTTCATAATTATATTCTCACTTTATAAACTTCAAAAACCAATAAACAAAACTCTTTAAAAATAAAAATACCAAAATAGTAGATTAGACGATCATTTGATCCAGGGATTCTACCTAATTCTTTGATCATAATGTGAGAGGTATAATTTCCCTCTTTTCATCAAAATAGTTCAATTTACCAAACCCGTTTACATTAAATCGTTCTAGTGGAACACAATCTATTTCATATGATTTAACATATAAAACATTTCCATCTTCAAACCATTTTTAAACATTAAAGGTAGTTCAATTATCCCATGTCGAGTTCAAGAAAGAGGTAAAATCCCTCTTGGCATTTTTATAAAATATTTCGACTTTGAATATCCCCACATGTGTATGTAGACTCACTATAACTACTCTTCAAGTGAACAAGTACAACCTTGTACATATTTATCTTTTGCCTAGCAACTCTATATTTAAAAAAAAGAACAAACTAATTACCACTTGTCATCACGAAAGACCCTTATTCTACACATCCATAAATGTGCAGACGAGAGACACATCGTTGGGACCATATTCTCACAAGATAAGTGATTAGAATATGAATATTTAGTCATACGTTATATATATATATATATATTATGCATCACGGTTGCGTTTCAGAGTGCAGGCTTACGGGTCTCATGATATTCCGACAAATTAAGGATCCTCTAATTCATTCAGTATGTCATGTTTATATATTAGGATTTATTATGGGTATATATGCTGTATAGGTATTTTATCGGGTTCTTTTTGGATCTTTTCCAGTTTTGAGTTATCCCTTAATAGCCAAAATGGGAGATTTTTAACGACACTTTTAATATCCCTCTAGGTTTTGCCTTTATTTTGAAATTTGATAAAACTAGGCATATATACTATTTGTTTCTTGATTTTTATTTTAATATTTTTTTAGTTCCAGAAGTTCGTTTAGAGTTTTGGAGTGGACATGGTAAACCATTTTCTGGAAAAGTAATTTTAAATTATTTTCTAGGATTTTTTTGAAGTATCTCGACCAAATTTTTGCGTATGAGTAATCCCTCGTACGAAGTTTATTTCGCACAAGGCATTGGACTTTGAAATAACTATCCTCGTAATGAAACTCATTTCATATGAGAAAGGTCTCGTGCAAATATTTATCTTATGATTTTCTCTCATATAAAGATTTTATCATATGAGGTTCTCATTTAAATTAATGTTCGTATGATGTCCTCGTATGTATCTTCTCATTCGTACGAGGGATATCTTATACATACAATTTAGGATTTGGGGGGAATCATGCTTCATAACTATATTTTTTAAAACTCCTAAATAGGTTTGAGAACCATTATTTATACTATCATCTTAGTTCTACATAGTATGAAAAAATCGATTGGGTTGATCATTGTTAAAGTGGGCATTAGTGGATACAATTACTGATGCATTTTACAAGTTGCTATAGTGGATACCCATTGATTATTAGTACAAATGAAGGAATCTATTAAGAGATAGATTATAAGGCATTGTGTCATGAAAAACATTAATATTAGTAGTGTGAGAAAAAACAATATAATAAAATTATTACTTATTGATTGTTTTATGATAACTATGTCGATTAATGTTATATATGTTACGATTTATTTGTTCCAAGTATATATTAGATTTCCGGATAACATTCATGAATAAATTTAAAGAGAATCTCTATAATATCAACAAGAGTTCATTTATAAGTTATCCAACTTAAGAAGATATCAAATACATAATACTTGTTCATTGAAGGCAACACAAGAAGATCAATCAAGATTTCCTAACTACTACATGATAACACAATTGAATCCAACCAACTCAGTCAGTTAATGCCCGAGAAAACAACTCACTTACCTAAGATCCATGAGTTTTAAATATCATTAATACAGATATTCCACCTTCTCTAATCTTTTGATATTCAAAGCTCAATCAGAATCATATTAACACATTGTGTACGAAAATTCTCATGTAGATCAGTGATTAATAGGAACTAGTGTTTCATTGCAAAAGGTTGAGTGATTAGAGGATTGGTTTAAAAATGTAACACATATTTTTATGACCAAGTGTTGGATCATAATCACACCTACACTCAACCAAAATAAGCCTTTAATACTAAGATCATAATCCATTAAAAAAGGAAGTTAGTCGACTAATAGTCAGTATTAGTAGACTAAAATCTCCAAACTCGAACTACAGCACTTCGAAAATGTTATATTTAAGTGTCCAGTAATTTTCATCAACCAAAATTAGTTTTAGTCAACTAAAAGTGTCAATCACATTTTCCAATGACGGGTTTTTAAAATTTTAAAATACTAATTGTGGGTACCCAAAATTAGAATGATCGGCCTGGACGAGTAGCCCATTTGTGGCGGCCCAAAGTCCAGACCCTCCATGTCTTAACTGATTATGATTTAGTCTCTTCCCATGCTCCCATTAAGAGAGGTTCTAGGAAGAGAAGGAAAATGTGGGGGAGCCCAACACCCCCCACTTACTGAAATAAACATGTATATAATAAACCCTAGGTCCGGGGCAAGGGACACATTGTATTCTCTGTAATCACTCTCCGGAGAACATAGATATAATACTGACCGCACCACCGTGGATGTAGGCATCTTTGCTGAACCTTGGACATCCTTTGTTGTGTGATTGTCATTTTGCATTCCTTATTCTTACTTGGTGATTGCGTTTCTCTTATCTATTTGTGTTGCATAATAATTATCACCACAATTGGCACCGTCTGTGGGAACGTTTATCTTCCCTGAGAAAGACCACACCAAAAAAGGAGTTCTAAATGTCTGGTCACAGTAGTAATGCTCCCCAGGCAGGGGATATTCGAGAACCCCTTGCTCCTCTTAGGATTAGGTCTGAAGTTTGGCGTTCAGATCACAGGGCTCACCCAGAAAGGCCAGCCTAGAAAGAAAGCCAAGGACCAGCGAGATCCACGCAGATATCCAGGCTGATTGATGCATATGAGGCGAGGCTCTAAGAGCAGAGGAAGTCTTCTCGTAGGCACGAGGCTGATAATGATCGCCTCAAAAGAAGATTAGAAAGAATGGAGAGAGAGCTCCATCGTAGTACCAAGAAACGTCCGTACCACACTCCTAGCCCTCAGGCGAGCAAGTCTCGCAGCCGAGGAAGGAGCCCCAGGCGCGAATCCCAGAGAGCCAAGGGAAACGAGTTAGAGGATGACCTTCTCGAGCAACTGTGACTAGCTCGCAGCCACAGAAGCCCGGATTGTAGCAACGAGAACATACGAAATCTGGTCCGAAGGGAGATGGACCAACATCCTGCCCATCACGGTACCAGATCGACCCGAGAACTCGCTAGGCGAGCTCTCAAAACTCAGATGAAATCACCTTTTCTTGAGGGAAATTGAGGAAGAAGAAGCCCCCAAGAAGTTTACCATTCCAAGGTTCAAAATTTATGATGGTAAGACTGATCCCATTAATCACGTCAGGCAGTACCGACAGGTCATGACCCTCTAGAACCACCGAGACGCACTAATGTGCTGAATTTTCCCCTCGAGCATGCATGACGTGGTGCAGAAATGGTTCAAAAGGCTCCCCCACCGGTCCATCAGAAGTTTCAAATCCCTAGCCGAGCTCTTTACAGTCCGATTCATTACTAGTAGCTCCCATCCCAAAAGGATGGAAGCCCTGCTGACAATGAAAAAGATGCCCCAAGAGACCCTCTGAGACTACGCGAAGAGGTACTGGGACTTGTTCAATCAGGTCGAGGACTGTTTGGAGCAAGTGGCAGTGGCCTCTTTTAAAATTAGGCTACCCAGCTCTTCCCTTTTGTACCAATCCTTAACAAAGAAAGAAGTTATGACCATCGACAACCTAATGGCCCGCATCGAGAAGTATGCCAAGGTGGAAGATGTGACCCACCTCGGCAGAACAGAAAATGGTCGAACTAAGCTCGCTGCCAAAAGCAGTGACAAAACTGTGAACTAGAAGAAAGCAGGAAAGAACGGAGGCAGAAATGGCCCCAAGAATGGAGGCAACAATGATGTGTCAAGAGCATTTCAGGCGGTCAAAACCGTCTTCAAAGAACCAATTTACAAAATTCTCACGAAAATCAAAGACGAGCCATTCATCAAGTGGCCCAGGAAGATGGGGGGAGATCCCTTAAAAAGAAACAACGCGCTGAGATGCGCTTTTCATAAATAGGGGGGACATAAGACCGAGCATTTCCAGGCCCTTAAGTATCACCTCGAGGAGCTAGACCAATCCGGGCATTTGAACGAGTTTGTGGAGAAGAAGGCAGAGAAAGCGACTGCTAATAGAGAGGCTAGACCTAACAACGTGCTCGAAGATGATGTTGGATATGAGTTCACGGTAATGCATGGGGCATCTGATGCCAAGAACATCCAAGGAATTTCATCTCGAATGGACATAAATAAGCTTACAGCGGTGATGCAAGCTTTTTAGATCAATCCAGTGAAGTCACAGTCAGGAAAGCGTCGATGAGCAGATGACGTCAACTATAATAAGCATATTCTTGTCACAGATGAAGATTTGGTGGGAGTGAGAACCCCACATCACGATGCTTTGATCATTACCCTCAGGATAGCTAAGTTTGACGTCGACAAGTTGCTCATCGACCAAGGAAGCTCGTCCGAGGTAATGTATCTCGACCTATTCAGAAAATTAAAGTTAAGTGTCGTCGACCTAAAGAAACCTACTGTCCCTTTAGTTGGCTTCACTGGAAAAATAACTATGCCCATGGGAAATATTGTACTGGCAGTACGTGTGGGAAATGTCTCAAAAATGATTGAGTTTTTTGTGGTTAACATCGACTCGCCATACCAAGCCATCCTCGGCAGGGGATGGCTACATGCGATGAAGGCAGCCTCCTCGACCTACCATCAAAAACTCAAGTATGTAACCGAGCGAGGAGTAATAGAGATCCACAGTGATCAAGCAATGGCATGAAGGTGCTTCATAGCAGCCATCCGACCAAGGCCAGAGAAGAAGGCCGATCATCCCAGCGAGAAAGTTGAAGAACAAGAAGGTCTGACACCTTCTAAATAGCAATTAAAGTACGGAAGACCTGGAGTAGAGGAGACCAGGCTCCTCCCCTCTGAACGGGTTGTCAAAGACCTGGTAGAGGTTACAGCTGGAGATAGCAACAGTGATCGAGTTTTCTTGATTGGAGCCTCTCTCACTGACCAGGAACAGAAGGAATTGACAACTCTACTGAGACGCGACGTAGATGTTTTCGCGTGGGAACCATACGAGATGCCTGGAATTGATCCTAGTATGGTTTGTCATCATCTTCATGTCAATCCCACCTTCAAACCAATCACGCAGAATGCACGGCGAACTGCACCCGAGAAGGCAACAGCCGTGGAAAAAGAAGTAGAAAAATTGTTGGATGCAGGATCCATACGGGAGGTGCAATTCCCCCAATGGTTATCTAACCCAGTAGTAGTTCCAAAAAGCAATGAGAAGTGGAGATTTTGCATCGACTTCACCGACCTCAATAGAGCATGCCCTAAGGACAGTTTCCCCCTCCCAAAAATTGATCAACTCGTAGACGCTACTGCAGCTCACGAGAGAATGAGTTTTCTGGACGCATACTGCGGCTATTATCAGATCCCTCTGTATGCCCCAGACCAGGACAAAACAGCATTCATCACCTCAGTCGAACTATACTGCTACAAGGTCATGCCCTTTGGGCTCAAAAACGCAGGGACAACCTACCAGCGACTGGTCACCAAGATGTTCAAGGGTCAAATGGGAGACAACATGGAAGTCTACATCGATGATATGCTCGTTAAAAGAAAGAATAAAGAAGACCACCTCTCATACCTATCAAGAACCTTCGAAATCCTCAAGAAATACCGAATGAAACTTAACGCGAGCAAGTGTTTTTTCGATGTCCAGTCAGGAAAATTTCTTGGGTACTTGGTCACTAAGAGAGGCATCGAGGCCAACCCAGACCAGATCGATGCAATAAATAGGGTAGAACCTCCTCGCACGATTCGGGACGTACAGAAGCTCACCGGTATGCTCGCTGCCTTAAACCGATTCATTTAAAGTCCTCCGAGAAGTGCAAGCCTTTCTTTCAGCTTCTAAAGGGAAACAAAATGGTAGAATGGAACCAATATTGCTCATGGGCACTGGACGAACTCAAGGCTTACCTCAGTTCCCCACCACTGCTCGTCATACCACAGGAAGCAAATCCATTGTACTTGTACCTCTCCATTTCCAACCACACTGTCAGTTCTGCATTAATATGTGAAGTTGCAGGAATCCAGCACCCCATTTATTATGCGAGCAAGACCCTACTAGATGCCGAGCAGAGGTACCTGCCACTGGAGAATCTCGCCTTTGCACTAGTAGTGGCTTCGAGGAAGCTGAATCACTATTTTGAAGCCCACACTATAATCGTCCTTACATCACACCGCCTTAAAGCATTCCTGAGGAAGGCGGATTTATCGGGCAGACTGTCTAAATGGTCAGTCGAGCTCGGATGATTTGACATCCAATTTCAACCAAGGAACGCAATCAAGGGGCAGATCCTTACTGATTTCATAGCCGAGTTCACAGGTGAGCAACCTTCCAACCAACCTCCACCAACAAGACAAAAGGGGAACAACGCAACGAAGGAAACCTGAAAATTGTTCATTGATGGAGCCTCAAACTCAAAGGGGGCAGGTGTAGGCATTGTCCTCATTAGTCCAGAGGATACAATCCTTGAACAGGGAATCAGGCTTGGATTTACAACCTCCAACAACGAAGCAGAATACGAAGCCTTAATAGCTGGCCTCCAGAAGGCGCACACTTTGGGAGCAAAGCATTTATAGGTGTTTGGCGATTCTTAATTAGTCTCCAATCAGATAAGTGGAGATTACAATGTAAAAGATGAAAGAATGGCAGCGTACCTTGCCTTAGTGAAAAGGCTGATGGCGAGCTTCGAAGAGATCAATGTCCAGCAGTTTCCCATAGGGCAGAATAGCCATGCTGACGCCCTACCAGTCCAAAGTTCAGCAATCGATTCCGACTTAAAAAGGACAATCCCTATCAATTTCCTCTCTCACCCAAGCATTAACCGTAACAGCGAGCTACCAAGCGTGGAGCAGGTACTTCGAATTGAGTTTGCACCGAGATGGATGGACCCATTAAGGGACTATTTGAAGGATGGCACACTTTCAGATGATAAGAAGACTGCTCACCAGATAAGAGTCAATCCTGCTCGCTTTCACTTATCTCCTGAGGGCAGGCTATACAAGAGATCGTTTTTTGGTCCCTACCTCCAATGTGTTCACCCAAAGGATGTCGAGCAAGTTATACATGAGCTTCATGAAGGAATCTGTGGAAGCCATATTAGAGGAAGATCTCTGGCTTTTCGAGCATTGAAAGGAGGGTTATTGGTGGCCATATATGCAAATGGACTCTGCGGTGTATGTCCCCAAGTGCTTGAAATGCCAACTTCACGCTCCTATGGTCCACTAATATGCTAGCGACCTAAAATCATTATCCAGCCCATGGTCGTTCGCCCAATGGGGGATGGACATCGTAGGACCACTTCCTACAACCACCGATAATTGCAAGTATCTGCTCGTCGCGACTGACTACTTCACCAAATGGATCGAGGCAGAACCCCTAGAGAACATCCGAGATGCAAATATGATAAGGTTAATATGGAGAAATATAATCACCCATTTTGGCATCTCTAAAACCTTCATCACCGATAATGGAACGCAGTTCGAGAGCGGATCTTTTCAGAGTTTCTGTAAAGAACATGGAATCAGACACAATTTTAGCTCGGTGGCTTATCTTTAGAGCAATGGCCAAGCCGAGGCTTCTAAAAAAACTGTGATCGATGGATTAAAGAAGCGATTAGAGCGAGCCAAAGGTCCGTGGGTCAATGAATTACCACATATTCTATGGGCTTGTCGAACCACTCCACGACGAGAAACAGGGGAGACCCAATTTTTGCTGACATATGGAATGGAAGCAGTCATCCCATTAGAAGTCGGTTGGCCGATAATGAGTTCCAGCCTTGTCGATCAGGGCCACAATGATGCAGCATTGCTCGCTGATCTCGACCTAGCCAACGAGCGCCGAGAGCTAGCCCTAGTAAAACTAGCGAGCTATCAGTAACATATCGCAAGGCATTATAACAAGAGGGTTAACCCAAGGACATTCCGAGTTGGGGACTATGTCCTAAGGAAAGTCCTGGGCAACGCAGTGAAACCATCAAATGGCAAGCTAAGGCTAAACTGGGAAGGACCATTCAAGATAACAAGAGATAATCTGCAAGGCGACTATCACTTAGAAGCGATGGAAGGAAGAGAAATCCCCCGAGCATGGAACGCAGCCAATCTCTAGAAATTCTATTTTTAGATTCTTCTTTTATGCTTTTGTGGAACTAATAGTTCATTTTCCTTATCATTAATGAAATCTGTTTAATGGCTGCGTTCTAATGAGTAACAATTATATAAGCTTTATCACACACCTTTTCCAAATGACAGGCACATTGATCATTACACCATAGCAGAGAAATCACCCTCCTCAAGCTTTCGTTATGAAACACGAAAGACCTCTTAGCATTGCCCCTGGCGATATATGAAGCTCTACAGGAGATCCTTAGGCAATATGGCCAAATTAAAACTGGTCGCCAAACCATCTTTGGTTGAATAAAATCCTGATCGGATAGAGCATCCAACACCAGGTGTGTCCTCGCCAATTGCCACACTTAGCCCTAAGGGAGTGTGAAGACACGGCCTAAAAGGTAAAGTGGTGCACAATGGTATCTCGATAGTGTACTGGACTGGAAGGACACTTGCGTAATAATACAAATTTAGAGATCATAAAGGAGCGAGAATATGGAGAATATAATACACTTGTTTAGTCGGCTAAATTAGCCCAAAACATAAATTTTATATTAATCCACCAAATTTACAACAAGTACAATACATGTTTAGTCGGCGATCTCGCCCAAAACATTGACATAACATCACTTCAATACAAAATACACAGAGTAACTACTGGCAAAATCTCAGTGGGGGTGAGGCCTCTGAACGAGATAATCAGCCACTTGATCTCTTCGACCATCATCGGGAGCAGGAACTAACTCTTCCTCGGCTTCGTTAGCATCCGAATCCAATAGCTGCTGAGGGATGGCATCGATGGGTATCCACTGATCATCTCTCCAGAGGGGATTGGGCATCCGAGTGGAAGGAGATATTTCATGGCGATACCAGAGCATTGAGTTCCTTGGAACTTGCATCTCCTTCAAAGCACTCAACCACCCCCTGATGAAGGAAAGGTCTTCAAATTCTATCAGCCTCGTCGGAGCATCCATCCAACCCTGGCCATAGCCGTCGGCCCATACTCATCGAGGTCTTTTTTAAACAGGTGCCACAGCAGAGTAACATCCCTTTGAAGCCCAGAAGCAATCACATATGCTCGCTGGACATCATCGTGAAGCTCTTACTTTTCCCTATCTGAACGCCAGGTGCTCCTTACAACTCGGGGAATGGATGGACCAGTAGAACCTCGCAGCATAGGAGGAACGTCGCTCGATCCAGCCCTAGCTCACGACGATGAAGAGTCTCATAATACTGCAGGAGCGGTGCTCGACACATGCTCCCTAAGACGCGAGACCTATTTCCTTAAAGCCTTATTTTCTTGCTGAAGTATTTCCCCAACCTGGTTGATCTCAGAAGCATCAAGAAGCTTTGTTCTCAGTGCATTCACCTCTTCTTGCACTGAAGTACCAACCTCTTCCATCTCCTGGAGCTTGTCCTTCAACTTGGCCACAAGCTTAGACTGATCCTTATACTTTTGATTCCTTGACCTAAGAGATTTGCAAAGCCTAATAAAGGCCTGGCGAACCTGAGGACTTGCATTAAGACCAAGAGTCCTGCCCAATTGAGATGTGACAGGAATATACTCTTCTACATCAGCCAACTACAAGACATAAGAGGGCATCGAAAAGAAAGACAAATCAGTGCACTGGGAAAAAGAAACCTTTTCATTGACAAGGGTTAAAGTACATCGAGGAGTAAAAAGAAATGTTACAAATAAATATACAAAAATTAACCCTAGATGATAACTAATTAGCAACCTCAGGCTGCCTAGAGGTAGCTGGCTGCTTCCCCTTGTCAGCGACAGTAGCAGTACCCCCTCAGCAGGGGCAACCTCTGTCACCTGAGTAGGAAGGACCTCGACAGGCAACGTCTAGGAGACAGGCTCAACGCCTTCTATAGCAGGGACAGGGGCTCTTTATCCACAGTCGGCTTCGGGCCTGGGTCATGCTCATCGAACAAAGGAGAGTCATCATCAACACCAGCAGCTAGGAGGGCCTTGTTCTAACCCTTCTTGAAGTTCAGACGGCTGATGTAGCCTATCTAAACCTCGACGTCTTCATATGCAGCAGTACACCCAGAGTTGTATGATTCCTCCTTGATGGTGCCTGCCTGGGACTCTTTCTCCTTAAACTTCTCGATTAGCACCTTGTTCTCCTCTACAACAGCCATCTTGCTCGAGAAGACCAGGTCATAGGCCTGCCTCAGCTCGTTCAGCTACTTAACTGTCGCATCCCTCTCTCGATCTGAATTGACGAGGGCCAGGTCAGAGGAAACTCGGGAAACATCAGCAGTCTTTAAATCATCCTCTAGTTGAGTACCCCTCACTTCCAAAGCAGCCCTCTGCTACTCCAGCTTGCCATTCCTTCTCACCAGCTCGTCACAATAATGATAGAGAACGGTGAAGTCAGTTACAAACTGCCAAAAATAAAGAAGAGATCGGGAAGGGGAAACAACTAAAACTTGTTAAGCATTTGAAAATGGAAAATATCTTACCAGGGCTAGCCTCTGGCTATCTTGTAGGGCCAATTGATCAGACCCTAGCGCCCTCTGGCGATCTGCAGGAAGAACTGCCCTCTCGAGCAGCGCAGGAGCCAGTTGAGGAGAAACGGCAACTGAGGCTCCCTCGGGCAAAGAAGACACCGGGACTAAGGCTTGCCCAGCCTTCGTCCTTAACTCCATCTTTCTCCTCTCTTCCTCTTTCTCCTTCTCCATTCTCCTCCTCTCCTCCATCCTCCTCTTCTCCTCCATCTTCTTTCTTTCCTCCTCTTTTTTTTCTGTCTCTCTCTCATCTGTTCTTCCTCTTTCCTCTTCCTCTCTTGTTCTTGAGTAGAAGACCGAGAGCCAGTAGCTACAGCCCCAGTACTGGACTTATACTTATTTGACCTCTGAGAGAGGAGCACGTGATCGTCGTCATCATCATTCCGAATCAAGTTTTTGCTTGGAGGAACTATCTCCTCGCTTGAACTACTGGATATGCTCGAAGATCCTCGAGCTTCAGATACTTGTTACGAATCAGAAGGGCTACTACCATCGGAGCTCCCTTCACTAAAGTTGCCTTCAGCACCACCTGTGATATCACTCTCAGAACTTCTCTCCTCCTCGTCCAACTGAATAGGATCAGTAGTAGTCTCTTAAGAGGTATCAAACTCAAGGATACTGTCTATCAGCCTTGCTATAAAACTAGAACCAATGTTCTTATATTCGAGCAAAAAAGCAGCGGACCGAGGATGCTCTCTGTCCGCTAAGGGCTCTCTAATATTCCAGGCCTTGACCAATTCAGAGAGACGAACCTCACTGAGAGCAGGTTCCAAGTTCTTCGACCTCGCTGAAGAAAAAATAGAGAAAAATCAGAAAGATCACAAATCAACAAAAATTGAAAGAACGAAGCAAAGTCTACCTATGTATTCTTCCCCATAAAAAGGAACAGAGAACCTATCAGACCTCGACCTTTCAGACCGGGGAGAAAACTACCAATTTCTAGCAAGGAAACCCTCTTGATAATAGTCCTTATGGGAATTAGGTAGGTTTACTACAATTACCCTATCAGGGCTCCTGGCTTTGAGATAGAGAACACCAGAACTAGTTCGAGAAAAAGAGTAGCAAAAATAGACCTCGGCAAGCCCTAACTTGGTACCATATAACTGATTGATTCTATGGACGCCATTAATTATCTTCCATACATTGGGCGAACACTGTGCAGGAACAATATTGAAGTAACCAAAGAAGTGCAAGAACAGGTCGTTGGGAGGAAAAGTAAGTCCCCCTTGGGATAGCATCAAAACATGGATTCAATGGGCACCCTCTATTTCTCTAATATTTCTAGGGGGAGGAACACACTCAATCTCTACCCACTCTGGGATGTTTTAAAACTTCCTAAACTCATACACCGACCTACTACCAATCTTTGCCATTGGGAAACCCTAGAAAACTACAAATTCAAAGAGAAAATACAAAGAGAAGGCACAGGATACTTACAAGATGAAAGTCCAACTCGAACGATGAAGAATCACGAGCCCAAATAACAAGGAAACGATAAGAATGGAGACTGAGAGAAGAGAGTGTGAATCGCTAGAGCTCACAGAAAATGGAAGAATGTTGAGAAGGTTGAAACGACGGTCGAAAAATGGCTTCTCTAGAAAACCTTTAAATGTTGCTAATCATAGTGCACAGGCCACGAAGCGGGTGCCGCCAGAATCAGTCCTCAAACTTTGGGAAGAGTTGCACGATGTACAAAGGAGGAATTTTTATAAATCAATTAAATTTATTGAGACCAAGCATGGCCCAACAAACTTAGGGGCAATTGTGGGTACCCAAAATTAGAATGATGGGCCTGGACGAGCAGCCCATTTATGGCGGCCCAAAGTCCAGACCCTCCATGTCTTAACCGATTATCATTTAGTCTCTTCCCATGTTCCCATTGAGAGAGGTTCTAGGAAGAGATGGAAAACGTGGGGGAGTCCAACACCCTCACTTACTGAAATAAACATGTATAGAATAAACCCTAGGTCCGGGGCAAGGGACACATTGTATTCTCTGTAATCACTCTCCGAAGAACATAGAAATAATACTGACTGCACGACCGTGGACGTAGGCATCTTTGTTGAACCACGTACATCCTTTGTTGTGTGATTGTCATTTTGCATTCCTTATTCTTACTTGGTGATTGCATTTCTCTTATCTATTTGTGTTGCATAATAATTGTCACCTAATGTTCCCATGTTTACCAGAATTACCTGTAACAGATGGCTATATGTTAAGCATATAAATAGATCCCCAATCTTCATTCTTTATCAATAACGTGACTGTGACACCCCGACTAATTAAATACCGGGTAGATACTCCTTTATTAAATTAATACAAAATGCCAAGTTGGTTCAGTTAATAGCATCACTGTCGAAAACATTTTAATGATTTCTAACCACCTAGTATTTAAAAAGTAAGTTGTCAAATTTTAAATTAAAACTGATTAACATGCAATAAAAGAATTATGAAAGAATAACATAACCATTTACAATAAAGAAGCAATAGAATAACCAACAAATAATAATAAGTCTGGAGGAAATACTCCTCACAACAATCCCAATATGGAAATAAATAAAACAAGTCTGCATCCTGAATTAAATACAAACCAAAGTCTGAATAACTGAAATATAAAATGTCTCTAAAGAAATGGGCGACATGCCCTACAATGATGAAACTGAATATGGAGTCAAGACTAGAAAAGAGGCGTCTACTGTCAAGTCATGTAACTTCCACAACAGCTACAGCTCGTCACCTGAATAGAATTCCTAAGCATGGTGTCCTTGTGGCTGGGCACCTAAAAAGGTTTTTACAAAAAAGTAGATTTGAAAGCAAACGGGTCAGAGCCCGAAAGTGGAGATTATTTTAAAAACAGCAAGTGCTTTAATAACATTTAAAACAATGAATGCAAAATACATGTTAGGATGTGCTCTCACATGAAATACTCACCTCTCGTCTAACTGTGCACTCCTAACGTTCCTGTACCCATTCATGTGTTTCTCATATCTATCTAGTTCAAAAGAGTTTCTAACATTTCTACTCGGTTCACGTATTAATTCCAACCTTAACAATTAAATAGAGAGTTCTACTTTAATTCTCGGATTCCCAATTATTAACAAAACCATTTATTGGTATATGTCCCCTTTTTATCTTTTCATAACGTTACAATAACCATACTCACAATTAAACATGACAATTCTTTTCAATTTACCGTATATTATTCTCAACATAAATATACAATACAAGCACCCGAGACTAAGCTGCGGTGCACACATACTCTGCTATCCATCCCGGTACATCACGTACATATGGATCACGCATTTCGAATCTCTCAAGAATCGTTCTCAGATAATAACAATCACAAATAATGGAGGCGAACACAGTCCCATCACATGGGTCACGCACATACCTACGCTCCATGATCAGCAGTCTTATTAACTTCCCAATAAGTCCTTCTCTTGAACTATGTTCTCGAGGTACCAATATAAATCCGGGCAACACAAAGATTAGATGGCCCTAAGTGAACGTAAACCTCCCGTGATAGTAAGTATGGTAGGTATGTCATACACATAAAATCATATACATATACTAAGCATGCACACATCTTAGATGTCTCAATATAATAAAGGTATATTCTACATCCTTATACCCTTATTCCAATTTTTTTATACATTTTAAGTCTTCCGATAATACATAATGTGGGCTGTCGACACATCTCACGTCATAGTTTCTTGTACTTAAGACTTATCTCAAAGGGATTATTAATTTCCCTATTATTCCCACATATAAAATCATTATTCTTAAGGTCCTTACTTCTGCCCCAAACCTCATTTCATCAAATCATTCAAATTTACTCTTTTAACCCTAATATTATCTCACTCATCGAATTTCATTAGATTTTAGAATAATTCCTCAAATTGAATTCTAATTAAGGTCCAATTTTTATAACATATTCATAAAGTCTCCAATGATAATTTTCTAAGGGTTAACATCATTAGAATTTAAATAGGGAAAATTTTACTCATTTTGGGAAGGTCGATCGATCGACCTTGAACCTCGATCGATCGATGGTGGTCGATCGATCGACTGATGAATGTCGATCGATCGATCGCACCAGGTAGGCTACGGACTGCTTCGTTTTGCAGTCCTCAAATCGTCCCAAAACTCCATTATAATGCATGAAACTCTAATCTAACGTTATAATATCATCATACAACCATCCTACAACATTGTTAACGTTCTAAAACCAATAAATCATCAACCAAGGGCTTTATTTAGATCAAAACTTCATCAAGAACCCTAGTTTTCTATTTCATTCAAGAACAATAATAAATCTCTTCTAAAATCCGTTTTTAGATCATCAAGGGTTATATTTTGAATTCATAATTCATCCAGAATATGTCTACATGCAATTCCTAACATGGTTCATAGTTTCAATCCTCAAATTCATGGGTATATATCAATCTTCCAAGACAAAATTCGATAATTACCTAAACGTGGAAGAACACATTCATGGAATTAATTGTAATTAAATCACTTGCCTTATGTTCTTCAGATTTGTTGTTGGTTAAAGATGGTTGAATTCCTCTCTCTCTCTCTGCATAATTCTCCTCTCTCTCTCTCTCTCTACAAGTTCTTCTCACAAGATGACAATGGAGGTGGGGGTTGGTTTTTGGCAAGTTAGAAATATTTTCTTAACTTCTCCCGTAGCCCACTACTTAGATTGGGGTTGAAAATGGGTTAGTGGGTTTAATGATAAGTTATAATTAAAGTCTAATTTTCGTGGGTTTTAATTACCAAATTTCCGAAATTACCAAACTACCCTTTTGGGTTGCCGGTTTGGCCTAAAAATGCCCCGGGACCCAAACTAAACCCCCGGCTAGTGTTTTCTGACTATTTCGACCCTTCCAGACTCGTTGGCGCACTCAAAATGACCATACGGTTGATAAAAATAAAATTCACTTTTTTAATTCAAATAATTACATTCCTGACGCGACTGTCACGCGCGTCCCAACAAAATTTTCCAAATTGCCGTATTTCAGCCTCGCGACAATTTCAATATTTTCAATATTCATATATTGCCATATATACATATTGTAATCAAATACCAACTCACATCTTGTTAGTATTTTATCCGGATTATTTCTCAATTAATTCACATTTAATTTAATTAATCCCATAAATAAATATCGATAAAAATGCGGGGTATTACATACTTCCCCCCTAATAACAGAATTCCGTCCCGAAATTCGGAACTAGAAAGTACCTGGTAAAAACAACTCTAGATAATGTCCGCGTATCTCATCCTCGCGCTCCCATGTGGACTCCTCGGCATTATGATGCCGCCACTGAACACGTACTAACGGAACTATCTTTGACCGCAGTTTCCGCTCACTTCGGTCCAAAATAGCAATCAGCCCCTCCTCGTAGGAGCTATCTGGCTGGAGATCGATGTCCTCCAAAGCAATGTGAGAATGAGCCAAATCATCTCTAAGATATTTCCTTAGCGAGGAAATATGAAACACATCATGAATCATGTGTAAATGCTCCGGTAACCCAAGTCTATACGCAACAGACCCAATTCGCTCGATGATAGGAAATGGTCCCACGTATCTCAGTGCCAACTTCCCCTTCTTCCCAAATCGTATAATCCCCTTCATAGGAGATACTCTGAGTAAAACCTGGTCCCCCACTTGGAACTCCCTGAAGAACCTCTTCGCATCAGCATAGCTCTTCTGACGATCCTGAGCTACCCGAATGCGACCCCGTATCAATTCTATCCTCGCCGAAGTATCCTGAATCACTTCCGGCCCAAGTAGTTTGTTGTCCCCCACCTCCAACCAACATGATGGGGAACGACAAGGTCTACCGTACAACGCCTCAAATGGAGCCATGCCAATGGTGAACTGGTAGGAGTTGCTGTAAGCAAACTCCACCAGTGGAAGATACTGCTCCCATCCACCCCCAAAATCAACGATGCACATACGCAACATGTCCTCCAACATCTGGTTTGTACGTTCGATTTGCCCATCGGTCTGCGGGTGATATGCCGTACTCAACCGCAATTCCGTGCCCATGGCCTCCTGAAAACTCTTCCAAAACCGTGAAACAAATATCTTGTCTCGGTCAGACACAATATTTAGGGGCACACCGTGAAGTCTCACTATTTTTGCAATAAAAAGCTGGGCATACTGTCCCGTAGTGTAGTCTGTCCTTACGGGTAGAAAATGAGCAACTTTGGTCAACCTGTCCACCATTACCCAAATGGAGTCGTGACCCCTCTGTGATGTAGTTAACCCCGTGATAAAGTCCATGGAGATGCTCTCCCACATCCACATCGGGACCTCTAATGGCTGTAGAAGTCCTGCCGGTCTCTGATGGTCCACTTTTACCAGCTGACAAGTGGCGCATTTAGAAACAAACACGGCAATATCTCTCTTCATCCCGCTCCACCAATACTGACGTCTCATGTCTTGGTACATTTTGTCCCCACCGGGATGTACCGTGAACCGTGAGCCGTGCGACTCTGCCATCACCTCGTGTCGCAATTCCTCCCCTTCCGGAACTACCAGTCTCCCATTGAAGCGCAATCCCCCGTCTGAGATAACGGTATAGGACTCAGCTCCCTCTTCTAGTAATCGAACTATCTGCTCCTGACAGAACGAGTCATTTGTCTGTGCCTTTACCACCTTCATGACAATCTGTGGCGTAACAGTCATCACAGACATGAACGATCAGGCCACTGCATCCTGGTGTCCCAACTCTTTCCACTTTGCCTTCCACACCCCTGCCACCTCATCTACTTGCCTACGGCTCAACGCGTCTGCTACCACGTTAGCCTTCCCCGGGTGATATTGGATATCAAACTGATAATCCTTCACAAACTCAAGCCACCTTCGCTGCCGCATATTCAACTCCTTCTGCGTGAATAGGTACTGTAGGGACTTGTGGTCTATGAACAATCGGAACTTTCCCCCAAAAGGTAATGTCTCCAAATCCGAAGGGCAAATACCACTGCCGCTAATTCCAAGTCATGAGTGGGGTAATTCTTCTCGTGAGGCTTAAGCTTACGGTAAGCATAAGCTATGGCCTGACTCTCCTGCTGCAATACACCTCCAAGTCCTTCCAAGGATGCATCGGTGTAAAATAGATACTCAACTCCCGGTCTCGGCAATGCTAACACAGGTGCTGAGGTCAACTTGTCCTTCAACTCATCGAATGCCAACTGACAGGCATCACTCCAGATGAATGGCACACCCTTATGAGTCAGATGTGTCATGGGACCCGCTATGTTGGAGAAACCCCGAATAAACCTCTTGTAGTATCCTGATAAGCCCAAGAAACTACGGATCTCAGTCGGTGTCGTGGGCTGTCCCCACTCCCTCACCGCGGATACCTTCCCCGGATCAACAGATATCCCCCGGTCAAAAATAATATGCCCCAAAAACTGAATCTCCTTCAGCCAAAACCCGCATTTCTCATACTTTGCATATAGCTCGTTCTGACGTAGCGTCTACAAAACCTGCCTCAAATGCTCGGCGTGCTCCTCCTCTGTCTGGGAGTAAACCAGAATGTCATCAATAAAGACAATGACGAACTGATCTAAGAACTCTCTGAACACCCAAGTCATTAAGTCCATAAACACGGCTGGAGCGTTGGTCAAGCCAAAAGGCATAGCCCGAAACTCGTAGGAACCATATCTCGTTAAGAAAGCAGTCTTCGAGACGTCCTCCTCCCTTATATGCAACTGATGGTATCCTGATCGCAAATCAATCTTTGAGAAGAAAGAAGCTCCTCTCAGCTGGTCAAATAAGTCATCGATTCGGGGTAACGGATACTTATTCTGTATCGTGACCTTATTCAACTCCCGGTAATCCACACACAACCTCAACGATCCATCCCTCTTCTTAACGAACAACACAGGGGCACCCCACGGCGAATTACTCCTCCGTATAAACCCCTGACCCAACAACTGCTCAATCTGATCCCGTAACTCTCTCATCTCAGCTGGAGTCATACGGTAAGGTGCGCGGGCAATAGGCCGAGTAGCCGGCGTCAAATCAATCACAAAATCTATCTCCCTACTCGGAGGTAGTCCAGGTATATCTTGAAATACATCGGCAAACTCTCGAACAACCGGAATCGAATCAAGTGGTATCACCACTTCCTTAGAGGTCTCCTCCTCTATATAGTACAAGTGAGTGGACGATCCTCCCTCTGGACGAGGCATCGCCACTAAAAACATCTCCTGCCCGGGTATGGCAAAGATAATACTCCTACTAAAACAGTCAATCATGGCTCGGTATGCAACTAGCCAATCCATACCAATAATGGCATCATACTCGGTCATCTCTAACACTAACATATCATCGGGTAAAGTAAACCTCCCGATCTCTATACCCACGTCTCTACATACAAGGGAAATCACAGAACCCCTACTCAACGGTGAATCTTCACAAGTAACCGTACTCTCGGCGGTGTCTATCAACCCAATGGTGCGTGCAAATCTCATAGCAATAAAATAGTGTGTAGCCCCCGTGTCAAATAAAATATGCCCCATAGTCCCCTGAATAGAGAACATACCCTCAATGGCCGGTGGATCCTATGGGGCTGCGGCATGCTGAAGCTGGTACACTCTCCCATACTGAAGCTGTCCCTGCTGAACTAGGACTGCTGGAATGGGTGGTAGTGCTGTCATCTGTGGTGGTGCTGGGAGGGCGGCGGGAAACATAGGCCTTTGCGGCTCCTGTCGAGTACCCTGCTGCTGCTGCGGGGCCCTGCCCCTATCAGGACAATTCTGGCGCTTGTGGCCAGTCTTACCACAAACGAAACACTTCCCCTGGAAGTTTCCTCCTCGCTGCCCCTGCTGACCACTGCCCTGGTGACCGTTACCATTTCTGCCCTGGCCTTGCTGGCCCTGGTGAAACTGCTGTTGTTGACCATTTTGACCCTGCTGGCCCTGATGGCCATTCTGACCCTGCTGGCCATTCCGGAATCCTCCCTGACTGTTCCTGAAACCCCCTGATCGGAATCTCTTAAAATCCCCTTACTGGGAACCCTGATCACCCTGCCTATACTGACCCTGAGCTGATTGTGCCCCGCTGGCACCATTTCCCCCTGTCCTGCCCTGATAGCTGGACTCTCCTGATCGCTTCCCCTCTGTCAAGTGAAAGCGGTGGTCCTGGCAATGGAGCAGTGCCGTGTTAACCACATCAGAATAAGTGGCTAACGAGATATTTCCCAACAAGTGTTGACGGATCCTCCAAGTCAATCCATCTGTGAACTTCTGAATCTTCTTCTCTTCCGTCGGTATCTCATCCGGAACAATGTTCAGTAAGTTAGTGAATTCGGCCTCATACTCGGCCACAGTCTTTCCCTCATGCTTGAGGTTCATCAACTTCCTTCTCATCTCTGTGTGAACAGTTGACGAAAAATATTTGCGGTCGAACCGTACCCAAAACTCCTGTATAGTGAGAGTGTCCCTCTCCCCTGCGGTGGTAATGGACTCCCACCACTGTAATGCAGAACTACTAGCTTGAAAGTAGCTAGTATCTGCGTCTGAACATCGGTGCACTCATACATCCTCAGGTGCCTCTGAATATCCTTCCTCCACTGACTAGATACCACAACATCGGAGCTACCTGCGATCTCCGGCGGGTGTGCTTTCTGAAAAGCATCACGGATGCGTTCCCAAGCAGACGGGAATGCATGTGCCTGAACTGGCGCGACTACCGGCGCCTGGGGTGGTGCCTGTTGTATAACGGCTAGGGCGACATTTACCGCTTGGGATACAATAGCTGCAACCTCGGCGGCATTCATGGTGCCCTGTACTGGTGCCGGCTGTGGCTCCGGCTGTGCATTCCTAGGAACCCGTGGTGCACGTCGTGGAGGCATCTGAAATAAGAGTAAAGTCTATAAGTTCGCAGTTATAAACTTAAAATAGCAGAAGAGCGAAGCATACATAAAGGAATACAACAGTCCTAAAATATAGGGATCTACATCAAAGAAAGCTCAGCGGAAACATAATAAGCCGTACAGATCCTAAAGGACACTAGAACCTGATGCTCTGATACCACCTGTGACACCCCGACTAAATAAATACCGGGTAACTACTCCTTTATTCAATTAATACAAAATGCCAAGTTGGTTCAGTTAATAGCATCACTATCGAAAACATTTTAATGATGAAACTGAATATGGAGTCAAGACTAGAAAAGAGGCGTCTACTGTCAAGCCATGTAACTTCCACAACAGCTACAGCTCGTCACCTGAATAGAATTCCTAAGCATGGTGTCCTTGTGGCTGGGCACCTAAAAAGGTTTTTACAAAAAAGTAGATTTGAAAGCAAACGGGTCAGAGCCCGAAAGTGGAGATTATTTTAAAAACAGCAAGTGCTTTAATAACATTTAAAACAATGAATGCAAAATACATGTTAGGATGTGCTCTCACATGAAATACTCACCTCTCGTCTAACTGTGCACTCCTAACGTTCCTGTACCCATTCATGTGTTTCTCATATCTATCTAGTTCAAAAGAGTTTCTAACATTTCTACTCGGTTCACGTATTAATTCCAACCTTAACAATTAAATAGAGAGTTCTACTTTAATTCTCGGATTCCCAATTATTAACAAAACCATTTATTGGTATATGTCCCCTTTTTATCTTTTCATAACGTTACAATAACCATACTCACAATTAAACATGACAATTCTTTTCAATTTACCGTATATTATTCTCAACATAAATATACAATACAAGCACCCGAGACTAAGCTGCGGTGCACACATACTCTGTTATCCATCCCGGTACATCACGTACATAAGGATCACGCATTCCGAATATCTCAGGAATCTTTCTCAGATAATAACAATCACAAATAATGGAGGCGAACACAGTCCCATCACATGGGTCACGCACATACCTACGCTCCATGATCAGCAGTCTTATTAACTTCCCAATAAGTCCTTCTCTTGAACTATGTTCTCGAGGTACCAATCTAAATCCGGGCAACACAAAGATTAGATGGCCCTAAGCGAACGTAAACCTCCCATGATAGCAAGTATGGTAGGTATGTCATACACATAAAATCATATACATATACTCAGCATGCACACATCTTAGATGTCTCAATATAATAAAGGTATATTATACATCCTTATACCATTATTCCAATTTTTTTATACATTTTAAGTCTTCTGATAATACATAATGTGGGCTGTCGACACATCTCACGTCATAGTTTCTTGTACTTAAGACTTATCTCAAAGGGATTATTAATTTTCCTATTATTCCCACATATAACATCATTATTCTTAAGGTCCTTACTTCTGCCCCAAACCTCATTTCATCAAATCATTCAAATTTACTCTTTTAACCCTAATATTATCTCACTCATCGAATTTCATTAGATTTTAGAATAATTCCTCAAATTGAATTCTAATTAAGGTCCAATTTTTATAACATATTCATAAAGTCTCCAATGATAATTTTCTAAGGGTTAACATCATTAGAATTTAAATAGGGAAAATTTTACTCATTCTGGGAAGGTCGATCGATCGACCTTGAACCTCGATCGGTCGATGGTGGTCGATCGATCGACTGATGAATGTCGATCGATCGATCGCACCAGGTAGGCTACGGACTGCTTCGTTTTGCAGTCCTCAAATCGTCCCAAAACTCCATTATAATGCATGAAACTCTAATCTAACGTTATAATATCATCATACAACCATCCTACAACATTGTTAACGTTCTAAAACCAATAAATCATCAACCAAGGGCTTTATTTGGATCAAAACTTCATCAAGAACCCTAGTTTTCTATTTCTTTCAAGAAGAATAATAAATCTCTTCTTAAATCTGTTTTTAGATCATCAAGGATTATATTTTGAATTCATAATTCGTCCAGAATATGTCTACATGCAATTCCTAACATGGTTCATAGTTTCAATCCTCAAATTCATGGGTCTATATCAATCTTCCAAGACAAAATTCGATAATTACCTGAACATGGAAGAACACATTCATGGAATTAATTGTAATTAAATCACTTGCCTTATGTTCTTCAGATTTGTTGTTGGTTGAAGATGGTTGAATTCCTCTCTCTCTCTCTGCAGAATTCTCCTCTCTGTCTCTCTCTACAAGTTCTTCTCACAAGATGACAATGGAGGTGGGGGTTGGTTTTTGGCAAGTTAGAAATATTTTCTTAACTTCTCCCGTAGCCCACTACTTAGATTGGGGTTGACAATGGGTTAGTGGGTTTAATGATAAGTTATAATTAAAGTCTGATTTTCGTGGGTTTTAATTACCAAATTTCTGAAATTACCAAACTACCCTTTTGGGTTGCCGGTTTGGCCTAAAAATGCCCCGGGACCCAAACTAAACCCCCGGCTAGTGTTTTCTGACTATTTTGACCCTTCCGGACTCGTTGGCGCACTCAAAATGACCATACGGTTGATAAAAATAAAATTCACTTTTTAATTCAAATAATTACATTCCTGACGCGACTGTCACGCGCGTCCCAACAAAATTTTCCAAATTGCCGTATTTCAGCCTCGCGACAATTTCAATATTTTCAATATTCATATATTGCCATATATACATATTGTAATCAAATACCAACTCACATCTCGTTAGTATTTTATCCGAATTAATTCTCAATTAATTCACATTTAATTTAATTAATCCCATAAATAAATATCGATAAAAATGCGGGGTATTACAGCGACTCCTATATTTTTCATCCAAATTGTTGATAAATATAGAAGAAATGTTTTAAATTTTTTAAGTTTAACTCATCTTTAGTCAAGTCTCAATCCATAACCATTCTTGGGCCAAGATCTAGAAACCAACTATCGATTATGACAAGAATCAAAACTTAAAAAAAATAAACTTGATATTGCTAGAGAAATAAATACCTATTTTAAAAGTTTGATATTATGCATAAAATCTTCCTTGAGAAAAGTTATAGATAATATCAAATTTAACTCTTTGAGTATGACAAGGGTTTTTATCCTTTTACTCTCCCTTACTTAGAGGATGATATCCCAATGATTTCCATAAACCTCCTCCAGGTGATTTATAGTCCCTGGTGAACATGGTTTCCCCAAAAAAGGAACCTCTAATGATTTGAAGACAATATCAACACTCTAAGGGTTACAAAGTACTCACTCGTGCATTTTGACCTTAAAACCCAAGCACGGAGACCTTAGAATGTACAACAAAAATCCTCAGATAAGTCCAAAAGAGCTTCGCCTAACAAAGGATGGCATCTTCCTAGTTCATATATTCTTCTTTAAGGATAAACTCCCCCCCCCCCCCCCCCCCTTAAGGAAATAAACTCATATTATGCCGAAGTCACTATAACCACCTCGGGACACTTGAGATGTCTAACAAGTATCTTACAACTTCTTTGGTGGGTAGACATTATTATGCCTACCTCCCCCACTTGTTTGATTCTACGACTTGTCAACATACTTCTTTGGTAACTTCCATTATTTAGCTTTGTGGCCTGCCTAGATACAATTATAGCATCTCATTCTCAAGGGACAAATCTTGGAATAAGTCCCCTTTATTATACAATTGTAGACAGTGATGGTTTCAACATATATATTATCAAATTACTTGTTTTTGTGGTGCTATTAGCATCTACAACCTTTGTACTCAATGTCATGGTCTATCATATTTCGTCATTATACCCTCGTCATTTTCTTTCCTCTTTTCATCATTATCCTCAATTTCTTGTTTGAAATCTTGTTCCATGATCTGAGCCCTTTCCAATAGCTTAGAGAATGTTTGTAGCCTTAGATCGATAACTCGTCTATAGAGTCCAGCCTTTAGACCACTTTTAAACGTCTTAGACTTTCTTACCTCGGATTAAATGAGGATAGACACACAAAATATCTACAAATTTGGCCTCATATTTTGCCACCAACAATGATCCTTGAGTTAGTTCCAAAAATTCTACCTCATTCTTCTCCCTTGTCACGAGTAGAAAATATTTCTCACAGAAGATATCCTTAAATATTATTCGTTTAATGGTCGCGGCCTATCCACAAGTTAATTCCTCCTATACATCTTCCATCAGTGATCAGTCTCTCCCTCAAATATGAATGTGTCAATGTCCACTTAATACTCCTCAGTGCATTTTAACACTTTAAAAACCTCCCCCCTCTTAATTTTCTAGGCCTCGACCTATTGGGGTTTTATTCTTAAACCATATATGATGGTCACCTTTCAGTAAAGGTCCTTTAGTTCACTTTGAAATAAGAATCATGGTTATGTTAAATTCCTTATATTTTGTTTAAATATATTGAAGACATTTATTTTAATAGAGATTAGTAGGAATTCCAATGAGTCGACTTCAGGTTGATCAAAAGGAGATTGGAATTCCAGTTCTAGAACTATTAAAATCTTCACAACCTAGATAGGGGATTGAAATACTATCGAAAGGTCTATGATGCAATCCTAATAGTTAATCTTAAACTACGGGTAATGAATGATGGTTCGGGAACTTGTTAGATAATTTAATTTAAGATTATGATCGATATATCCCAGGAATGTATTGAACGGGACCACCCATGAGATTAGATTCTAGGGGATGTCTTGATTAGACTCATAAAGTCTCGCACCATTTGTAAAGGATTCATAGATTCTTAAACCCCATAATTATGAGGCTTCGTATGCTTATGTAGTTGTCTTTTTTATTGCTATAGTTGTGATTCAATATTAGATTGAATCAAATGATGCCCGCATATTGGGTGACAATTATATAAGTAGGTCTGAGATCTTAATTTGGAAGAGTCCTCATTTGTAGATACATAGAATTTTGATACCCCCCTAATTGACCTATAAGATCTAATTTCCACCAGTAAATATGATTAGTGGATTATTTATAATTCGGTGGAGGTAGAAAAATACGTTAAGCCTGAGAATCAAGGAATTTGATTTGATATTTTTTAAAGTCGATTAACAAAAAATTTACTTGACCAAATGGTTATCAGAAGCATAATGTGGGGAATCACATTATGTTCCATAATCAACTTTCCAAATAAGACGTCATTATATTCGATGATTTATGAGACAATTAAATTGGAGGGTAGGCATAATTATTTTGTGGAATTAATTGTGATCAAATAAAGAAAATAAATAGATTATCATAATTATGATTAGGTATTTTTGAGTATTTATTTGAAGTTAATTTCATTATTTGTCTTAGGTCCTTAGTGTACTCAATGTACCCATGTAGTCAGGCCCAAACTCTTCGGAAACCAAGTTTATCCCAAGTCCACCTTTTGTACTTATATATAAAGGTGTGGGAAGGGGATGTAATTCATTATTCATCATATTAGGGTTTGAAAAGGGTGAGAGAAAACACTATCCCTATTTTCATGAAAAGGGATAGAGAATGACCACCATATCTGAAGTTTTAACAGAGATTTTCATCTCAAAAGGTTTCCACCCACCTACATAACTTTTTGGATAATCATACAATAGAAGATCCTAGCATTCATAAGTTTTAAGCATGGTTTTGGAGATCCAAAATAAGGCAGCCCTATCATCAACAAATAATTTTCTCTCTATTGGATTGCAAGCAAATCTGCAAATGTATTATGTTTTAAACCCTACGTTTTTTTATTCAACCCTTGTTTTTGGTTTTACCAATTTCCTATATTTGATTAATAGAAGTTTATTTCCTAAAAAATTTATTCTGTATATATCGATCCCCAAGAATTGGTATCAGAATCAGGTTTTGACCTTGGCACCTATGACGAAACATAGGCTGGGCTAGGGAGGTTATTACATGTCAAAAATAAGAGGAAGAAGAAACTCTCCCATTTGTCCTAGATCGATCCAAAATTAATGTTAGATCAATCTGAACTCTATATCAATTCGAACATGATTTGGATCAATTTGATCCCTCTTTGTAAGAACGATGGTTTTGTCTTCTTCGGTGTTTTTTGGTGGTTGTTCGCAGTGGTTCTTCCCCAGAATGTTTCAATAATATGGAGGATCATTTTCTAGTGTTCAAGACACTTGAGAACTATTGGATTTGATGAAGTCTACTACAAGTTGGACTCTTAGCCAAAATAATGTCTTCTTTATCAGTTACTCATGTGCATGGAGAGTTTTACTTCATGTTGAAGTCTAGCCCATTATAAAAAAGGGATTTTATGTCTTTTATTTTTCCTGCAATTACTTATCTAATTGATTGCACGTCACTTTATTTATATTGTGTTGCATAATTCGTGTTCTAATTAATTGAATAATTAGAAACAATCGTTTTATGGACAATGTGGATTATTTATTTGATACCAGTTTAAATTACCAATTTTCTCCAAAAATTTATGTTGCCTTTCATTCTTTTATAAAGTAAATTAAATTGGGATAATTAAATTTTATGTTTTGACGTAAATTAAGATCTCTGATTTTTTTATTTATAGGAAAATTTAAATTATATTTTTATTTGAAGAGAAATTAAAATGTGAGATCAAGATATTAATTTCAGACGAGTAGATTCAAAAATTACCAAAGATTTAAATTCGGCCTTTTAGAATTGAATAAATACTTTTTTTAAACACCTCAAATTTTTTAAAATACCAAGTGGGAGAGGGGTTTCAACATAAATCCCACAGTGTCCATCGGTGTTTTAATAAATCAAGGATGTGATTGATTCATCGCATCAGCTAGTATCCCTACCAACGGATGAAATTAATTAAGGTATCAAGGATTAATTAAAACTCTTAAGTGATAATTCTGAGATTTATAAGGTGAGTGAATTCGATCCCCCCAATGGGGAAGTCAAACACGAGAAGGTTCTATTTCAGGGAATTAACCAGTGATATACACTTAGAAACAACTTTTGATATCCTCCCCGTTGGAGTCAATGTTACTAGGAGTAGGATCACAATTTTCCGGTTATTCATTATGTTAGACAGATGATCCTGAATTATCCGGATAACATAATGAAAATTGAAAATATGTCTCGCTAAAGGTGGGGTGATATAATCTGTCAGTGAGAAATCTCACCTCGTAAAAGAACTAGGATGTCTGGAGGATTAATTTTAAAAATTGAGGGTTGAGGGATGACAATTCAAAATTTAATCGAATTAATCCTTCTATGTTAATTAGAATTTTTTTTTCTAATTTTTTTTCTAAGATTTCAAAATGAATTCAACTTTTTCTCACTGTTTTATCTTAAAGGTGTAAATGGTATAAGTTTCTAGGACCGAAAATTGTAATGGGACATTATTCTAACTTAAGGGGAAAATAAAATATTTTAATTCAAAAAACCCATTAGTATGTTAAAATGGTGATGTGATTAACTCCTCACATCAGCTCGTCTGGCCTCCCAACAGATGGTTTTAATAACAGAATCACGGTATTTTATAATGCATGGAAATTCTTTTAAATTAAGCGTTATATGAGTTCAGTCTTCCCAATGAGGTAGGACAATATGTGCATGTTTAATCTTATAGGAATTAAAATATGTGAATTTATTAACACATATGATTGCTTGATGACACTCAAGTGTGAATCATGTTCTTAGAAAATTTTCATCGCTGGTTAAACAAATGATTCTTTGGATTAGACATGGTGGGGAAACCCGGTATCATTTCATAATCTGAGAATAAGGATCATCAGTAACCAAAGATTGGTGTCAGTTATTTGAGAAGATCTTTACTTCTCTCCCAAAATAGGGGTAGAAGGATAAGGCTAAGTCTCAGGAATAAAGTTTTAGATTAAGGAAGGTTTATATTCCTCGTTAGTAGTGAAAATAGTCAAAATACATGTATTATCACTACAGTTAGTTGGAATTTTTATAGCAACAGTGTTCGATTTTTCCTTCCTGTGTAAGGAAAAGGAGAAGGTAATGGTATATCTCAAAAAATTAAATTAGTGATTTATGGTTTGATATATACTAACCTGGTATGCAGACTCAGGAACCACACATCAGGATTACAACTCATTGTAAAGGTTCTAGCTAATTTGACAATTACTTAAAAGAGAGATGTTCAAAATCATAGGCAATTAGAATAAGATAGCGACATTAAAAGTGACACGTCTTTTAGATTTTGGTGTAGAGATGAAGTTAATGCATGTAAATTATTTAATGTACCTTTTTTATAGAAAGATGATTTCGGTTTTCTAAATTTGTTTTGAACATATTTTTTATTCATTTTAGAAAAAAAATCTAATCAAAATTGGGATATCTTTTATCTCTTCTGATACAATGGGAAATAATGTATACATTATAATATTTGTATCACCAATACAACTAATTGCTAAATTGGATGATATTATGGACAAAGATCATTAAAGAGAAAGTTTCCTCCCAAAACCAAACACAAGTTTTGCACTTATGCTTATGTTATTTTATTCTAAGAAGAATTCAACGACTAGTTTAAAATGGACAATTGAGTTCATTAGAAGTGAAGGCATTTCTAGTCTTGAATTTTGTTAAAAAGTTAAAAGGACCAATGGCCCTTCATGTCCAAAAGTTAAAGAGCCTAAGATGTGTTGTAAATAGTTAAATTCGATTAGTATGGATCGATGATTATTCGGTCAAGAGGTGATTTTGAGTTATTTATTGATTTAATTGATAATTAACCAAAGGTATGGATATGTTTACCTTATGCACCACAAGTCTGAAGCCTTTGATTAGTTAAGAGTGTGAAAGGATAAAGTGAGTCATAGGTGAGGTAAACTAATCCAAGTTCTACGATATGATTGTAGAGGTGTTTACCTCTTGGTATATGTAAGGAATCATTTATTAGAGGTTTGGATTTTATCCTCAGTTTTCTACAACGGATATTCCACTTCAAAATGGTATAGATGACTGGAAGCAATAAGTCCCTTTTGGATATGATAAAATCTATGGTTAATTATTCGGTATTGTAACATTATTTTTGGGATTTTACATAAGAGATGACATGTACATTCTCAAATTTAATTTCTTCTTAATAGGTATCTTCATCTCCTATTGAACATTAGAATGGGCTCAAGATCATTCTAGGTCCTGTTCAGATTTGGGGTGCCTGGCACTCGTGTTATGAAATGGGCCAAGGATGTTGAAATTAAAATAGTATGGCTTTTTGTTGGTTGTCCTAAGGTTATAAGGGCAGTTTATATCACATTCATAGCCACAAGAAAGTCATTTATTACGAGGTTTATGTTATAAACCACGGGGCCAAGTGTAATTTAGACTTATAAGATAAAATGGAACATCATAATACCAATGTTTCTAGACCACCTGTACACGATAAAATATGACCTAACAACGATATAACACTACCTTGTTGTAGTGGGAGTATTATTGGTGATTAAGATACATGTATCACTTATATTGGATATCAAGTGGTGTTATGTCATAGTGGGAGCATCAGGATTCATCCTGATTGGTTAGTATTTTTTGTCATCATTTTGATATGATCTCAAGAAAATATTAATCGAGTTCTGATAACTAGGATGAATCATACCAACACAAGAACATTTGGTTTGACTTATAACCATGGATATAAAAAAGATTCAATGCATGTATGAGAATCAAATTTTGGGAATTTTAGACTTGTTAATGGTGTAAAACACACTGGGCACAAGGGGGCCTACAAGAAGTTAAAAGATAAATGGATGGGAAGGTTCAAACCTCTACATATTAAGAAGTCGAAAAAACAAATTGTTGTAAGCTTGTGATGTCAATTTTTAGATTTAAATTAACATTAAGGTCTTGGTTCATTCGATTTAATTAGGTAAGCAAGTTTTGATTTTGATCAATGTTCGAATAGTACTTTTTAGTATAAGAATCATGACATATATGTGGTGGTATTTCTATTTACAATTTGTGGATAATATTTGCCTAATCGGAAATGAGGTGGGGGTGTTGTCTTACATAGAAGTGTGGTTGTCCAAATTTTTGATATAAAGTACTTAGGATAAGTCAGGCACATCTTTATGATTAAGCTTTCAATAGGTTGGTCCCAAAGGATGTTTGGATTATCCCAAGTCAATTATATCAATGTTTTCTACACGCAATTATCGTCGGTATTTCATTAAAAGAGTTTATTTTAAACTATGGAATCATTTTATCTAGAAATCAATATATTAGGACACTTTATTGGATGCATGGAATGAGGAATATACCAAATTTTTTATATTGGGCAACCACATTAATGTGATATTGTGTGAAAACCATATATGATGGTCACCTTTCGGTAAAGATATATCAGTTAATTTTTTAATAATAATCATGGTTACGAGAATGCCTTATATTTGATTAAAATATTTTGAAGATAGGTCAATCAATAGGCATAGTAGGAATTCTAGTGGTAGACTTTTGATTGATCACAAGGAGATTGGAACTTTAGTTCTAGCACTATTGAAATTTTCAAAACCTTGAAAGGGACGGTCATCCTATCATAACAGTTGTGATGCAATCCTTGTAGTCAATATCAAACTATGGAAAATGGGTGATCGTCAGGAAGCATGTGAGATAGTTCAATAGAGGATTGTGATCCGTACATTTTAGGAATGTATTGAACGAGACGACCCATGAAATTAAAGTCTAGGGACTGTCTTGATTAGACTCGAGAAATCTCACACCATTTGCAAAAGGTGCATAGATTCTTAATCAACATAATTATATGGATTGGGGTGCTTATGCAATTGTCGCTTTGATTAATATAGAAGCGATTCAATATTTGATTGAATCAAATGATCCTCGGATATTGGGTGAAAATCATGTAAGTAGGTTTGAGATATTAATTCGGAGGTGTCCGCGTTCAGGGGTACCTTGGATTGTGATATGTAACAACCCACCAAATTAAATTTCGGGTGATCAGTCATTTATTTAATTAAATCAGAATATCCAGTTGGTTCATTCTCAGTATCACTATCGAAAATAATTTCTTTATTAATCACCTAATAATTAATTAAGCTAAGTGTCAAAACCTTTTTCCAATTTTAATTTAATTAAAACCATTCCACGACTCAAAATAATAATATGCAGCAACACATCACAACTGAATTAACTATAACAAGAATAAATGTGACTGGAATAACTATCCAGTTAAATTATAAGTTTACACTAAATAAAAATGATATCCACAATGCTTACATAAATAATTACAGCCTCTAGAATCCTGGGCGACGAGCCCTAAATGAAGTAGACGCTACAGATGAGTGAATCAACGGAAAGCAAGCCTCAACACAAAAACTGCATCTCTGCTAGTAGCTATAATTCATCGGAACATCCATAATCTATGCAGGGCATCTCTGTTGTTGGATACCTGATGTACAAGATATAGTAGAGAAGAGAATATGCAAGGAAACGAGTCAGAGACCGATTGTAAAAGATTTTAAAAATAGCAAGTTCTTAGTAATTACAATTAAGCATTTATTATGTACATGTTAGTTTCTCGGGATCTCTCTTGAGAATTTTCACCTCTCATCTACAGTGCACACCTATCGTATCTTATTATCTTCCTAGTTAAGGTTCCCCCCTAACTACTTTCCACAAAATAATTTTAACCCATATCATAAACCCATATGTCCCATACCATACATAATATAATTATTCATATTCATTTCTCTTTAATATGAATTATTCTTATTACATCCTTGGAGTTAAGTGTTCACTTATTTAATTCAATTCAGATTTCATTATTTACTTCTATCTACAACATTGCACAATAGATTAAATCACAGTTTATATTTTTAATCTACAATATCACACAGAAGATTACATCTCTATATCTAAAATGTCACACAGTAGATTACATCACAGTTTATATGTATAATATCACACTAATTATATATACATATATATACTAATATAGCACCTCCCCAGTCACAGCTGCGATGCATGCATACTTTACTATCATGTCTTGATACATAATGTCACTATATAGAGGACTAATGATTCGGTGTCTCTCACGAATCATCTGACATAACACAAAAATATTGGAGGTGAGCATACTCCCCAGCCAAATGGGTCACGCACATACCTACGCTCCCATTCAACCATCGAAACTATCATATACACCGATAGCACGTATCCAAGTTCCTATACTCAGGGTACGAATCTAAAATCCTCCTAAATGGGCGAATAGGATAAGACCGTCCACAACGCAAAACCTCCACCCCGATAGCAAGTAGCGTAGGTATGTCATACATACAAATAATAATATAGGTATTCATCACATTTATATAAATATAACATCCATAAGGCATTCACACAACCATGTGATAATTTCCATACGTAGTATTTTTATCTATCAAATCCTACGTATTAAAGATTATGACTTTACTTCTTAATTTTATAATCCCGATCCCCACTCATTACTCGAAGATTAAATAAGTATTCCTTAACCTAATTCAGTAGGTAAATGTGTACACCCTACTTGTCCTTAGCATCACAACTTCCGAAATTCTATGAATTAAACTCATCTTTAATTAGGTTTAATTATCGATAACCCTTAATTCATTCTTAACAATCATTCTATCTCTTAGGGTTAATCCCACCTATTCCTAAGGTTATACCAGTAATTAATAACTCTCTTACTACTGGTCCCAACCTTAAATTATCATTTATCCAATTTAAATCCCAAGTAACATAAGTCTCAATAATAACTCGTTTAATTAACACTCATTAAATCCCCCTTAATCCAAAATCCCAAAAATAGTATTTTTCGGGTCTTTCATTTAGCTTATTGCCCTTCCCTAAGTCCCATTATGTTCGAATAATAATCACAAAGATTTTCTAAAAGTTTGGGATTAAATCAAGAATTAAAAAGAAATAACTTCATATTTTCTGGGTATGACACCCTACCTAATTAACCCCGGGTGATCAGTCCTAAATTAAATTAGAACAGGTTTCTCAGTTGGTTCATTCTTAGCATCACTGTCGCCTTTTTAATTACTAACCACCTAAATGAGAAAATTAGACTGGTGCCAAGTTTTATCTTTTATTAACTAAAATGAAATACTTATACGGAAACAGAATATTATAAACAATCACAGTTAACTGAAATCAACCGTTCACAATTAATTAACAGACCAAATAAACCATCGGTTCAAAATCCAACAAAAGTAAAGACAAGTAATAACTCTCAACAGGTCTGACATAAGCACTAAAATAAAACTATGAGCAACCTGCTCGAATAACTGATAGGAAGTCTCTACACTAAGAATGAAAAGAACGAGGTGCCAATCGAACTCCCGCAACATCCACACATGCTGCAGCAACGGATCCCTGTAATGAGTCAAGCCTGGCGTCTTGTGGCTGGACACTTAAAAGGTTTTTAAAAGTTTTATAGCAAGGGTTAGTACCCAAAATATTTGGAAAACATTTAGAAAATGATTACTCGCAGTAATAAGTAAATATGCATGATCTCCATATTTTAGTTAGTGCCTTACTCCCTTGAGAACATCCTCACCCCTCCTCCAACGACTAGATAACTGATATAATCCCCATGCAACCATCCTACTCTAACCGAGTGTGCCATAGTTATGATTTCTAAGTTATTATCAACATTAACTTAATTAATCATTTCCCTTTCTAAGTTCATATAACTTTCACACCCATTATATATATATATAATACAATTCACGGCATGTATCAATTTACCCGTATATAATTATTTACCTCATTATATACGTATAGTGATTTTACAACATTCACAACCATGCTGAAATAATAATTAATACTAAACATCCTCCCGAGTAATAACTCACCGGATGTAAATTCTCTAAAGTGCTATCCCACTAGGCATATTCACATGACCTAATTACCCCAAGTCAGAATCGCTCACTAACTTGGTTAATACATAAAAATTAGAGGCGGTCATATTCCTTCCCTGAAAGCGAGATGCCCCTCACCCATATAATGGACGCTATGACCCGGGAATATACTCGCCCTACTCCGCAAGCTAGGGGATTCATCCACTACGCGCAACCTCCCTCCTATAGCATTAGAGTATATAATAATAATATCTAGCCACTGATATTAATGCATACACCATATATATATATATATATATATATATATATATATATGTATATATATATATAAATAAAATAAACTATCCCGGCTATACCGTGTACTAAGTCCGTAACACAAGCCTATTGAAATTATTATGAGTTTATGGCTCAACTATAATTATTAATTACTTCGCACATTAATTAATAATTAAATTACTTCTCGTATCGCTCCAACTAATATATTCGGACTTACTCTCGTGGCCCAAAATAAAACAATACCCGAGTCTAAATTCCCGTCCCCAAATTATTTAACTTTTACTCTAAATAAATTTAACGCCTTGGTATCACTCAACCCATATACCCGAACTCGCCCACTCGATCCGTATTTAATTATTTCGAAATATTCTTTCCAAAGTTTAACCGTAGTATGACCCATATAAATTTTTCTTCGAATCCCAATTAATTTTCCTTCATAATTGATTAGATTGTATCCCTGTGTTTATTTCTCATTACATAAGGTATAGGAAGGAAGTTTAATTTAAATTCCCCTTATATATATAAACTGGCCGAACTGCCAGAATTTACCGACCATCGATCGGTGGATCCCCAACCCTCTATCGATCAATCGTATAGGTCATCGTCTTCCCAGGTTGTCTGTTTCAGCTATGGACAAAAAGCTCAAAACCCTAACTTCTTCTACAGTCTAAACCAAGTCCTTTCTTCAACAAAACACACCAAGAACTTCATAAGGGACCACCATAAAGTCCACAAACACCATTAAATTTCCGTGCTCTACTGTTTTCATAATTTGGGGAAAAATCCATTTTTTATTCATTAACCCATCTCAACAACAATTCTTTATCTCAAATTTGTTTCTAATTCGTCTGGGTTTACACATCTTCCCAGATATATATATATACAATCTCATATTATACATAAATTTCTATACAGTTTAGAATTCAGAATATTGATTTACAAAAATCCCATGTTTGTACCCTTTAAATCCCAAAACGAATTTTGATTTCTCTCATCACATAAATATGAATCAAAATGAAAATTAAATGCTACATCAAGTTAACCACTTGCCTTATGATTCATAGGCTCTGATTTGGAGTTGTGAATTCCCAAGTTTGAAGTTGAAATCCCTTCTTTTTGCTCTTTCCTTTGTCCCCCAATTGGCCTTTAACTGCCTCTTAGGGTTTCCTCTCCCACTAAGTATTTTCTAAACTCTAATCAGTCGTCCCCTTTTTTTATAAATAATTAATTAGGATAAATCCTCTTTTTCGTCTAATGGGCCAAGCCCAAGTAATCCAAATGCTCCCGTGTGGTCCCGACTATGCCTAAAAACGTCCCGTGACCCGTTTACTACCCTCGCGTATACTTTTTCGACTATCTCGATCCATCCGGACTCAACCGTACACTCAGAATTGTCATCCGATTTATAAAAATACTTATCTCACCCCAAAATTAGTCTATACTGACTCCCGGCTGAGATATGTACATACCTCGTCATTAATACCAGAAATGACGTAAATAAATTATTACTGTTCACTTAGTAATTAAATTTTCCTAAATATTAACCATTCACTCCCCGATTAATATTAAAATATATATTTCCATAATTAATTCAATTAAAATTACAACACACAAGTAATTTTGAATTCCCGAAATAATTAAATATTAAATGCATAAAAATACGGGGTGTTACATACTCCCCCCGTGATAAAGGAATTTCGTCCCCAAAAATAGGTCGTACCTGTGGTGAATAGCTCTGGATATTGTTCCCGCGTATCCTCCTCCCGCTCCCAGGTAGACTCGTCAACGTTGTGATGACCCCATTGTACTCTAACTAGTGGAACAACCTTGGATCGTAACTTCTGATCACTACGGTCCAGAATAGCCACCGGTCTCTCCTGATATGAGATGTCTGGCTGTAAATCAATTTCCTCAAGTGGAATGTGCTGGAAGGCTCTCTCGCTCCTTTGATATTTCTTTAGCGATGCCACATGGAACACGTCATGTATCCGCTGAAGATGCTCTGGAAATCCCAATCTATATGCTATCGGTCCCACCCTCTCAATAATAAGGAAAGGTCCCACGTACCTCGGTGCTAATTTACACTTCTTGCCCAACCTCATCACCCCTTTTATAGGGGACACCCGAACTAATACCTGATCCCCACCCTCTAACTCCCCATGTCTCCGTGAAGCATCAGCATAACTCTTCTGCCTATCCTGAGCTACTTGAATCCACCCTCGGATCCACTCTATCTTGGCAGAGGTCTCCTGGATAATCTCCGTCCCCAGTAGCTTGTTGTCCCCCACCTCTAACCAATAAGCGGGCGAACGATAAGGTCTCCCATACAGTACCTCGAACGGTTCCATGACGATCGTGAATTGGTAAGAATTGTTATACGCGAACTCTACCAAAGGAAGATATCTATCTCATCCTCCCCCAAAGTCTAGAATGAACATCCTTAGCATGTCTTCCAGCATCTGATTGACTCTCTCAGTCTGTCTGTCGGTCTGTGGCTGATAGGTTGTACTCAAACATAACTCTGTGCCCATGGCCTCCTGAAAGCTCTGCCAAAAATGGGCCACAAATTTTTTTTCTCTGTCAGACACAATATTTATCGGCACCCCATGCAACTTAACAATTTCCCTCAATGAATAGCTGTGCATAACGCATCGTCTCAAAGTCTTTGCGAATCGAAAAGAAGTGGGCCACCTTAGTCAACCGATCCACAATGACCCATATGGAATCGTGACCTCTCGGCGATGAAGGTAACCCTATAATAAAGTCCATGGAGATGCTCTCCCACTTCCACACGGTAATCTCTAGTGGCTGTAGCATCCCTGATGGTCTCTGATGGTCAACTTTCACGAGCTGACACATGGCACATTTCGAGACAAACTCCGTTATGTCCCGTTTCATTCCTGCCCAGCAATACTGCCTCCTCATATCCTGGTACATTTTATCCCCGCCAGGATGTACCATAAATCTCAAACCATGGGACTCTATCATAACAGCATGCCTCAACTCCTCATCCTCTCGCATAATTAACCTCCCATTTAGGCGTTAGCCTCCTTCCGAGATGATTGAGTAACCCTCCGCTCCTTCAGCTAACAACTGGCGTACCCTATCCTGGCAAATCTGATCCTCCGCCTGAGCCCTCATCACTCGCATAATGACCTCAGGTGTGATGGATAAAGCTGACATGCAGGCCCTGGCTACATCATCCTCATATCGAATTTTTATCCACTTCTCTTTCCAGACTTCTGATATATCCCCAGTTGGTCTCCGGCTCAATGCGTCTGCCACCACATTAGCCTTATCAGGATGATACTGAATATCAAACTGGTAGTCTTTCACGAATTCTAGACACCGCCTCTGCCTCATGTTCAGATCCTTCTGTGTGAAGAGATACTGAAGTGACTTGTGATATGTGAATAAAGTGAACTGCTCTCTTAGAAGATAATGTCTCCATATCCTCAAAGCAAAAATAACCATTTCTAGCTCTAGGTCGTGAGTGGGTTAATTCCTCTCATGGGGCTTTAGCTTTCTGGACACATAAGCTATAGCCCTTTCATCCTGCTGAAGCAAACCCCCAAGTCCATGTAGGGATGCATCAGTGCAAATCCGATACTCTAGTCCTCCCTTTGGCAAAGCAAGTACAGGTGCAGATGTCAACTTTTCCTTTAGCTCGTCGAAAGCTAATTGACAATGATCACTCCAAGTGAAAGGCACCCCTTTCCGAGTCAGATTTATCAAAGGGCCCGCAATCTTTGAGAATCCTTTAATAAATCTCCTGTAATAGCCTGCCAATCCCAAAAAACTGCGCGCCTCGATTGATGTTGTGGGTTGTCCCCACTCCCTCACCGTCGACACCTTACTCGGATCCACCACAATACCCCGGTCTGACACCACGTGGCTAAGAAACTGCACCTCCCGCAGCCAAAATCCACACTTTTTGAATTTGGCATAGAGCTGGTGATCCCGTAGTGTCTGTAGAACCTTACGCAGATGCTCTACGTGCTCCTCCTCGATGCGCGAGTAGATCAGGATGTCATCAATGAACACGATGATAAACTGGTCGAGGTACTCTCTGAAAACCCTGTTCATGAGATCCCTGAACACTGTTGGTGCATTTTTTAGCCCGAATGGCATCACCCTGAACTCGTAAGATCCATACCGCAACAGGAAAGAAGTCATAGAAACATCATCCTCTTGTATATGCAGCTGATGATACCTTGATCTCAAATCGATCTTGGAGAAATAGGATTCCCCTATCAATTGGTCAAAAAGGTCATCGATCCTAGGCAATGGATACTTATTTTGTATTGTCACCTAGTTCAACTCCCCGTAGTCCCCGCACAATCGAAGTGAACCATCCTGCTTATTTACAAATAACACTGGTACACCCCACGAGGATATACTCTACCGAATGAAACCCTGACCTGGGAGTTGCTAAATCTTCTCTCTCAATTCACGCATCTCTAAAGGGGTCATATGGTACGGTGCTCGAGCAATCGGCCTCATTCTCGATGCTAAATCGATTACAAACTCGATTTCCCTACTGGGTGGTAACCCTGGTATTTTCTGGAACACATCCTCGAAGTCCCTCACTACCGGAATTGAATCCAACAGAACTGCCACCTCCTATGAGGTCTCCTCCTCAATATAATACAAGTGTGTGTGAGACCCCCACTCATGTAGAGGAATCGCTATTAGGAACATCTCATGTCCCGAAATGGAGAACACGATTGTCCTCTCGTAACAATGCACAGTCGCCCGATAATAACCTGCCAACCAATCCATACCCAGGATGACATCGTACCCCTCAATATCTAACACTAAGAGGTTTGCTGCTAAACTAAGCCTCCCAATCAAAATGTCCACCCACCCACCCCCGACAAATCGAGTGAATCAATGCTCCTTTGCCTACTGGTGACTCTACACACATATGAAGACTACCCGCGGTCTCTAGTAACCCAGCCCGTTTAGAAAAATTAGATTTAATGAATGAATGCGATGCTCCCATGTCAAAAGTATACTACCCTCACGACCATGAATGAGAAACATACCCTTAACTGTTGGCGGCGCCTGTTGTGCTAGAGGATTCGGAACATCCCGGACATTATACACACACCCGTAGTGCATTTGCCCCTGCTGTTGTGGGGAGGGTGGAGCTGGTGCTGCTGGCGATATCTGTCCCTGTTGCCCCTGTTGGCCACCCTGCTGATGACCTCTGCCCCTCTGCGGGCACACCCGCTTGAAGTGTCCTGGTTGGCCGTAGACAAAATAGCGTTTCTGACTGTCCCCCTGTTGTTGGCCCTATTGGCCCTAATGTGGCTGGCCCTGCTAGCCTCCCTCATTGTTCCCTTGGCCCTGATGGCCCTAAGGAACCTACTGTTGTTGATTTGGGCCTGGTTGGCCCTGCCTGAATCCCTTTCCTCCCGGTCGAAACCCACCAGGCCTAAATTTCTTGGAAAGATTCCCCTGCTGAGTACTAGTCTGATGCTGAGTACCACTCGTGTCACTACCAGTAACTGCCTTTACCTGCTGGCTCGGCTCCCCTTCGAATGGAAACGATGATCTTGGCAATGTACAAGAGCGGCGTTAATGACATCTATATATGTCACCAACGCCGGATTGCCAATCAAATGCTGCCTGATCCTCCAGGCTAAACCATCCATGAATCTCGATTTCTTTCGCTCCTCATCACTCACCTCATTTGGCACAAAGTTTGCCAAACGTGTGAACTCTTCCTCATAATCTTCCACTGACTGGTCACCCTGTACTAACTCGCTGATCTTCTTCCTCATTCCAGCCTCTACTGCTGATGGGAAGTATTTGTGGTCGAACTACACCCAGAACTAAGATATCGTCATCAAATCCCTCTCCTTAGCGGTGGTAACTGACTCCCACCACTATAAGGTTGCCCCCGATAGATGAAAGGTAGCAAGCATCTGTTTTTGCACATCAGTACACTCCAGCATGAACAGATGGCGCTGAATATTCTTCTTACAGCCATAGCTCTCATTTCTGTCTCAACTCCCTGGGCCACTATCACGGCCACCTAAGTAGTGGAGATCAACTCGGGTGGGGGTGGGGGTGGCGGTACTTGTGGCTCCTGACGAGCCTCCATTAACTCATCCCTAGCCTCAGCCCTCTCCGCTCTCTGCCTCTTCGGTGGCATCTGAAAATAAATTATATCATATAAGTACACAATTTATACAAAAAAAATCTAATACCAGAAATACGATATCTCAAAAGCGGAAAATGAATCAACAGTCCTAATAATAGGGCTCTATATCAACCGAACGCTACGTTGAAACGTAGTAAGCCGCACAGATCCGAAGGACACTACAACCTGATGCCCTGATACCATCTGTGACACCCCGCCTAATTAACCCCGAGTGATCAGTCCTAAATTAAATTAGAATAGGTTTCTCAGTTGGTACATTCTTAGCATCACTGTCGCCTTTTTAATTACTAACCACCTAAGTGAGAAAATTAGACTGGTGCCAAGTTTTATCTTTCATTAACTAAAATGAAATACTCATGCGAAAACAAAATAATATAAATAATCACAATTAACTGAAATCAACTGTTCACAATTAATTAACAGACCGAATAAACCATCGGTTCCAAATCCAACAAAAGTAAAGACAAGTAATAACTCTCAATAGGTTTGACATAAGTACTGAAATAAAACTATAAGCAACCTTCTTGAATAACTGATAGGAAGTCTCCACACTAAGAATGAAAAGAACGAGGCGCCTATCAAACTCCCACAACATCCACACATGCTGCAGCAACGGATCCTTGGAATGAGTTAAGCCTGGCGTCCCTGTGGCTGGACACCTAAAAGGTTTTTAAAAGTTTTTATAGCAAGGGTTAGTACCCAAAACATTTGGAAAATATTTAGAAAATGATTACTTGCAGTAATAAGTAAATATGCATGCTCTCCATGTTTTAGTGAGTGCCTCACTCCCTTGAGAACATCCTCACCCCTCCTCTAATGTTCACTACTAATGCCTTGATTAAATTTACCTAGTTTTTTATCCAATGACTAGATAACTGATATCATTCCCTTGCAACCATCCTACTCTAACCGAGTGTGCCATAATTATGATTTGTAAGTTATTATCAACATTAACTTAATTAATCATTGCCCTTTTCAAGTTCATATAACTTTCACACCCATTATATATATAATACAATTCACGGCATGTATCAATTTACCCATATATAATTCTTTACCTCATTATATACAGATAGTGATTTTACAGCATTCACAAATATGCTGAAATAATAATTAATACTAAACATCCTCCCAAGTAATAACTCACCGGATGTAAATTCTCTAAAGTTCCATCTCACTAGGCATATTCACATGACCTAGTCACCCCAAGTCAGAACCGCTCACTAACTTGGTTAATACATAAAAATTGGAGGCGGTCATATTCCTTCCCTGAAAGTGAGATGCCCCTCACCCATATAATGGACGCTATGACTTGGGAATATACTCGCCCTACTCCTCAAGATAGGGGATTCATCCACTACGTGCAACCTCCCTCCTATAGCACTAGAGTATGTAATAATAATATCTAGCCACTGATATTAATGCACACACCATATATATATACTACCGCACACCGTATATATATATAAATAAAATAAACTATCCCGGCTATACCGTGTACTAAGTCCGTAACACAAGCCTATTGAAATTATTATGAGTTTATGGCTCAACTATAATTATTAATTACTTCGCACATTAATTAATAATTAAATTACTTCTCGTATCGCTCCAACTAATATATTCGGACTTACTCTCGTGGCCCAAAATAAAACAATACCCGAGTCTAAATTCCCGTCCCCAAATTATTTAACTTTTACTCTAAATAAATTTAACGCCTTGGTATCACTCAACCCATATACCCGAACTCGCCCACTCGATCCGTATTTAATTATTTCGAAATATTCTTTCCAAAGTTTAACCGTAGTATGACCCATATAAATTTTTCTTCGAATCCCAATTAATTTTCCTTCATAATTGATTAGATTGTATCCCTGTGTTTATTTCTCATTACATAAGGTATAGGAAGGAAGTTTAATTTAAATTCCCCTTATATATATAAACTGGCCGAACTGCCAGAATTTACCGACCATCGATCGGTCGATCCCCAACCCTCTATCGATCAATCGTATAGGTCATCGTCTTCCCAGGTTGTCTGTTTCAGCTATGGACAAAAAGCTCAAAACCCTAACTTCTTCTACAGACTAAACCAAGTCCTTTCTTCAACAAAACACACCAAGAACTTCATAAGGGACCCCCATAAAGTCCACAAACACCATTCAATTTTCGTTCTCTACTGTTTTCATAATTTGGGGGAAAATCCATTTTTTATTCATTAACCCATCTCAACAACAATTCTTTATCACAAATTCGTTTCTAATTCTTTTGCTTTTACACATCCTATCAGATATATATATATATATATATATATATATATATATATATATATATATATATATATATAATCTCAGATTATACATCAATTTCTACACAATTTAGAATTTAGAATATTGATTTACAAAAATCCCATGTTTGTACCCTTTAAATCCCAAAACGAATTTTGATCTCTCACATCACATAAATTTGAATCAAAATGCTAATTAAATGCTACATCACGTTAGCCACTTGCCTTATGATTCATAGGGTCTGATTTGGAGTTGTGAATTTTCAAGGTTGAAGATGAAATCTCTTCTTTTGGCTCTTTCCTTTGTCCCCCAATTTACCTTTAACTGCCTCTTAAGGTTTCCTCTCCCACTGAGTATTTTCTAAACTCTAATCAGTCATCCCCCTTTTTCTTATAATTAATTAATTAGGCTAAATTCCGTTTTTTGCCTAATGGGCCAAGCCCAAGTGACCCAAATTTCCCCGTGTGGGCCTGACTATGCCTAAAAATGTTCCGTTACCCATTTACTACCCTCGAGTACACTTTTTTGACTATCTCTGTCCATCCAGACTCAACCGTACACTCAGAATTGGCATCCGAATTAATTTATAAAAATCCTTATCTCACACCCAAATTAGTCTATACCGACTCCCGGTTGAGATAGGTACATACCCCGTCATTAATACCCGAAATGACGTAAATAAATTATTACTATTCACTTAGTAATTAAATTTCCATAAATATTAACCATTCACTCCCCGATTAATATTTAAATAAATATTTTCATAATTAATTCAATTAAAATTATGACACACAAGTAATTTTGAATTTCCGAATTAATTAAATATTAAATGCACAAAAATACGGAGTGTTACACTAGGGAGGTCGATCGATCGATGGTCCTAGGTCAATCGATCGATCACCCAGATATCATTTCAGATTCTGCAATATTTATTCTACGGGTTTCACATATTTTCATCAATCAAACCTCTATTTTAGTGTCCCAAACTTCTTATAATCCATACCACATGATATGGCCACATATCTAAATGATTCCTACTGGTCTAAACAACTTAGAATCATCAAGAAGGTTGGATTTAAAACATACTATTTCCAGAAAAACTCTTTTTTATAATTTATCCATGAACATCATATAAACTCCAATTTTTCTTCACCAAATGATTCCCAATTTAATCTCATGATATTCAGATCATATACCATTATATATGAATAAGTTATAACGTAACCAAAATCATTTAGACATTATTAACATGAATTAATTAACTCAAATTCCATTTTATTCTCAAGAACTCTAATTTTTGACTTTATCATCAATAAGAGTGTAAATCCCAGATTTCTTCACAAGATAAAATAAAATTCATGGATTTTATTCTATAAGAAAAAAATATCACTCCTAGATAATATCCATTTCAAATATCCATTTAAAATTTTCACAAATTTATCTTTGTTCATGCAAATTTTCATAATTTTCCCAACTATCCTAACATGGACAATATAAAAGCTAAGATTGCAATAATTAATCACTTGCCTTTAGATTATAGTTATGATCCGTTGGGGATGATATTCTACTGGTGGTCCTCTTTTTTTACGGCCAACTTCCGCCAGTGGTGGTGGTGGCTCTTGGTGGTGCAAGGTGGTTGTCCTTTAGTTTCCGAGAAAAGTCATTTCTTCTCCGATAGAAAGTCTCTCAATCTCCCCTAAACCTTTTCCTCTTATTTTTGGTGAATGTACCTAAGCTCTCTAATCTCCTCACTAATATAATAAGGGATAATATTAGGGCTACCCCTTTTTGTTACCCCCGACTTCAAAGTGTTGTACATTACTTTGTCTTTACTTGTATGGATCCTGCCAGGGCATAAAAGACAAAACAATGTACAACACTTTGAAGCCGGGGGTAATAAAAAGGGGTAGCCCTAGTGTTACCCTATAATAAAACCCAATTTCCGTGTTTACTATTCACCTCCCTTGTAAAATGACCGAAATACCCCTCTAGGGTGTCCTTTCGGTTCCAAAGTGCCCCGAGACTCAAGTCAAACACCTAAGTAGACTTTTTTTACTATTTGAATCCTTTCGGACACTTTGACGCAGTCAAAATGACCATTCGGATGACATAATAATTCACTTTTATTTCATTAAATTATAATCCCGACATGACTCAAATGCGCGTCCCGACTTAATTACCATAATTGTCGTACACATAATTCGTGACAAGTTTATAAAGTCATAATCAATTGTAAAGTCATAATCACATATATTACTTTAATCACTAAGTAGTAGTAAGAATTAATCACATATTACTTTATTCTCGAGTAATATTTAAATCTGGATTAATTTCCAATTATATCACAATTAATTCTAATTAATCCCAATTTAAAAGTCATTAAAAAATACGGGGTATTACATGATACTTCATTGATTGACTTATAAGATTTTTTTTCCACTAGTATACATGATCAATGGATTATTTATAATCTGATAGAGGTAGAAAAATAAGTTAATCCTGAGAATCAAGGATCTATTAAATGCTGGTTAAAGTCGATTAACAACAAATTGACTTGACTAAGTGGGTATCAGACTGTTAACGTCAAGAATCAAAATAAAATACCATAAACAACTTTTCAAATAATTCCTCATTATATTCGAAGATTTCTAAGATAATTAAATTGGAGTGAAATCATAATTATTTTATGTAATTAGATATTGTTAACTAAAGAAAGGAAATAAATTACGGTAATTGTAATTGGGTATTTTTGAGTTTTTTTTAAGCCAACGAAATATTTTTTTGTGTACATACACCAAAGTAGATAGCTCCAAAGCCTCAAGAAATCCACATTAGCCCAAGCCCACCTTCTATACTTTTTTATAAAGGTGTGGTAAGAGGTTTTAATTCATTATTCGTCAGATTAGGATTTGAAAGGATTAAGAAAAAATATTATTCAAATTTTTGTGAAGAGGTTTCTAGATAGAACACTATATCTCAATTTTTAGAAAAGTCTTTCATCTCAGAAGGTGTCCACCTACCTACCCAAATTTAGGGAGGATCATATATTAGAAGATCCTAGCACTATGAAGGTTTAAGAAAGGTCTTGGTGATGCAAAACAAGGCAGACCCATCATAAAAAAGTACTTTTCCCCCCATTAGATTCAACTGAATCTGCAAAGGTATTATGTTCTAAACCATAAATTTGTTCTTCAAACCTAGTTTTTTGTTTGACCGATAATCTGTGTTTGATTAATCTAATATCCATGGATAAAATTTTCATTCAATGTATATCGATCCCCAACACGACCTCCAACGGTTCAGGATCCCCATTGAATGGTTGTGACCCCATTTTCTTGAATTTCGTAATGGTGTAGCCAACAGGCTTTTCTTCAGTTGTTCTTTCCTCCATTATCCTTTTTAGGGCCTCAATAAATCCAAGATCCATTTGTGGCACTTGTTCTCCATTATATCCTCCATTGAGCACAGTGGGTGTTGCATACTCAACTTTGTTTACCACCGCTGCTCCATTTCCTCGATGATTACCTCTTGCCATGGGTTTATGAAAATAATTACACGCTTGTTTGTATAATAAACTAGTTTGAAATTCGTAAGTGGGAGTATACATATATTCTCGATAAACTAATGATGAGATACAAATTATAATGCATGCGACCTTACCCTATTAGGTCGTGGAGTTAATTCTCTTAATCTCGTGCGAAGTTAGTTTAAATGATCTTAGATATAGAAGTCTTATTAGTTCATGAACTCAAATGGGGACAATGACTCATAATCATAGTTTATATCTCTTCTCATTCATCGTAAGTAATCAAACATAAAGTAATAATCTTAATCTTTAACAAAAACACAGTCCTTGATACATACGCTAGAGAAATCACTTGGTTCGTTACATTATAGCAAAAATCTTTACAATTAAAATGTCTTAGTAAAATTCTTTCTTATCATAACTATCTATTTTTATATATGGAAGATTAATAAAATCTACTTTATATCATTTCTTCTCTACGACTCCATATCCTATTCGTGGCCTATTAACTTGAGGAAGTCAGTGAATACAATGATGAGCTTAAATAGCCCAATAAGGGTAAAACCAAATGTCCTTAATGAAAACTTTGAATGCTAGTAACCAAAAATATACTAACAAAGATACAAAATGGGTATGAAATTGAATCGGCTACAATAAGATTTGAATATAAGAGGAGATAAATTATTTTTTCCAAACCTAAACATTAATCTCTAAGTGTAACAAAGAAATATCGATCAAGGGCTTAAGTCTTCCCATATGACTACCTCTAGCGTCTAAAGGCTCAAAATCCTCTAGTTCACCTAACTCTGTCTTCTCCTAAGGCTGAATCTCCCTTGTTTCACCAAAATCCATATCTTTTGTCTCCTTAAATCTAACCTTGGATAGACCTCTTAACTCCACGATCTTATCCTAGGTTTTTCTTGACCTGGTCATGCCATATGTAGTTATCTACTCTCCTTACCACTTCTAGAAAGAGTGATTCGCAGTCTACTATTATCCATATAACCTTTCCAAATATACTCTACGGTTCAATACCCAAAACTAATCTAGTCTCAATCTCCTTAGAACTAGCCATTTAGACTCGAGCACAAAGAAAACGGTAACAGTTAAGACATGAAGCCTCATCCTAATGTATCATTGAAACTACATCCACATAATAAATACAATATGACACACAAATAAGGTAAGGCACAATACTCTACTGCTTATGTTTGTAGCCTCGACAAAGGAGTTAAAACTATTGACCATCAAACATTAAGGGTACTTTAGTAAAATGATAGTTTTATCCCAAAGCGATTCATATTTAAATTATTAAGGATCAAAGTATGAAATTCAAATAAAACTCTTAAGAAAACATAGATATTTCACAAATTTATTTAACCTCTAGGCACCCAAATCCATCCCATTTGAGGAAACATACTTTACAGCAAGAACATATGATGAACAATAAAAGTCCATGGCCATTTCTCAAAAACTATTTTAGCACTAAATGTCTCATCTAAGCCAACAAATATTTCAGACTGTAGTTTATGAAAGAGGAGAAGAAGGTGAGGTAGGAATCCCTTACCAAATGACTTAGTCTGATAATGAATCGTGGTGCTCTGCCCCTTAAACATTTATACTCTACCTCCTGAACAATTAGACTCTTTGGTCTCCTTTAGAAAGCACCTCCACTTGCCCAAAACTTCAAACTTTCTCACTCTATATTACTAGTAATGATTTTCCCAAAGTATTTAGAAGCTTTGGGACTAGAGACCGCAAGTTCTATTTATAGGAAGAGATGGGAACCTAAGGTTTCTAATTACGTCACTAATTTTCCAAAAAATCCCCATAAAAAAGGCTTCTAGACGTTCTAAAAGTTATTCCTTAAGAAATAGCCTGATTGGTCCACATTATTAATCCAATTGTTTGGTTCCTTAGTACTTATGAGGTGTAAACTTAGTGGCCTCCTTATTATAGATCACGACCTCATAGTATCAGTAGTGTCCTTTATAAATCCGCGACCTAAAGGTTACATTCGTGGCCTTACTAACATTCCACGACCTATGAAGATTACAACTTTGGCCTTAATAACACTCCACAACCTACTAAGGTTTGGATCATTACAGTATTCTAGATATCCACATCCTGAGACAACAACCAACAGAACAAATAATGAATACATCAACCTCTACAACCATTCAACATCCACGATCCATTTAAATCCACAACCATACCCACAGATTCCCGGGAGTCAAAAAATTCTCCATGGTATATTGACATCCATACATAGTTATATCCAACACAATAAACATAGAATATTTCATAATACTCACATAATCAATTCTCGTTCAAATTTCCAAAATTGGATCCCCAAATAGTTAATGGTTTACCACTTAAAATCTTAATTAGGCATTTTCATAGGATTTCCCATTCTCTAATGTATATATAAATTCACATATTTATATTTTAAGAAACTGTGGTTCGAAGGAAAAACCCTCACTAGAAAAAAATTAGAAAGAAAATATAAAAGGTATAAAAATGTTGTCGCCCCCTCTAAACAAAACCATCGTCATAACGTCCAATCACAACTGCTATAATGGCCCCTCTAAGGCAGGGGTCTCTCCTACCACCCAAATTCTTATAAGAACTTCATCTTAAAACCAAATCAAATTCTAGTAAACCAAATCCTCAATTAACATTCAAAAGACCTTCAAATTATATCCAAATCACCTCTTGATTAATCCTAAAGCTCCCTAATTCAAAATCCTCACATCACTAAAAGTATCTTATCTTGTACCTCGATTTTGTGTTGGCTTAATTTTGTAACAATAGATATAATACCCTAGGCTTCATGGTACACACTAACTATTTCCTAAAAAGATTTTCTAAGAATTTCAAAATCTAAATTTCAAAATTATAAAACAATATATTAAATTTGTGTAATATAAAGTATATTTTTGTATTAACACATTTACTATATATTTTATACTTAAATATTTTTACATAATACGTTTCTTGGTTTTATAATTTTCCATAATTTAAAATTTAATCTTCATATGTTTTTTGTTATTTTCTAGAATTTATTAATGTTGGTTGAAATATAAAATCAAAATAATTTTTGTTTCTTATTTTAAAATCAGCAGACACAAAAGACAACATTTTGTTGGTGATCCGTAGTTATTTATTTGGACTAATCAGTGAGGAAGGTTTATCCCAAGAGATTTCATCACGCGTGAGATTTGTGTTATGGTTGCTCGACTGCAGACTTGTCGATTAAACCCTTATTTAGAAGACCCATGTGTCCCTCTCTGTGTACTGGTTTTTATTCATGTGCCCCCACCGATTAGCTTTTTGTGTGATGGCGTTTGTGCCTTTAGATGCCCTTGGTTAATTACCTATGTGCCTTTATTGTTTGGGTAATTACAATCTTACCTGCGCCATTCCACTATTTCTATAATTAGAGTCTTAAGTAATTTGTTTTCTGAGATATTTTTTTATAAACCCTAAAGTTACTCTGCTAAAATTTCTTTTCAATTTTTTCCCTCTAACATTTTCAAATGTTTCAACTGTTTTTATAGTTTTTGAAAGTTTCCATCCTATACTTTTACCATATATACTTTGTGAGAATGAGTGTTTAGTTGATAATTTCTGATGTTTAGGGCTTTCAGGTTTGTTTTGTTAAGACTCTTGGAGTTCATGTGGTTATGGAGCTTACATGTTCCTGTCATACCTTTTAGTAATGATCAATGAACCCACTTTTCACATACGAAATTTATGTTGTGGTTTTCCTTTGTTACTTAGGGCTTTTAAATGACTTGACTCGTTTTAAACTTTTTACAAACCCTAGTTTGGGAAAGATATATTATCTTACTGATATATTAATATGTTATCATGAATATATACATATTGTTATTAATAGATCTTGTTTAAACTAAACTTGTTTTACTCGTACTAATCATATACATATTTTAGACTTAATTTAGTTGTGTTTTGTTTGTGTGGATCTCTTGTGTTTTTTGTAAATCTCGCGATCTTACTTTTCCTCACGTAAACTATTTTTCATAAGGTTGAAATATCAATTCATTAAATAAAGACATTTAAGATCTTGGCTTAAGAATTGATTTCTCAAGCTTTAGTTAATTTCAAACTTATTAAACTTGGTTTTGTTACCTCTTCACTGGATACTCTGGCTTTGACTGTGAAGTTATGTTGATCTACTTGTCTACTATTTTGTTTGGTCGGATTCAGTGGTTTATAGGACTATTTGGTGTTTGCCTTGGCATACTAGGTGTATTAGGAGTACTAGTTCATTTACACATTTGTAAACTGTAATGTGTACCAAACCTGTCGTTATGGTGGACTTGTGGTGTCCGTTGTCTTGGAACTAAAACACCAGTGATTTACCAGTATGCTAGATTCCTCTTTAATAAATATGGTGTCCATCTCTCTTCGCCCTATATTATTATGTCTCTACTTTTATTTGTTGAGCTTTGAAACTCAATTAACCTAAACTATTTTTCTGTGTATGTGTATGAATTCAACCATTGAAGTTTAAAGGGATTATACGAAATAGTTAAAAGAGATTTTTTTAATCTTAACACTTTTGTGTCAATAAATTACTTTCAAGTGGTATCAGAGCAGTTATGATCACTATGTTTTAGAAGTTTGTGTTACTCTTTAAGATCCAAAATCTTTATTTTAAACTTAGTTTAAATGGATTATCAAAATCGTGGTTCTAAATGTCCTCCTCAGTTTGATGATGAAATTTTTTCTTATCAGAAAGTAAGAATGATTGCACATATCCAACAGGTAGGAGATGACGTATGGGATAATATTAAAAAAAATTCTAGCACCTACTCATGCAATTGGTGAAGGTGACGTTCAAAGAACTGAAACAAAACCTCTTTCTGAATGGACTAAAGAGGAGAAGTTCAGTTCATAGTATAACAATAAAAGCAGAAATTCTATTTACCAAGTAGTGTGTGAGTTTGAGTTTAAACGTATCTCAGCATGCACCACTTCTAATGCAAATTGGGACATTTTAATGTCTACACATGAGGGTGATGCTAGAGTTAAAAGGGCTAAGTTTCAAATGTTAGTGCATATACGTGATACCATGTTTATGATGTATGATGAAGAATTTGATTACAATTATCTTAGGTTGTAGGATATAGTAAAGCAATCACATGTTAATGGGTATATGCGTATTCTTAAATATGTGCTAAAATTTTAAGATCTTTGCCCTATACACTCTCCATGAAGAAACATGCCATAAAAGAAATGGATAATCTTAACATGACACCTGAACTATTATGTAGTAAAATGAGGAGTTTTGAACTTGAAACTGCTTTAAGTGATAATCAAAGAGGAAAAGAAAAATCACACACTTTACTACCCTCTTTAATGTTTGAATCTTACATGAATATTATTGTTTTTGTATCTTATTTATTTAATGTTGATGATTCGTCTGTCTCTCTTGAATACATAGATCACGAAATTGCATTGTTATCTAAAATTTTAAGAAATTTGTCAAGTTCAGAAACAAATTTGCTTCTGGAGAAACACAACCTAAATATTCTAATAGGACACATAAAAAACATTTTGAAAATAAACTTTTTGATAAATATTACCATAAAAAAGACTTCAGTCACATTCAATGTAGAAAATGTGAATAGTTTGGTCATTATGCTAACAAATATTTTTCTAAAACTAAATGGAAATCTTTTGAAAAAGCACACTTGTGTAAGATTTAGGATGATAATTCTGACTCAAATAATGATTGTAGGGATATTTGTAGAAATCATATGGATTTTACCTCGACATGCTTTAATGAGTTTGATGATTTAGAAGATAACTTATTTGTTATGCCGGATAATTCTGAACTGTTTATTAATAACTATAATTTACCTTCTGCAAAAGATTATTTACCTGATAATATCCTTATGCATGATCCTACTCCTTATACTGTATGTAAACTCTTGATGATTCTACTTTTAATTGGGATGATGATAATGCATGTTCCCTTAATACATAATCCTTTTACAGTGATTGTGTCTATGATAACCTGCATTTTAAGAAACTGTATAAGTCTGCCATGAAAAAGTGTTTAAATTAGGCAAAGTTAATGCCAGATTTTTATCTAAAATTGATTCTCTTAATAATTAAATTCGTTATATATCTGATGAATCTTCTATGAAAGTATAAGATATTGAGACTAAAAAATTGATGTTAGAGAAAAAAAAATTCAAAATAAATGAAAGTTGTTCTTCATGAGAGCAAAAATACGTAAGTTGTTCTTCATGAGAGCAAAAATACATAGCTATTTTAACTAATTTTGAAAACTCACAAACAAAACTAAAAGAAGCTTTGAAAAAACTTGATGTTTTCAATAAATTTATTTCATTATAAAACAAAGTTTAAGTTTTGAATAGTCTTCTGATAACAAAATAGGAATTGGTTTCAAAGGAGAATAAATTTTTAAACAAATTTTGTATCTTCAAATATAGATTGTCCAAAATCCTTGAATGTTTGTATGTCAATTTCTGATTTTAAAAAATTGACCCAAGTTTTCTATCCTGGTAGGCAAATTTATCATTGTGACTTTTGTGGTAAAACTGGACATTTAGAGATGTTTTGTTATTAACAATTAAATCAAAACCAAAAATTGGTAAAATTAATAGATTAGGAGAACTGTTACGAATAAATTTATTAAGAAACCTACACCACCTATACCACTCCCTTACAAATTCAAAAATTATTTTGCAAAAACTAAGGTTATTTGGATTAAGAAGGATGAATTAAGTTATCAACTTGGATGCAATGTTGTTGCATCAGCATTAAAAGCTTCATATAAAAAAAAAATTGGTGGTACCTTCATTCTGGGTGTTCCAGACATATGACTCGGGAAAAAATAAACTTTTATTCTTTAAATTTTTTTGTTGAAGTTAATGTAACTTTTGGAGAAGGGAAAATATCCTGAATCATAGGAAAGGAAAAATCAAGAGTGAAAGAATTCCTAATTTAAATGAAGTTTTATTGATTGAAGGTATGAAAGACAATTTACTTAGTATAATTGAGTTTTACGACCCTAATCATATTATTAATTTTTCAAAAATTAATTGTAAAATTTTAAGTCAAGATTGTAAAACAATTCTTTGTGGTGAAAGAACCGCTGATAATTGTTATGCTATGATTGAAAATGTAGATGTTGAAATTTGTTTATCTGATAATCGTTATGCTGTGATTGAAAATGTAGATGTTGAAATTTGTTTATCTGGTACACTCAATGACTAACTTATGGAATGAGAGAGTTGGGCATCTTAATTATGATAATCCTTCTAGATTAACTAGTTAATGGCTAGTTCTTGGTCTACCTAAAGTTTTAAAAATCAAACATTCAGTATGTGGACCATGCCAAATAGGAAAGATTCACAAAGGCCCTCAAAAGAAAATCAAAGATGTTTTAACAACTCAACATTTAGAGTTACTACACATGGACTTAATGGGACCCTATAGGACTACTAACTTATGTAGTAAAACATGAATTCTCATCATTATAGATGTTTTTTTCTAAGTTTACTTGGGTTTCTTTTATGAAAAAAAAATCTTACACTTTTCAAAATTTCTTAAAAATCCTTTTAAGGATCTAAAATGAAAAGGATATCCAAGTAACTAGAATTCGAAGTGATAGGGGTGGAGAGTTTAAATGTACTGGAGTTGTATAATATTATGTAGGGAATGGTTATAAATATTAGTTTAGTGCAAACAAAATCCCTAAAAAATGGGATGATTGAAAGAAAGAACCAAACGATATAAAAAATTGTTCGTGTTTTACTTCATGCTAAAAATTTGCCAAAATATTTTTGGGTTGAGGCTACACAAATTGCATATCATATAATCAATCATGTGTATCTAAAGAAGAATTATAAACAAACTGCATATGAAATTTGGTATGGAAAATAACCTAATTTAAAATATTTTATGGTGTTTGGTAGTGATTGTTATGTTTGTAAAGATAGAGAATAGTTATCAAAATTTGACTCTAGAGGTGATAAGGTTATCTTTTTAGGTTATTCACGAAACAACCATGTATATCGTGTGTTTAATATATGAACAAAATCTGTAATAAAATCTATAAATGTTGTTATGAATGATAGTATTGCCCATTATATGAAAAAAAATGAAAATCCTATACATGTTGACCAATCTGAAAATGAAATAAATTTATCTAATCAGTCAATGAATAGTGATTTTGACTCTCTACCGTCTAATCAACCTGCTGTTTCTATCTGGGCTAAGAAAATTACCCCAAGAAAAATATTGTTGGAAATATTAAACACCCCATAAGAACTATATCTCAAACTATTAGTGCTTTATTTTTTTTCTTATGTGTCTTTAATTGAACCTAAACATGTGAAAGAAACTTTAATATATTAATATTGGTTATTAGATATGTAACAATAATTAGGACAATTTAAACTTCACGATGTCTGATATTTAGTCCTACGTCCTACTCACACTAATATAATATGAACAAAATGAATTTTTAAGAATAAGTGTAATGAATCTGGAAATGTTTTGAGAAATAAAGTTAGATTAGTATCATAAAGTTACTCTCAAATTGATTCCGTAGATGTTGATGAAACTTTTGCTCCTGTTGCTAGACGTGAATCTGTTAGACTCTTACTAGCTGTATCCGGTCATTTAAAATTCAAAATCTATCAAATAGACATAAAATTCACTTTCTAAATGGAATCTTAAATGAGGAAGTTTATGTTGAATAACCTAAAGGATTTTTAGATCATTTCTTTTCAAATCATGTTTTTGGATTAAGAAAGTACTTTATGGTGTAAAACATACCCTTCGTTCCTAGTATGCGAGATTATCAAATTTCTTAATGGCAAATGGTTTCAACCGAGGAGAGGTTGACCTAAAAATATTCATTAAGGGTAATAATAATTGTTTCTAATTGCACAAGTTTACATTGATGATATTGTATTTGGTTCCACTTCTCCTTTAAAAGATGAAAAGTTTGCTAATATAATGAAATTTGAGTTTCAAATGCCAATGATGGGAGAACTTCAATTTTTCTTAGGTCTTCAAAGAACTCAAAAACCTTATCATATCTTCGTCTGTCAATATGCATATGTTACTGGTTTGATCAAACATTTTGGCTTGAATAATGCTAAATTTGTTAGAACAATTACGAATTCTTCTATTAAACTGTCAAAAGATTTATATGGAAAAAAGATTTATGCCACTTTATATCTTAGTATGATCGGCATGTTGTTATACTTAACTGCGAGTAGACCCGATATAATGCATAATGTGTGTATGTCTGCTAGAGTTCAATGTGATCCTAAAGAATTCCACTTACATATTGTAAAACATATTATTAAATACATAAGTGGAACTATAAACTATGGTATCATCTACACTTTTGACACTAACTCTAAAATAATTGGGTCTAGAGATGCTGATTGGGATGGTGTGCATCGATAATGGTAAAAGCACATCAGGTGGTTGTTTATACTTAGGACACAATCTGGTCTCTTGGTCATTTAAAAAGAATAATTGCATCTCGCTTTCATGAACAGAAGTTGAATACATTGTTGTTGATAGTTGTTGTACACAACTTTTGTGGATGAAACAAATGTTAATATTTTCTTTAATTCTATGTGATAATCAAAGTACCATTAATATCTCCAAGAATCCTGTTTTCCATTCTTGAACAAAACATATCAAAATGAGAGAACATTTTATTCAATAATTAATTGAGAAAAAGGAAATTAAAATTTAATATCTTAACACTATAGATCAATTGATAGGCCTTTGTATAAAATCAGTGACAATAGTGTTTTGTTGGTGATCTGTGGTCATTAGTTTGTACCAATCATTGAGGACGGTTTAGCCTACGCGATCTCATCACGTGCGAGTTTTGTATTGTGTTTGATCGACAACAGGCCTGTCGATTAAATCCTTATTTAAAATACTTGTTTGTCAGCATCTATGTACTAGTTTTTTACGCATGTGCCCATACTAATTGACTTTCTGTGAGATGTTGTTTGTACCCTTAAATGTCCTAGGTAGATTATTTATGTGTCGTTATGGTTTGTGTAATTACAATCTTACCTGAGCCATTTCACTGTCTCTATAATTTGAGAGTTCGGTCCATTTGTTTTCTGAGAGAAAGTTTTTTTAAAACCCGAATGTTACTCTATCGAAATTTCTTCTCAAATTTCTCTCTCTAAAATTTTTAAACGTTTCACCTGTTTAAATAGTTTTCTAAAAATTTCATCCTATACTTTTATAATATATATTTTGTGAAGATGAGTGTTTAGTGATGATTTTTAAAGTTTAAGGCTTTCTAGTTTATAGTGTTGAAACTCTTGGAGTTTGTGTGGTTACGGAGACCTACTTTTTACAGACAAATTTATGTTGTGATTTTCCTTTGTTACATAGGGTTTTTAAATGACTTTATTGGTTTTAGAATTTTTACAAACACTATTTTTCGATGGATCTATTATCTTAGCGATCTATTAATATGTTATCATGAATATATACCTATTGCTATTAATAGATCTTGTTTAAACTAAACATGTTATACTCGTACTAACCATATACATACTTTAGACATTGTTTAGATATGATTTGTTTATGTGGACCTCTTATATTTCTTGTAAATCTCACTATCTTATTTTTTTCTCAAACAAATTGTTTTTCATATGGTTGAAATATCAATTCATAAAGTAAGAAAATTTTGTTCTAAGATTTAGAATTGATTTGTCAAGCTTCACTGAATTTCAAACTTATTAAACTTATTTTTGTTACCTCTTCACTGGATACTTTCGCTTTGAGAGTGAAGTTGTGTTGATCTACCTATCTACTATTTTATGTGGTCCGATTCGACTTGTGGGGTTATTTAGTGCTTGCCTTGGAATACGAGGTGTATTGGAAGTACTGGTTCATTTACATATTTATAAACTATAATTTGTACCAAAATTGTTGTTATAGTGGACTTGTGGTGTGTGTGGTCTTGGAACTAAATGTCTCAGAGTTTACCAGTACGTTAGGTTCCTCGTTAATAAATATTGTATTTATCTCTCTTCTCCTCATCTCATTTTATGTCTACTTTTATTTGTATTACTTTTAACATCACATCAACCTAAACTGTTTTTTATTACAGTGTGAATTCAACCATTGAACTTTAAAGGTTTTTACGACGGAGTTAAAATAGATTTTTTTTTATTGTTAACATTTTTGTATCCATAGATTACTTTCAATCACAAGGTCAAAGTCTAACAAGAAATATATATCAAATCTTAACTTTAACCACGTTTAAATTATGGATTAACAATCAGATTGGGTTTTACCAGCAATATATATTTTTCGTCTAAAAAGTATCTCTGATGATATTGTAAACATCACCACCAGGTGAGGTGTTGATAAGCTCAAGCTAGCAATAAAAATGTCTGCACAAGAGTAAATATCTAGTACAATGAGGTGAGGAGAAGAGGAAAAACACTAATGTATAAGTGGTTCAGCCAATTTGGCCTACGTCCACTGTGAGTGTGTGAGCAAATTTCACTAGAATGAGGGCACTAATGGCCTGTGATAAAATCTCTCACTTTCTCTATTTACTGTGTATACAAACAGACCTTTGGCTAGGGTTAGAAATGTTGATCCCTCCCTAAAGTAGGATAAGACACATATTTATAGTGCTTGGGGGGTGTAGTGTACCCCCAAACATGCCACGAGCATGTGTGCGTTGAATACACTAATCATAGGTGGACACCTGGTTGTGCCACATGTAAAGAATGATGACCAAATATTCCCTCACGTGAGGGGATTGATTTGTTTATAACTGATTTGCTCACGTGTTCCAAGTCTTCCATGTGCTTACGTGTGTTCGTAATTTTGACATTATATGTTGTAACCTTATCTAGCCGAGTATGATGTTGGGAGGTTCGATAGTGCTTTGGACTGAATGATTATCCGCGGTTAGGTACGAGGTTTGATCTAGTGTCGGATGTTGCCCAGTCGAGGTTAAACTCCTAATTGCTGATGGCAATAGCTTGAACCCATAAGATGTTGCAGACCTCGGCTTCTGCCTAGCCGAGGTTGTACAATGTGGAGTCGAACTTGAGGAGGGCAACCTTTCTGATTCTTATTGTGTGCTTCCTGGCAAGTTGGCTGTGAGGTAAGTCGAGGTTAGTGACCCCTAGTACGAGGGTACACTTTGGGCATATCAATCACCCATATCCCTTAGTCTCCTATGTGAGTAGGTGGCTGAGGGGTATATGAGTCAGGTTAATGAAGGGACATTTTTGGTGTCTTGGGGCTTAGAGTGGATTTTTGGACACATGTCACACTTTGAAGTGACTATCATTTTCCCTCAGGTATGGAAGCTCTGACGGTGCCTTTTAAGATTTCTAGAGGAATGATAAGTGCCTTGGTAGTTGAGCCACATCATTGGGGAAGGTTTAAAACCCTTTCTCTTTACTCATTTCTCTTTCTTCTTCTCATTTATCCCGCCTTGGCACTCTTGCTGCAAAATTTCTCTCTCACCTTCCATATCCAAACATCCACTGTTTCTATGGTTCTCTAGTCACTTTGGGTTTGTAACCCTTGTTTCTTCATCCTTCATTATTCAGGTAACCATCTTTGTTCCTTGCTTTCAATTTTCTGGGTTTATCTGCACATTTCATAAGTTCCGATTGGTTTTTTGGTTTTCGGTGAGGAAAACCAGCAATATTTGGTGGTTATTAGGCTAGGATTGGTGTGGTTAGGTGTTTTAGGGGCTATTCCAGGTTAATATGAGGTTTCTTTCTTCGAAAACCCCCTCTTTTCTTCCCTTTAGTGACCTTCGGATCATCTTCTTTGGTCACCCAACTTTTGAGTGTTCTTGGTGAAAACCTTTAGAATTCCAAACTTTGATCTTTGACTTAGGTAGAATAAGTTGTTTACTTGTTTACCCTTTTAGCTTTCTCCCCCAAGTGTAGTGTCGTCTACTGAATGCTCAAACCTTTGTATAAACTTATTGAAGAGTTACAAACTCTATGTGAGAGGACCTTTGAAAATATTAGGCAGATAAAGTTAGCCCATGAAAAGGCACGTAGGGCCGAGGCTTTTTTGCTCACACCTATCTTTCAACCACCATTAGCTGTTATATACCCTGAGCCTGTAGAGGTTCCTAATCCTATGTTTGAGTCAACTTCTTTAGACCCGATGTCTACCTTTGAGGCTGCTGAGTCCATAGACTCTTTTCAAGAGGCTGTGGATTACTCCCCCAAGGGAAGTGTGGTCTCTGAGTAAGCAGAGGTTTTTTACCGTTCCTCATCTCACTGAGAGGCTGGTACTTCTTGTAGGTCTGCATCTATAGAGGTCTTAGAGACAATTGTAGTGTTTCATGGTCCAATTGAGGATGTTCCTCTAACGTATTTTCCTGGTGCCCCCTAAGGCTCAGGCTGAGACTGTTAATGATAACGATGATGATGAAGGGAGTGAAAATGGCACTTCCAAAGTTGATGGACCTGAGAGTTCTGTCACTTAATACGACCTTCTCCTCTTCCAAAATTCGTATGCCATTCCCTCTTCTGTAACTTTAAGGAAACCTCTTAAGGATGAGAGGGCCTTCGATGGTCGTGAGGGAGATCTTTGCATCTATGAGCAGATGTTCAAACTCTGCTTCCATCTTTTAATTCACCCCACTATCTGAGTTGTCATCTCTTATATCAATCTTGCTCCTTCTCAATTTTCCCCTAACGCTTGGAGAGTCTTAGTTGGGGCTATAGTCCTTTGGAAGGTAGTTCATCACACTGACCTTCCAGTTAGGGTTTTCTTAGCTTGCTACATACCCTCGTCTGCTAGAAATCATCCTGGTTACTACCACTTCGTAGCCAGAAAGTCTGAGAAGAAGATGTTGTCGGTGACCCAGACTTATAATCATAACTAGAATCCTCGGTTCTTCTTTGCCTCAGGGGCTTGGGAGTTTAGACCTAACGAGGCTTGCTAAACATCTGACCCAAGAACTCCCCTAAGGTGGGCAAGGTCTCGTTCTTGGACAAAATATACCCTGGGCTGAGCAACGAGAACCATAAGAGTGTTGAGGACCTTCGTAGTCAGGGTGAAGATGGAAATCTCATCAAGTATGATCATTTGATGACCCTTACTATTTATCTCAAACCGGTATTGGGGGTGGCCCATTGGTCGAGCTTTGTAAGTGATTTTGAATAAAACTTTTTTATGCTAAGTTAAGTCTCGTACCTTTCATGAATTTGAGCTGCTAACTCTGATATTTTTTCTTTTTACAGAGAGACCCAAAGGCGTTTCAGATGATCTCTGGTACATGTCTTCACCAAGTATCATGAGGCTGCTGGAGAAGCGTGGTGGCAATAATGCACCCCCTCCTATCCAAGAAAAAAAGAAGAAGGCCCCTACCGACACTACAAAGAAGAAGAAGAAGAAGAAGAAGAAGAAGGCACTTGTAAACCCTTCCCGTACGAGGCCTAACAAAGCTCTAACAACTGAGTGTGGTATCCCCATTTCCTCATACGATGCTTTAGCCGCTCGGATCTCTCAGATAAATATTGGTGATAGCCTCATCGGCCACAGTGTCCAGGCTTCTGATGCCCTCGGTCGTATAATGATCGAGGATGACAAACACTTCCAGCATTCAATGGACGTCGGTCTATTGGTTGAATTTATTGTGCATACGGAAGTTCAGGTATTTATTTGCAACTTTTCTCAAGTGCTACCTTTGATCTTAGCTATTCACTATTACTAATATCTCTAATTCTTCTTTTTGAAGAGTTCCCTCTCTCTTCATCGTCTGGCCAACTATACGTTAAAGAGGCTGCCTCTGATCCAGAAGGGTAAGGATGCTGAGAAGGCAGAGGCCGACTTCCATAGGGAGATTGCTAACTTGAAGAAATATTTAAAGGATAGAGATGGCCAGATTACTAAGCTTAAGTAAGACCACACCCTGGATCTGAAGGCAAAGAACGAGAGCCTTCAATCAAAACGTTTTGGTGTTGTTAAGGCTGCTGTGGAAGATGCTTTAGAGACAATCATCAAGGAGTATCAAACCTTGGATGAGTTTGTTAGATTCAACCTTGAGTTTCTGGAGAGGGACATTAAGGCAATAAACTGATGGGTTGCCATGAAACAGGCCAGCTCTGGAAGTCTGTCGATTGAGGACTTTATTGATCTTGGCTTTGACAACCCTCAGCTTTCTCAAGCCTTACAGGAGGTTGAGGAGGGTGGGCCAGTTAAAGCCATCCATCTAAAGGTTACTGAGATCAATGATGGCGCTCATGATGACGAGGTCGAAGTTACCAATCCAAACCCTGAGGGGATAGATTGAGCTCTGAATGTCTCACCTCCATGTCTGCCATTTTTGTGAAGCTTTTATGTAACCCCTTCTTTGTATGAACTGTAAACTCTTCTTTTCAAATGATGTAATCTTTATGCTTCAGATAAATGAATTTCCACTTTCTTTACTTGCTACTTTGCTATTCTACATCTACGATGTTTCACTTATTGACCATATCTAGGGTTGTGCTTCGACCGGATCGGATCGAAAAATGACCTTTCGAAAAAAATTCCAATTTTTTCGAAAATAAAATATTTGTTCCAATTTCCTATCCAATTTTTTCGAAAAATCAAAAAAGTTTCCGAATTCGAAAAAATCGGAAAATCGAAAAAAATCGAAAAAAATCGAAAATTCAAAACATATACTAAAAATTCAGAAATTTTGGAAATTCCAAAATTTCAAAAAAATTAATATAGGATTTTCGATTACTCGAAATTCTCATTTTAAAGAAATCGAAAAAAAGATTTAACCCAACATGTAAATATGTAAGGATTTAACCATTTTTTCATTTGTGTAGAGGATTGAGGGATATTCTCCTTTTATAGCAGACTTTTTTGGGCCTCTCCTCCTCTCCTAGACGATGTGGGACACATGAGAATGTTTAAAAAAATTAGAAATCGGAAAATATTTCGAAAAAAATCAAAAATAATTCGGAAAAATCAGATCGGCATAGTTTCGAAAAAATCGGATCGGAAAAATCAAAAATTCAGAATTATTTCCAATTTTTGATCCGATTTTTTTCGAAAAAATCGGAAATCGAAAACCTTATATACGTTCCAAAATCGAAAAATATCGGATCGGATATCGAAAAAATCGGAATGTTCGGAAAAAAACACAGCCCTAACCATATCATAAAAATTGAATGATGGATATAAAAGCAACAACAAACACTTATAATTAGAGGTCTGAGGTCACCAATTTAATGGTCTTTCACCTCTGAGGTCACCAAGTTAATGATGTTTTGCCTCATAATTTCACCAAATGAACGATGTTAAAGGTTTGAGGTCACCAAGTTAATGATGTTTCTCCTCATAATTTCACCAATAGGTCACCACGTTAAAGATGTTTCACCTCATAATTTCACCAAATGAATGATGTTAAAGGTCTGAGGTCACCAAGTTAATTATGTTTCACCTCATAATTTCACCAAATGAATGATGTTAAATACATATATACATTGGAACAAAAGCATCAACACAACATTGTTATTTTTTCACTGACATTCTCTGTATAAGTTGATACATGTATTACAAAAAGATAAAACAATTGTAACATCATAAGTAATATTTTTTCAAGTGGTCGGCATTCCAAGGGTTAGAGAAAGGCTCTACTCCTTCAAGATTCTCTAGCCGATAGGTACCTGGTACAACCTCATTAATTACCCTATAAGTACCATGCCAATTGGGATGGAGCTTATTGGGTTTTTTCCACGTCTTCTTCAGGACTAGGTCTCCCACAGCTATCGGCGTTGACTTTACCCTATGATTATAGAATCTCGCAGTTCTCTATCGATAGGTTGCCTGTCTTATCTCTGCATCATTCGTTCTTTCCTCAATCAAATCAAGATCAAGTCTTATCTCTTACCCATTCCTCTGAGGGTCATATGTCTGAACTCTATGAGTGGAAAGACCTATCTCTGTGGGGATGTATGACACCCCGCCTAGTAAAATACTGGGCGATCATTCATGTACCAAATTAAAACAGGCGTCGCATATGGTTCATTTTTAGCATCACTGTCGAAAGCCAAACCAATTACTAATAACCTGTTAGGTTGGCGTCAAAATTTTATTTAACTAATCTTTTTAAACAAACTATACAAATAAAACATCTACACAGTTTATATATATGAAACTGAAATGAAATAAAATAACCGAACACTCGATTCAACATAATACAATCAAGTCGAAAGCCGCACTAAAAGGTGGAAAAGAATAAATAAATACAATTGGGCTATCAACCCAAATGTTTCTACAGTACCTCCTATCTAGATCTCAATGATAGAAGCGTCTACAGTAAACCTGCATGCATAAACAGCTGCTTCAGCAAGTGTCTGACTCGAAGGAATCATCATCCAGGCATCCATGTGCCTAGACACCTATATATATATATATATATATATATAGCAAGAGGGAAAATATAGAAACGGGTCAGAGCCCGAGTTGTGAAAATATTTTGCTAGTGCAAAATTGCTTTATTTAAGAAAAATATGTTTTATCTCATAATTAAATTGGTATCGCACTCCCATGAGATACTCATCACTCCTATTCTAATGGTGCGCACCTATCGCATCCCTCTAAAAATCCTAGTCAAGCTACCCTGCCTAACTAATCCGTCACCCCCAAACTCTGAAAGTCCTAAGTAAACCGAGTACTAAGGGCTAAACTTCTCCTCAGTCTCAACACTGTGCCATGTTCGTGCGCGGGGTGTCTCGCGAAGAAAAATCCAAACAAGGAACCCTCCCGATACACTACTAATTGGCAATGTTGTTCGTCGAGATCCATTCAGCCCTAAGAACACAACGTATATATATATATATATATATATATATGCATATAATTAACCCAAGTACTAAGTGCTAACTTCTCCCCAGTTTCAACACTGTGCCATTTTCGTGCGTGGGGTGTCTCGCGAAGCGAAATCCAAACAAGGAACCCCCGATACACTACTACTTGGCAACGTCAATCGTCGAGATCCATTAGACCCTCAGTACACAACGTATATGTATATACTCAAATAATTATATACTTTATCATACTCACTCTCATATACATCTGGATAAGATCTCCCGGACTGAGATTTAATTTATGTTCACTTTATTTCTTTCCTCTAGTAGAGGTATAAAATATATTGTTCTCATACACAAGTATTATACTATACACACAAGTATAATAACCATCCCAACGAGCTATAACTCGAGGATACGGTCTCATAGTGCCGATCCAAAATTCGGGTTTACTCATTATACCACGGCACGAAGCCAAACTCTCTCATGGACATGGTAAACAAATACACAACGGTGGAGGCGGTCATGTTCCCCCTGCAAGTGGAGTACACACGTCACACTCGAACACGGGACGAGATGACTTGGGTATATACTCACCCTGCTCCTCAAGCCAGAGGATTCACCAACATCGCGCAACCTTCCTGGATCGCACTAGAGAAAATACATAATCTGGTTGTCTCAACCCTACGCCAAAGGAAATCCCATGGAAATCAGCCTCTAAGATACACATATATTAATCACACACAGGTATATATGTATTCGTACCATATAATATATACTATACTCACATCGTGTATATATATATATATATACATTTATCACTCCTCAGATGTATACATGGCTATAATAACCAATCACCCATAACGATGGCCAATATCTCCAAAATGTTCTCACTCGTAACAATATTTAAGTATTCACACACCTAGAATACTAAACTCATAATTATTCTCTCACTTAACGTATAACTCGCACTTTAATCATTTTTAAGGATTCACGCACATCTAATCCTAAAAATATTTATTCCTAGAAATCGCATCCTAGGATTTACTCGGATGTATTCAACTCACATACAATCGAATAACGCAAATACCTATGCACAACCGACAGAATAAATCTCTCTCGAATGTTGTCCGTCCTGAACGTTTACTAAGTCCGTTCCCCGAATTATGCCCTACACCAATCCAAGGTTTTCGTTTTCATTTAAAGGTTTACTCACCCTCAAAACTAATATTTAGGAGTCCCAATATCATAACTAGGATCCCCCCATAAAACCCTAAATCATAATTTAACTCCCCATACTCTTAAGGGAAGAAAACTAATAATTTTGGCCAAGGCGAATCGATTCGCCCTTATGGAGAATCGATTCGGGTAGGCGAATTGATTCAGCCCCCAATCCGAATCGATTTGGAAAGTGTATTGCAAACAGGTCCTTAAGGGCGAATCGATTCAGTCTAAATCCGAATCGATTCGGCCCAAGGCAGCCTTACAGATCCCCTTAGGCAAATCGATTCGACCTGTTCGAGGGGCACTGTTTGGGCAATTTTTTAATCTCCAAAATACCCAAATATCAACCCAAACTCCATTTTAATGGTTTCTAATCTCAACCAACAACCCTATTAACATCCTAACACTGATTTACATCTAATACTTCCATAAATTTATGGTATTAAACCATTTCTCTTAGGTTTGAACCTTAAACCATAAAAACCCTAGTTTTTACATTTCTTCCATTTCAATTCAATTTTACACTCCATTAACATGGTTTTAACACTAGAAATCCTTTAGAGTTTACAATACATCAATTTGTAAACTCTTAATCAAGTTTTCCCAAATTTACTTTAAAGGTTCTAACCCAAATTTCATAATTTACAAATTATGATATGAAATATACGCACTAAACTAAATAAAGCAAGTAAACACTTGCCTGGAGGATAAAATTCGACGACCTCGAGTCGAATCCCATGGAGTTTGGCCGAAATCTTCCATTCCTCTCCCTCTCCTCTTTCTTTCCTCTATTTTTTTTTCTTTCTTCCACTCTCTCTCTCTCTCTCTTACATAGGAGAGAAATAAGGGTTTATCCCTTTCAACCCAAAAATGGCTCGTTTACTCAATTACAAGTCCCTACTGGTCCAAAATTTTTTGAAACTCAATTTCTACCCCCTGGATACTCTATTCTGACTATCTCGGCCATTTCGTGACCCACCGCGCAATTGGAATCTCCATCTGAGGTATTTGACCGCAAATCACTAATTAAACCCAATACATCTAAATGCGGGTTTTCCAATTACAATATTATCATTTGTCGCTTTACCCAGCTGTGACATATAATTAAAATACTCCAATTTATTTACTGAATCCCAAAAGTAAATATAACACCCCCATCTAGAATCATCTAATCCTTGAAAACTCCAAAATTACTATTCATGATAATTTCTTAAATTCCCAAATTACACTTACTTATGGATTTTAATTATTCCCAAAAGTGCGGGGTGTTACAGGATGATGGCCTTTGAGACATGGGATAACATAAATGGAGTTTCCCCTGTGGGTGTCCTCACTGTCATCCTATAAGACCAAAGCACAACATATACCTCTTCTATCCATTTTCCTTTGGCCTCTTCTAACTTCTTTTTTATCCCATCAAGGATTGTTCGATTTGTGACCTCAGTCTGACCATTTGCCTGGGGTTGGCCAGGGGAAGAGAAGAATTGCTTAATCCCTATTCTTTCACAGTACTTCTATAAGGAAACATTCATGAATTAGGTTCCATTATCTGAGATGAGTGTGTTTGGAAGGCCATACCTGCATATGATGTTCTTTCAGATGAACTGGAAGGTCTTTTTCTCAGTGATTATGATCATTGGCTCGGCCTCCACCCATTTGGAGAAATAATCAATTTCCATAATTAAGTACCGATAGTTGTTTACAGCCCTTGGCAAGGGTCCTACCAAATCAATGCCCCATACTACAAATGGCCAGGGGGGCGAATATAAGTCAGAGGTTAGTGAGGTTGATGGGGAATGGTGGAGAACCTCTGGCATTTATCACATTTATTCACATATGTAACTGCATCTTTAGCTAAGGTCGGCCACCAGTACCCCTAAGTGATTATCCTTTTAGCCAACGACCTTACTCCAATGTGGCTTGCATGCACATCTTGCAAGATGTATGGAACCTCTAAAGGATAAACGCATTTGAGAAGAGGGACTAGGAATCCCTTCTTGTACAGGACATCTCCCACAGTGGAGAATTTAGCAGCTCTAAACCTCAGTCTTCTCCTTTCTAACTTTAAATTTGGCAGTTCTCCCTCTCTGATGTATCTTATAAGAGGATCCATCCATGAGGTTCCCACACTCAAATTTAGCCAAGGTTTAGCAACTTCTTCCTATTTGATAGTCGTCTTGAGCAGAATCTCAATTGGTATTGTTCTCCTTATATCTGTTCTTATTGTAGAGGCCAACCTTACGAGTGCATCATCTCGGTTATTATTAAGTCATGGTATCCTCTTCATCTTCACCTCTATGAATCTTTCTAGCATCGATCTTACCCTCTTCAGATATCTATCCATCCTTTTATCTTTGGCTTCTTATACCCCCAAGATTTTATTCACAACCAATCTTGAGTCATTATGGACTAGGAGCTGGCCGATATTGAGGGATTTTACCAAAGAAAGACCTTCTATCAATGCCTCATACTCTGACTCATTATTGGAGGCTTTAAAGCTGAATCTCGGTGCATACTCAATATTTGTACCATCTGGTGCCGACATTATCAGCCCTGCTCCACTTTCATTTTCACAGGATGACCCATCAACGAAGAGGTTCCAGATGGTTTCATTTGGAGAGAGGTTCCCCTTTGACGGTTTCCTCTACTTGAAGAGGTATCTCTCTTCTTCATTCTTGACTATTCTTTATCTGGATGTACTTGTCTTGGCCTCGTTCGAAGTTTGACCGACGTTTCTCTCTATTGGCTCATCGGTAGCCTTATGACTCTTCTCAACCTCGACCTCATCCCACGTAAACTCTGCCATAAAATCTGCAACTGCTTATCCTTTGATGGTAACCCTGGGTGGAGGACCTGTCTGAGTGGGGAATCAGTGAGGATGATCATGTAATGAGCTTGAAAGTATGGCTTCATTTTCCTAGAAGCATGTATCAAAGCATAGGCAAACTTTTCCATCCGAGGGTACTTCTGCTCAGACCCTTGGAGTGCCTTGTTATTGAAGTACACTAGTCTCTGCACACCATCCTCTTCTCTTACTATTGCAGCACTGATGGCTGACTCTAAGATAGCAAATATACATAGTGTTTCTCACCTTGAATTGGCCGAGATAGGAGTAGAGGGGATATGAGGTAAGACTTAACCTCTTTAAAAGCTTTGTCACATTCCTTATTTCCTTCGAAGGCTTTTCTAAGAATTTTGAAAAATGGAAGACATTTATTTATAGCTCTAGATACGAACCTATTAAGTACAACCACTCGTCCGGTTAGCCTCTGAATGTATTTGATGGTTCTGGGTATCTTCATTTCCAGCAAAGCCTTAATCTTCTCAGGATTCGACTATATCCCCCTTTGATTGACAATGAAGTCCCAAAACTTTCCAGCTCTGACCCCGATGACACACTTGGTCGGGTTGAGTTTTATTCTGTATTTGTCCATGGTATCAAAAGTTCTTTCGAGGTCCGGCACATGAGTGTCGGCCTTCAGACTCTTCGTCAGCATGTCGTCCGTATAAACTTCCATGGTTTTGCCATTCTGATCCTCAAACATCTTATTTATAAGATGTTTGTACGTAGCCCCTGTATTCTTCAGTTCGAAGGGTATGACTCTATAGTAATAGGTCCCTTTATCTATAATAAAGGTTATCTTCTCTAAGTCAGTCGAGTCCATGAAGATCTGATTATACCCAAAATATGCATCCATGAAGCTTATGAGCTCATGTACTGCTGTGGCATCCACCATTTGATCTATACGAGGCAGGGGAAAACTGTCCTTTGGGCAAGACTTGTTTAAATCGGTAAAGTCTACACACATCATCCACTTCCCATTAGCTTTATGCACTATAACAACATTAGACAACCACTCAGGGTATATATTTTCTCTAATTAATTCAGCCTCTTCTATCTTTCGAACCTCGTCTCTGATTACTTCGTACTTCTCTCTTGAGTATATCCTTCTTCTCTGTTTCATGGTCTTGGAATCCTCGCCAATATTGAGTTTATGACACATAATCTCGGGATCAATACCTAGCATGTCTGCATGGCTCCAGGCAAAGATACTCTATATCTTCCTTAGCAGCTTGATCAGCTCCTCCTTGATCTCAGGTCTTAGGGCTTTGCCGACTTGGATGATTTTTCTGGCTTGTCCTTATTAAGGATGATGGATTCTACCTCCTCCGTAGCCTCTCCCTTTTTGAGCTTTGTTTCATCTCTGGGATCAAGGGTGTCAATGTTGTAAGTGGTTGTTGCCCTCTTATGATCCTCTCTCTCTTCTGTGGAGTTAAAGTAGCATTCACATGCTGACGTTTGGTTACCTTGCACTTCCCCTAGTCCATAGGTAGTTGGGAATTTTAGCATCTGGTGGACCGTTGAGGGCACGACCATAAATTCCTTGAGGGCCACTCTTACCATGATAAGGTTGTAGGATGAGAAGATATTTTCATCCATCATAAGGAAATTAATTTTTCAAGTCAACCTCTTAGCCCATTCATCTCCCATTCTCACGTCCATTTCATATATTCCCAAAGGATGGACTTTCTCCCCGCTGAAGACAATCAAGGGGTAATGATAAGGAACAAGCCTTGCTCAGCTGAGACCCAAACTTTTAAAATGGGGCCAAAATATAACATCTGCAGAACTCCCCCCATCAACAAGAGTCCTCTGAACTTCACATCCATGCACCCTTGTGGTGATGACTAGAGGGTCATCGTGAGGGGCTAATATACCCTTGAAATAAAGTCGTGAGAAGCCGACTACAAGGGTGTCCTTGTTTACCTTCTTTCTTTTCTCAAGTTTGACCTCTATTGAAGCCAAGTTCACAACCTCGGCTTTGGTCACTACTTTGGCCTCTGCCATATGAGCCTTGCGATCAGCTACCTCTGCACCACCTCCTGCTAATCCTTCGCAGATAGTGCTCACACTAAAAGAGATCATGTTGACTCTCTTTACTGGGACATTATCGTCCTTTGGTGGGAGGTCAGGGTCATTATCGTCATCATCTAAGGCATTATCTCTCCTAGCGGGTGCATCTTCTCGGCATTTATCATTTCTCTTCCTTCTAGGGTCGGCTTCTCAACCCTTTGAGGCTGTATCATCCACGTACTTTCTCAGCTTTCTAGACTTAACCCTTTTTTTAATCTTATCCTTCAGGGTGAAACACTTGTCAGTTAGATGGTCGTCGTCTTGATGAAGCTCACACCATAGGTTTTTTTCCCTAATGCGGAGGAGCCTTCAGCTGCCTTGGCCATCTTAGAGACCTGCCATTTTTTATCTCGTTGAGGATGTGTTCACAGCTCACGGTTAAAGGAGTATAGTCTGCAAACTTATCGTCCGCAACCCTCTTCTTTCCATCCTTTTTCTTCTAGAACTTCCCACTGCTACTTCCATTCTCATCCTCATATTTTGCAACCATTATTTCCTCTGCATTCATTACCTTTTCAACTATTACCAACAGCCCAACCATAGACTTAGGACGGTGTTCAACAAGCTTCCAGAGTAGCTTTTCTTTCTAAAGTCCTCTAATGAGGGTTATCATTACTATACTCTCTCCATAGTCCTCTACCTCTAACTTTTCCTTATTGAACCTCGCGATATAAACTCTAAGGCTTTCATTCTTCCCTTGCTTTACATAAAGCAAATGGGTCGTCTTCTTCTAAGGCCTTACCCAAAAATAAAAGTTGTGAATGAACCACTTGGCCAAACCTTTAAAACTCTCAATTGAATTTTTAAGAAGAGAAGTGAACAAGATATGTGCAGCCCCAGTTAGAGTGCTTGAGAAAGCTCGACACCTCATCTCATAAGAGATTAAATAAATGTCTGCAGCAGACTGATACATTTCAATATGATGGACTGGATTGGTACTTCCATAATACTTGGTAGACAACACTGGAGGTTTAAATTTGGCAGAGGTTGGAAAGTTGACAATCATTTCCATAAATAGTGAACCCTCTGAGTACTCCCTCTGTAATAGGTCTCAGCTTTTTATGAGATCTCCAATCTTATTTTCCAGCCTTTGGATAGAGTCATTCCAGGGCTTAGCAACGTCGGCCTGGTCGAGGTTATCCCCAGTTACCTCCAAAGGGTGGACTGAGGCTTCCCCAACTGCTGCATAGGGTCGTGTGGGGGTCGGCCATGATGGGGCCGATAGTCGCCACCCTCTCTTCATGAGCCAGCGATGCTTCTTGACCTGGACAGCCTTTCTCGCAGGTCATTAACTAGGCCGAGTCTTTCAAAGGTCGACCCTTTACTTAATCGATCAAAAGCTTAACCTCTCTAACGGGCATCATAGTCTCGTCTTTCACCTTGACCTCGGCTCTGCTGGATAGGATATATAGTGTTGTTTGAGACCTTATATGGCTCCCAACAGTCAGCTAGAGCGTCCTCTGCCTCTATATCGTCATACATATCCTCTAGGCAATGGTTTCCTTACCTCCCCACGCGTAAACGCCTGGGGTTAGCAATATCCCTCCACCGTTGAGGAGGAGATAGGTCTTTTTGTAGTGCCTGGGGTGGTCCCCCGACCTCATGCTGTCCCTAAGCAGCGATCGGAGTAATCATATCTGGCGAGACCCCAGGTGGTCTCATCAACATATTCTGGCTGAGTTGAGTAAACTACTCCTATATCGCTTTTTGAGTATCAGCTAAGGACTTCAAAGATACCGCCAGCTTAGCCATCTCGGACTGGGGTGGCGCTTTTCTAGAACTGGGCCCTCCACTACCAGATGGTGGAGGGGGTAACTCTGGTGCCATGGAAAAATACTAGAGAGCTTGTAAATGAAAACACTAGAGAGCTTGATACCTTTAAGGATCTCATTTAATGGTGAAACAGCTCCACGTGATGGGGGAGGTCGGGTTCACCACCAGAGTCTCCGATGAGGTTAAGCAGCAAAGGAGGAAGAGAAGAATCCTCTTGTTCCCACAAACGGCGCCAAAATGATGATGCTGTAAACAACACCATCAGATGAGGTGCTGATAAGCTTAAGCCATCAATAATAATGGCAGAACAAGAGTAAATATCTAGTAGAAGGAGAGGAGAAACACTAGTATATAAGTGGTTCAACCAATTTGGTCTATGTCCACTGTGAGTGTGTGAGAAAATTTCACTAGAATGAGGGCACTAATGGCCTGTGATACACTCTCTCACTTTCTCTCTCTACTGTGTATACAAATAGAACTTTGGCTAGGGGTGAAAATGTTTATCCCTCCCCAAGGTAGGAGAAGACACATATTTATAGTGCTTGGGGGTGTATTGTATCCCCCAAGTATGCCATGAGCATATGTGCATTGAATACACTAATCATAGGTGGATACCTGGCTGTGCCACATGTAAGGAATGATGACCAAATACTCCCTCACCTGAGGGGAGTGATTTGGTTATAACTGATTTTCTCACGTGTTCCAAGTCTTCTATGTGCTTCTGTGTGTTCGGACTTGTGACATCATCTGTTGTAACCTCGGCCTAGCCGAGTACGATGTTGGGAAGTCCGATAGTGCTTTGTCCCCCCAATCATAAGTATGACCTCCGCCGGAATGATTAGTCGAGGTTAGGTGCGAGGTTGGATCCAGTGTCAGCTGCTGCCCAACCAAGGTTGGACTCCTAAGATGCTGATGGCAATAGCTTGAACCCATAAGATGTTGCAGACATCGGCTTCTGCCCAGCCGAGGTTCTACAATGTGGAGCCGACCTTGAGGAGGACGACCTTTCTGATTATTGTTGTGTGCTTCCCAGCAACTCGGCTGTGAGGTAAGACGAGGTTAGTGACCCCGAGTACGAGGGTACACTTTGGGCATATAAATCTCTACACATGAGTTCTAAAATAATTAAACATAATCGATATAAATTAATATGGATTTCATCAATAAATCCAAATATTATTCAGATTCAACATAGGATAAAAAAGTGTACATCGTTAATCTGTATGAGGCTACTATACTACCTGATTAAATATCGTATTATAATCCTAGCATGCTTCTAATCCCAATTAATGTTAACAACAATCATGACATAATAAAATTTAGATCTAATTAACTTTATTTGATAGAGTAAAAAAAATTATTTAATAGCATCGACTTTGTTGTAATTATATAATCTAAAAATGATTTTCTATTAGAAATTGTTTTGAAGATGGAAATAATTAATTAATATACCAAACTTAGACCTGCTTTTGTTCCTTCTTGTTTTTGTATATAGTTTTGGCTATTTTTGTGGTTTCTGACGGTGATGGATGTAGCAGGAGTGGTTGTCATGGTTTTGTTTGTTGTTAGGTAGTGTCGAGGGGATTGTGTAGGCCAACAAATGTTAGGGCTTTCTTCTTCTTTTTGTCTTTTTTAATAAGTGTGTTAAAGGATGTGAGGTTTGTAGTTCAATGAGAAAAAAAAAACATTCATATTAATGAATTGTGTTTAGTTTTACTTGAATATCGGTATTGTGTTAATTGATGCAATATCACAATTGAGTTTTCTCTAAATGCATGTTATTAACCCTCATCAGCTTGAATTTTGCACATAGTATGCATGGAATCCATATACGGTTTAAAATAGGGTATACTACCCAAAAAGGTAATGTACTACTCTCAATTTTAAATTTTAGAGAATGACTTTTTGTTCGACCCAAGAGAGAGTGTACTTTCTAAAACATGACATTTCAGGGAACCATGTGATTTTTTAGTATGTTATTCCCATAGATTTTGAATGTTTGTAGTCATATACATGTTTGAGAGCAAACAACGTGAACATAACAATACTAATATGCATTACTAGACACCGCAAATTACTCCATGTTTCCCAAAATGTAATGTTTCAAAAATTACAGTCTTTTTGATCGAAAAAAGTAAATTTTCCAAAAGTAAAAAAATCAAGGAAAGTACATTACTCTTTTTGGTATAGCACCCTTCAAAATGTGCATGTACTTGAGGTTAGTGTGTATACTTTATTGCAAAATGATTTGTCCACCGCAGGTATTAGTTATTTTAACAATTTGTTTGTCAATTTTAAAATGGAGAGGAATAATGGCATCTAATTTTGAAAAGTGATTTAAGGGAACAATGAGCTTATGTATAGTTAAACTCGCTAGGAGGAATCGCTTTATATTTGGAGTAGATTTTGATTCATAGTCGTTCTTTATATGCCAATGATTTGTGTATTGAACTCAATTTTTATTTTCATTTGAAATGACTGATATGAAATTATTGGGGTTTAATTAATTTTGTTTTAAGATAAAATTGGAAGTACAAATAGTTTGAATCAATTTTTTGTTATTTTGATTAGAAAATAATAATGGTGAGATTGGAAGTACGTGATAACGCAAAATGGTGAGATTGGAGTAAAAACTGTCACCTAATTAATGCCAACCTGAAAAATACCGATAAGTCAAAACATGTGATATTGCAATACATATGATTCGTCCCTCGATGGCATAGATTCCCAAGCGGACACACTAAGCCAGATGGCTCTTGTTTCCTTCTCCCAGCTCCTCCTCTAAATGCATGCTCGTTCGCCCATATAAACTCAGTCACCATCCCACAGCATTCTCACCAAACCATCCCACACCTCTCTCTCTCTCTCTCAAAATAAAAAAACAAACACCCACCCGCCCAAAAACAATATGGTGATCTTGTCTAAGGCAGGACTTGACGATTTGTCTCTCATACAGACATGCAAACCCGCCACCACCCTTTTCACCGGAATCCCAGTTATAGACCTCACAGACCCACACGCAAACACCCTCATAGTCCAAGCCTGTCAAGACTTTGGCTTCTTCAAGGTGGTTAACCATGGTGTCCCCATGGACCTCGTTACCAAATTAGAAGCTGAAGCCCTCAACTTCTTCAACTTACCACAGTCTGATAAAGACAAAGTTGGCCCTCCCAACCCTTTTGGCTACGGGAACAAAAGAATTGGCCTTAACGGAGATATGGGTTGGATTGAATACCTTCTCTTTACTACCAACCCTCAACTCATTTCCCACAAGTCCCTCTCCATTTTCCCTAAAAACTCTGAATTTTTCTGGTAAGAAAGTATTCTACATATATACATAAAAAAATGCTCTGTATATATATTTTTATATGCGATACCTTACTTATTATTTTTCTATGTTTAATATCATAACCATCGTTCTACAACGTGTTTTTATAAATAAAAAAATCCACTTTCAATAGAATTCACGGTTTTGGATTACTGTGAAAAATGATACACATTTTCCTTTACAATATCGATCCCCTGTCACAAAAATATAGTAATGGATATCGTTTGACATTATACACACACACACACACACACACATATATATATATATATATATATATATATATATATATAATTTGATGTTATTGTGTACATATACAGGGGTCTTGTGAATGAATATGTGTCGGGGGTGAGAAACATGGCTTGTGAATTGCTGGAATTGATAGCGGATGGGTTGAAAATTGGGCCAAGAAATGTGTTGAGTCGGCTGTTGAAGGATGAGATGAGTGACTCTGTTTTTAGGCTAAACCACTATCCACCATTGTGCCCTCACCCTAACGAGCTTCAAGCTTTGAGGGGAGGGAGTTTGATTGGGTTTGGAGAACACACCGACCCACAAGTAATATCCGTTTTAAGATCAAACAACACAAGTGGACTGCAAATCTGTCTCAAAGATGGGACATGGGCCTCTGTCCCACCTGATCCCTCCTCCTTTTTCATCAATGTTGATGATTCCTTGCAGGTAACCACTCAAACCCTTCCCAAGTTTCCAACTCACTTGCCCTTGGTTGTTACAATAAATATTAACTTCATTTGATTTTTTGGGTCCACTACTTATTTAGAGTTTCGTACATGGGTATCGATAACATGTGTTTTAAAGACATAGAATCCAAAAATAGTAGGGATCAAGATTTGATATACATTTAATAGAATACAAATACTCCCATGAAATTATCAAATTTTATATTTTGAGGTTCCAAACATGTGCTGGTAGGACACATGTCAATATTTTCCTTTGTATATATACACTTTGGGATACAATTTCACTTTTTGCATCCGTTTTTAATATTAATAGGGACAATTTTGTTCTAAACTTGACAAAACTTTTTCCATTATTTGGGGTGCGCTAAATGAATTCTATTTTCTATTACAATATGACCCCGTACTACAAATATTTAGAAGTTCTAAATCCACCACAACCTATAATCCTAAATATTATAATTGTATTCTTCTAATTTGAGATAATATATGCTATGTCATACATAATTCGTTTCATATTCGTTGAGCAGGTCAATTACTTTCACAAGCATGTTTAATACGCAATTTAAAGTCAATTATATTATTAAAAGATACAACAGTCATATTTTTGACGCGATCAAAGGCCGTTGTCAATTGTACATATAAAAATTATATACATGCGTATGTATATAATATTGCTATTGTTATTGGCAAACCCACTTAAGATTCTGTAAAAGCAAGAGGCATTGTATGGACCGCTTACAGAGCTATCTATATCCTTGATATTGGACCTTTTCACTTGTTTATGATTTATTTCATTGGTTTCTTTAATTCGCTTTGTTTAGTTATATTCTTCCGAATAGGTCCATCTTTCTTTCTCTTTCTAATCAATTTTGGTGTTTTCCATTTTTTTCTATTGACTTTTCCTGTTCTGTAAATAAAAAAACGTATAAAAAAGTAGCTGATTTGGGTATGGTTTTGTTGCAGGTATTAACTAATGGGAGGTTTAAGAGTGTAAAGCATAGAGTTTTGGCTGACAATTTGAAGACATCAAGGGTGTCAATGGTCTACTTTGGAGGTCCACCTTTGAGTGAAAAGATAACACCTTTACCCTCACTAATGGATGAAAAAGAGGAAAGTTTGTACAAAGAGTTCACATGGTGTGAATACAAGAAGTCTGCTTACAAGACCAGATTGGCTGATAACAGGCTACAAATGTTTGAGAAATTTGCAGGCCAATGATATGTGGGTGTGGGTCTGAGATTAACTGCTCCCAAATTTAGGAAAAGTTGAGGGGTTTAAACCAAATGTCAATGGCCGACTCAATTTAACTTGCCATAAATAGACAACTGATAGGTTTCTCTTTGCATCATCACCCACCTGTTTCCTTTTGCCTTTTGTGTCCTAATTGTAACAACTTCGGCCCATGTACCATTAATGCAGTGTTATCATCGTGTCATCTTGTATTCTTATTCAATAACTATGTCCAATTGACTCACAGGCCCCTTAATAATGTGGATATTATCAATTTTTGTCCTCCGACGATTTTGATGTTTAATGACATAATATATTTTGTGTGGACATATAGTTTCCAATGGGTGCTGCTCGAATTGTTAGCCCAGTAATTAATTTGACTGAAATGAGGTCTTGAAAGGGACTGTGGGAAAGGTCACCAAACAGGGAGTCACACTCAGGGAGTTTGTATTTGACCATGCAACTGCAGTTTCGGTATTTCTATCAGAAGTACTTCTGACATCAATATTCCGTGATCATCAAGGATTTTATCGACTTTATGATTAAAAAAACAGTCAAATATAAGAACGTGCTTCAAACATTTTTTAATACACACTTAGTCCAAATATTTTATTTTGTACAAAAAAGTCTTTTTGACATGGTAAAAAACTTTTTGGTGCAAAATAAAAACGCTTGGACTAAATGTGTATTAAAAAAAGTTTGAGGGACTATTTGGTATATATTTTTTTTGTTTTCACCAGGGTATCCACTAGCGACTTAATGACTATTTGGTATATGCTTCTTTAAAAAATACACAATAATCATCTACTTGTAAAATAATGTATTAAAAAATATATTTACAAAAAAATTGCACTTGGTGAATATCATATAAATTAGAGTTGAATTCACATTCACATATTTGAGGTGTGAGTTCATTTTTAATTATTTAACAGATTAAGGGTTAAGCGTAATTGTATTTAAATTACAGCTGCATCTTTAAGCTGTGAATTCAGTTAAAATCATATTTATGTCAATTTGCACATTAGAAATGTTAATTAAGTGGAATTTTAACTTAAATGTATCCGCACCTCTCATATGCGAATTTAACTGACTTATAATATGCAAATTTTAACTTAAATCGTCGGAGTTCTACGATTTTGATCTTCTCTTAGGCAATACCCAATGACACTTTGGTGATTGCTCCATATACACCCTTACGGATGTTGTTTTACATTTTCTTAAAATTGCAAATTTAGATTGGCGTACGTATATATGTTGGTGCATGAGATTATATGTAATTTTCGATGGTTTATGTATGACTTTTTGTTGACATTTTGAGCTATTAGTGGAATTATGTCAAGACGTCCATTGTGAAATTGGATTTAGTAACTATTTTTCCTAAAATCCATTATATTACATATATGCTCTTAATGAAGTATGGACTGATTAGTGGTAGAAATTATGTTTCCGGATTAAATGCTAGCAATGAATTTGGTTGAACTTGATAGTATAATCTCGTTAGAATAATTTACACTAATTCTTATTCGCATTCGCCTTCTTGTTTTTTGTTTAAAAACTTACAGATAATATTGAATGCATATAAGAGTGAATCTTCCAGTAAGAAGATAAAGTTCCCCGAAAAAGCCCCATCGCCAAATGATACAATCCAAGAGTACATAGAGTAACTACCAGGGCAACCACCTACTTCTTTCGACCAAACTATACCCAAATTAGCTACTGCGGTTTAAAAGGTGCTTAAAGATAATGAAGCGGGTAAAGCTAATGACACTCTTACACCTACACCGGAGTTCACAAAATGTCTCCTTAACAAGTCATAATACAATGACAATTTTTCCATAGAGCCCTAGACTACGATTAAAGATTATGGGTACTTGTCACTAGGGCGCACAACTTTGGTTGAAATATGCATTCTTCAATTCCTAGTTGTAAGGTTAGGTATGTAACTATCTTGTTAATATTTTACTGGTTGTTTATTTGGATATTAACCATTAACTTTCGATTTTGTGTTTAAAATAACTAGTTTTGTAATAGGTGGTCACAATTATTAAGTCACTTAAACCCAGTGGGGTTAGTGACTTCACCCTTAAGTTGAACGATATAAGGAGTATTCTGAACGATTCTATCCATCATATATCTTATAGGATGAAGCATGTTATGCACACAACACACGTGTTGTGAAGATGTTAGTAATTGATGTAAGTGTGGCCTTGTCCTTGACCGGCCTCAACCCGACCAAGCCGACCTTAGTCGCTCATCAAGTTGGACAATCAAAGGTCAACCCAGTGCGGTCCATCCTCAGCAGTCTTATCCTCGATCGCTTCTATTATCTCGGTATTATATTAAGATGAAGGGAGCGAGACCTATCAGTCGTACCAAGGTTAACTTCAACAGTCTCGTTTCGACCTCTTGTACCACCCTGGCAAGTCAAGACCACACTTCGACTCATCTTCATAATTGTCTACAGAGAATATCCGCTATGTCAGACTCGTCCAGGCCGATACTACCATGGAAAATATCAACCCCATGTGTGAAATAAGGTTCAAGCACAATTATTCCACATGGGCATGTAGTTATAACATATCTTCATAGGCATATTATAGAATATTTCATCATCATGACATATGTTTGCCAGGGATAAGTGGTTGAATCTAACTGATTGCTTCATCATGTGCATGCTTATTACATGCTTGGGGGGCGCACAATTCACCCACAAGGATATAAATACCGTTCATCTTCTTCCTTGAGGGGGATCGAATATTGAAACCGTAAGTTAAACTGTGTCGAGATATACGGTAGAGAAAGAAATCTTGAGAGTTGTATTCTTAAGGCCATTAGTGCCTCATGTTATAGTGAAAACACTATCAAACACCTTGCACAGTGGAGTGGGCTATAATTGAACCACTTATACCATTAAGTAATCTTCTTTCCCTCATCTCCTTCTGTATTTATTTGACTGCACTCTTATATCCATCACTGTAGATTGCTATCTTGAGTTTTATACAAGTTTAAGTGGTGATATCTCTGGTATTTTCATTTTGGCACCGTTTGTGGAGATTGAGATTTTATTTTCTTCCTATCATTTCTAGATTAGATCCTACTTAAATCTCTGGTGGTGATCTAGCTCCACCATTATTGGACTTGGATCACCATTGAAAGAGTTATGGTTGGTACCTTCAAGCTTCTTTTAGTTCATCTAGTTGATTTAGACTCTCACCGAAGACATAGCTTCAGATTAGCCTCTAGGCGTTGGCCCCAGCTCCAGCCAGGCACCACCTCAGTTAGATATAGCTGACGTGATGGTGGCACTGCACTTGCTGGTGGCCAACCAGCAAAAGATATTTAAGCTAAACCATGATGGCAAGGACCCCAGGCGCAGTAGTAGAGATCATCACCCCAGCTGCCAGGGAAGTTGTGGATGCAACGACAAGGGGACCACCCCCGACCCCACAGAAGGAGGCGACAAGCCACCAGCGACCGAGAAACATGTTCGACCCTAAGTTACTTTGCCTAAGTAAATAAGTGCAAGAGGATCCAGATGATCAGGATTGTGATGAGGAAGATTGTAGTGTAAGGACATTTTTGTCCATTATCAATTTGTATGTCGTACGCCGTTACACAGTTGAAGAAACTCAAGATCGCATCCACATCAACGGATCCGAATATCAAAGCATCTTCAACACCATAGCCTCTGCGAGAATCAACTTGGTAAAATTTTGTTTTTACGTTCCTTAAAGTTCATATTTAGTATTGGGAAATTTTTATAAAATGTTTTTTATAAAAATAAGAAGTAAGTTTTTTCAAGCAAAATGAGGCTTTTAAATTTTTTTTAGTTTTCTGGGAAGCCGGACCGGTCCGCCTCTATACCAGACCGATCCGCCACCGGACCGATCCACCCCTCAATCGGACCGATCCGCTTGCTGCAGATCCAGTAAACCCCGAAACGAAAGCGAACCGAAGAAGCAAATTTTTAAAAGAACCGATCCTAGGTCGGACCGATCCGCCTCCAAGCCGGACCGGTCCGCCTGGGATAAATTCAGCCAGATCTGTTCGAGATTTTTTAGGCTCAAAGTTTTCTTATTTAAGCCAACTTCGGGGAGTTATTTTCAAAAACTTTTCAAGACGATTTTCAGAGTCCTAAATACTCTAAGTCTTCACCTTTTTGAGTCCCAAGACTCTTTTTGATTCACACACAAAAATCCCAATTACTTTTGTGAATCTTTTGGAACCCTAGAACACAATTTTGTTATTGTTCAATCCTTTTGGAGAAGCCGTCTTTCTTCTTCATTGCTGCCCTCCTGGAAAGGGAAAATTCCAGCCGACAAACTTGTGGAGAAGCCGTTTCTGTTCTTCATTGCAGCCCTCCTGGAAAGGGATATTTCCAGCCACCAACTACAGAATTCGACACCTGAGGGTAATTCTTAGTCACTTGTATTTTCATTGTAATCCGAAATTGTACTGTTACAATATTATAATGAAAATAAATGGTTTTGCCCCTTTGGGGGATTTTTCCTCACAAGCATGTGTTTGATTTTTCCTGAAATTGTTTGTTTTTATCCTGCATGCTTTATTTTATTAGATAAATCATCTAGATGCATGATTTAGGGTTTAACTAAAATTTGGGATTAATTAAAATTGGATTTTATTTGAGAAGTCGCAATATTTCCGCTGTAGCTACTCTCTCAGTAGGGAACCATATGAGGTTTCTCATGGCACGATTATCTTATCACTAACCTAAAAGGGAAATAGCATAAGGTTGACCCTCAACTTCATCCTTTGACAAGCTTAGTAGAGGGTCATCATTTGACCCCCTCGGACTTGTGGGATATTTACATGATCGGTTATCCCGATCTCAAAGGTAATTGATGCGACTAAGAATGTGTCTCTAAAGTGCGTTCTCTTTAGGCTCAAATGCAAGCCTCTCGCGTTAGTAATAAAGCCGGTGAGTCGGGATCATCTCCACAGGGAAATATGAAGAGAAAATCGTGACGACGGAAGGACAGACGATCAACCTAAATTCAACTCTAAGAAGAACAAAAAGATGATTGGTTTGCAATTAATCATAGTCAGTAAAAGTAAACTAAATTAAGACTATGGAACTAACGAATTAAGCAAGGATTAATAACTAAGAATAAAGTAATAAATATGACGAGAAAAACTGGTCGGGAATACAATCCCTCACCCCTAGTGTATTGTTGGTATAAAACTAATCATAAATTTAAGTGATTAATCAGACCCAGACTTTAGCACTCCCAAGCATTACGTATATGAGGTTTAAGCCCGCACCATACGCAATCATAGGATGAGTAAAGCGGTAACACGATAGCTACACTCGCATTGCATTATAAAGCATCCCGATTACCGTGAAGCAAACGATATCCAAAGATCTACAATGGTTGTGTTCACTATGCAATAAGGTCTAATAAATCCTTAATTTTAGAGGATTAATTTTATACACATGCAACGCTCACATTGGGTTGAGTTCATGCATCCCAACCCTAAAAAATCTTGCTGGACATACTGAACCTAACTACGCATATATTAACTACGTTGCATGTGAAAGAGATCATGATAAAAGTATACTGAAACATGCAAGAACGATAGTAGAGAGAATGAAAATTAAATTAAAACTTGCAATCAAACCCGGAATTAATTTATCTTGAAGCACCAAATCAAAACTATGTTCCTAGGGTGATCTCCTACTTTTCTCTCTATCAAAAACTATTCAAAATTGTGTTTTCTAAGTCAATAAAATGATACATGTACGTTGTTAATACCAAATTTAGTCTGCTGACATGGACCACTCACTTACAGACACGTGTCTGCCAGCGTGGCAATTATGTTTCTATCAAGGAACTCAAGACCACCGAGCAACTAAGAAGCCACGAGGAACTCAAGACCACCGAGCAACTAAGAGGCCACGAGGAACTCAGGGGCTCCGAGCAGCTCGATCGTGTTGAGCTACTTAGGCGGTTCGAGCAGCTTAAGCGTTCCGAGCTATCTAGGCGGTCCGAGCAACATATCATTCTAATCGGGATAATCAAGGAGACGACTGCGCATTAAATGCTCATTTATTACCATAGAGATGTACATGTTTACTAAGTAACAACGCATTGTCCTTTCATTTGAACAGCCTAAATGCTATAAATACATTGTAACCTCCTCATTGGGGGGGATCGGAATTTCTGGAGAAAAACCATACCTCGAGAATTCCAAACAAACAGTCAGCAATAACAAAAACAGTGGACGTAGGCCATTCTTGCAAGGTTGAACCACTTTAAAAAAATTTGCCTATTATTTCTTTATTCTCTTTATCTGTGATTAAAACAATTAGGTCAAATCTAATTTTTTACATCAACAGATTGGCACCGTCTGTGGGAAACTATTGTAATTATCGTTTTTCACCAAAATAATTCATCACCAATGGCCGATCATCCTGAATCCAGTAATCGAAACACTGGGATCCCTCTGAATCCTCCATCTACTCCTCCAAATGTTCAAGATCTGGCTGGTATAATGGCTAATTTATCCCAAAGGCAAACGACCATGCAAAAAACTATGCGTCAACTCATACAAACCGTTCAAGGAGGAGTGCCAGCCCAATTAGGGCAACAAAGCGTTCAGAGAAATACTCGTTTACTCTCTTCGCGAAGACAAACATTATTCCTAGAGGAATCTCAGTCCAGACGCACCGATTCATATCGTACTAAGAGATCCAATGATCCTTCTTATCAGCCTGGACGGACTTCCTTGGTATAAGCTACAAATACTCAACAAAACATCACTTTATCTCCAAAAAGGACAAGTGCTCTTGAAAGATTGAGTAGAGTCTCACCTTTTGATCGTTTAGGTCCTAGGAGGAATAGAAGTCCCCCTAGGACTATGTCGAGGAACTCTCAACGACCATTTGATTTAAAGGAAGGCTCTGCCCAATCACGACCATCTGCTCGTCATGAAAGATCCCAAGAGGCAAATTCAACACGATCAGTTGCTCGAACCAATAGGATTGAGGAAGGAAATAATGCATGGAAAGGCTCAATTCAAAGGTTGGAGGATAGATTAGGGGAGATGGTTAAAACCAAAAATCCTCTATAAAGGACTTTCGTCCGAGGAACACCATTCATACAAGAGATTGTGGACTTTTCTACGCCATCAAAATTCAAAGCTCCTGTGGTGACGCCTAAATATGATGGAAAAACTGATCATGTTCTCCATATAGAACAATACTAGGCAGCAGGTGATATCTATACTGTTCCAGACGAGATGCGATGCAGGGCATTTTTGGAACCCTTATCGGATCTGCTCAGATGTGGTACAATAACCTTCCTCGGGGGAAAATTACGACTTTCTTTCAGCTAGCAGAACTCTTTATTGGAAAATTTTATTTTGGAGAAAAGCCAGTCAAACGAGTAGCACATTTGCTAAGTGTTAGACATAAGGCAGGTGAAAGCACCGGGGATTATATTACTCATTTCAATAATGAGAAGCTCGAGGTCATCGATTATGAGGAGAAGACAGTAATTACTGCTCTGATGAGTTGACTGTTGCCAGATAAATTGTACTAAACTCTAGCCAAATATCCGCCTAGAACCATGGCAGAACTAATGGAAAAAGCAGCCAAGATTATGAACACCGAGGAAGCTATGGCTGCGAAGAAGAATATGGACACCAAAGAAACCAAGGGTGAGGTTGATAAGCCTGAGAAGAAGGAGCAAAAGAACAATGGTGGTAACAGGCAGTAAAAAGCGAAGCAAGCATTAGAACAATTGAAGAGATTTGGAAATTATACTCCTCTGAAAGTAGATATAAACCACATTCTGGAAGAGATCAAGAACAGCGAGGAGCTGAACTGGCCAGAGAAAATGAAGGCAGATCTTGACAAAAGGAATAAGTCCAAATATTGCGAGTTCCATAAAGATCATGGTCACACGACCAAGAACTGCATAGCTCTTCAGAATGAAATTAAAGCACTCATCAGACGAGGAAAGATGACCAAGTATGTTGATCGTTGAAATGGTGGAAAGATCAACGACTGAGCAAGGCAGAGGTCTAGATTTCCTCGTCGAGCAAAAGGAGATAAGAAGAGAAGTCATGAAGAAGACCCGGATGATGACCAATACGACCTCGATCTCCCCAAAAGACCAAAACATCCAGAACGTGAGGTATTCTCTATCCATTTTGGATCATTTGAATGTAATGTAATTACATGTGGAGATGCAGGAGGCGGAAATATGACTCCTGAGAGAAAAGCTTACCTCAATGAGGCTCAAGCTTGCTCGTACATTCAGCGAATAAATCTGGCTAAAGATGATCGCCCGAGGACGGTGAATAAGGACAAACTGGTCATTGGTTTCTCTAAGAACGATTTAGCCGGCGTACTATATCCTCATGATGACCCATTGGTGATCAAGATAAGAATGAAGGAAGTGGTGATTTCACGAGTACTAGTGGACAATGGTAGCTCGGCAGATATCATGTTCTATCCATGCTTTGACAGTTTGAATTTGAAATTATCCCAGTTGGAGCCATACCATAGACCCCTCCTTGGTTTTACTGGCGAAAAGGTTTTTTCACTTGGGACGATCAAATTGGATATGCTTATTGGTACATGGACTGCTTGTCGAACGGAAAGAGTACGCTTCTTCGTAATGGGATAAAAATGTCCAATAATCTTACAACGTCATCATGGGAAGGGTAGGATTAAAAAAATTTGAAGCAGTACCATCTACTGTACATCAGTGTTTAAAATTCCCAACCAGTTTTGGAGTAGGTTTGGTAAAAGGTGACCAGAAAGTAGCTCAGGAATGCTACTATTCATCTGCCGAGCAGGAGGAGCATGAAGAATCTAGAAAGAAGACTACTACCTACCAAATAGAAGATGCGGAGATTGAAACATTAGACCCTAGAGACGAGTCCCAACTCGTGAAAGGATAGGTCATAGAGGATACTGAGAATGTCATTCTGGATGACGAGCATCCAACATGAATAACTCAAATTGGTGCCTCCTTGGATGAATCAATAAAACAAGAATTGATTGCATTTCTAAGGCGAAGAATTCAAACTTTTGCGTGGAGTCATGAAGACATGCCAGGAATAGATCCGAATTTCTTGTGTCACGAGCTCAATATGAACAAGGAAATCAAGCCAGTAAAGCAGCGAAGAAGAGTGTTCAGTCCTGATAAAAATCAAGCTATACAGGAGGAAGTAGAGAAGCTACAAAAAGCCTCTTTCATTGAGGATGTCAAATATCCTGACTGGCTAGAAAATGTGGTGATGGTAAAGAAGAAAAATAACAAGTGGAGGATGTGTGTAGACTTCACCGACCTCAACAGGGCATGCCCGAAGGATCATTTTCCTTTGCCCCGAATTGATCAACTGGTGGATGCTACCTCGGGGCACGAACTATTAAGTTTCATGGATGCTTATTCTAGTTATAACCAGATTAAAATGAAGCCTGAAGATAGGGAGAGTACCTCTTTTATTACCCCAAGCGGAACTTTATTGTTATAATGTTATGCCTTTTGGACTTAAAAATGTAGGTGCTACATATCAGCGGTTGATCAACAAGGTGTTTGCAGAGAAAATCGTTCATAACATGGAGGTTTATGTTGACGATATGCTAACGAAGAGCAAGAAAGCTGTTGATCATCTAGTTGACTTAGGCTAGACCTTTGATCAACTAGAGGAATATCAAATGAAGTTGAATCCCACCAAATGCATATTCGGAGTACGAGAAGGCATGTTTCTTGGATATATTGTTAACCAACGAGGAATTGAGGTGAATACTTAAAAGATCAAGGCTCTATTGGAGCTGCGATCTCCGACGATGAAAAAGGAAGTGCAAAGTCTCACAGGGCGAGTTGCAGCACTTAATAGGTTTGTGTCAAGAGCAACTGATAGATGTCTCCCATTCTTCAAAACACTCCGAAAGACTTTTGAGTGGATTTTGAATGCGAGAAGGCCTTTCAAGAATTGAAAAAATACTTGGGAACACCTCCATTGTTGTCCAGGCCAGTGATGGGAGAGAAATTATACTTATATCTAGTAATTTCAGAGAATGCAGTTAGCTCGGCGTTGATAAGAATGGAGGATGGAGTGAAAAAACCCATCTATTACACTAGAATGGCCTTTCAAGGAGCAGAGATCAGATATCCAAGGCTGAAAAAGTTAGCACTATCGTTGATCGAAGCAAGTAGAAGGACGAGGCTATACTTCCAAGCTCATACTATAGTCGTGTATATAGACATGCCGTTAAGGCAAGCTCTGCACAAACCAGAGAAATCAGGAAGATTGATGTACTGAGTAGTAGAATTGGGCGAATACGATATAATTTATGAGCCTAGGTCGTCACTCAAAGGACAAGCCGTGGCATATTTCATCACAGAGTTCACCTACCCAGACACCTCCGAAGAGCAGAAGTTGAATACCGACCATCCTGTGGATGTTACAGGATCATCAAATTTAAACCCCGACCAACTTAAGTCGGTTGACGAGCAAGAGAAGATGGTCGACGAACAACAAGAAGTGTTTGGAGAGGATATAAAGAAGCAATAAATATTCCACTGAGGAACTCTGTCTGACCAAGAATTTGACAATGAGATACCTGTGTGGAATTTATATGTAGATGGCTCTTCTTGCACTACAGGCAGTGGAACAGGGGTTATTTTAAACAACCCTGATAAAGTTGATGTGGAGTATACTCTACGTTTTCAATTTAAAGCTTCTAATAATGAGGCTGAATATGAAGCTATCATCATGGGTCTCAGTCTAGCCAAAACTATGAAAGCGGAGCAGGTCGTTGTATTTAGTAACTCACAGTTGATTGTAAATTAAATGTTGGGAGTATATACAGAAAAAGGAGAATTAATGATCCAATATCATGCAAAAGCAATGGAGATTGTATCGAGCTTTAACGCAGTGCAATTAATTAGAATACCAAGGTTGGAGAATGCAAGAGCATATGCCTTAGCTCAGTTAGCCTCAGCCACACGCACCGAGCTGCGAAGAAGAATCCCAATAGAAATCTTGGCTAGTCAGAGCATTGACGAAGATCTGATGGTGAACTTCATTACCCTTGATTTAGGACCATCTTGGATGGATCCTATCAGGGCCTATATTGAGGAGGGGGATTTACCAACTGATAAACTCGCAGCCAAAAAACTAAAGTTTAAAGCTGCTCGTTATGTATTGACTAATGGAATTTTATATAGATGAGAAATTATAGCGAGGTTACAAAGATGTGCCCACCCCTACGAGGTGAAAAATTTGATTGAAGAGGTCCATGAAGGGTCTTGTGGAGCCCATGTAGCAGGTCGTAGACTCTTACGAAGAATAACAACACCGGGATATTTTTGGTCGACGATGAGAGCTGATTGTACATCTTATGCAAAGAAGTGTGATAAATGTCAACGTTTCTCCTCTATTCGAAGAACTCCCCAAGCATTGCTAACACCTATCACGTCTCCTTGGCTATTCGCCATGTGGGGAATAGACTCGGTCGGTCCACTTCCAACGACCCGAGGAAGATTTAAATACCTCGTGGTCGCTGTGGATTATTTTACTAAATGGGTAGAAGCTGAGCCTCTTATTGATATGACGTATGATAAGGTGTATCAATTTATTTGGAAGAACATCATTTGTAGATATGGTCTTCCCCATGCATTCATCACAGATCATGGAACTCAGTTCTACAATGAGGAGTTCGCTGCATATTGTCATCAGTCAAACATATTAAAGACCCACTCTACACCAGGCCATCCCCAGAGCAATGAAAAAACTGAGGTGACGAATAGAAGGATACTGAATGGTTTAAAAAAAACGACTGGATGATGCAAAGGAAAATTGGATTAACGAGCTACATTCTGTGCTGTGGGCTTATCGTACTACACCGCGAGCAGTAACAGGAGAATCTCCATACATGCTGGCCTTTGGAAGTGAAGCTGTTATACTTGCCGAGTTGGGCCTACCCACACACAGGGTGCTGAATTTTAATTCTCCTATCAGTGACTTGATGAGGCGATTAGATCTAGAGATGCTCGAAGAAGTTAGAGAAGAAGCAACAATCAGAAATGCTGCATACCAACAACGAACAACTCTCTTTTACAAAAAAAAGGGTAAAGAAGTGTGATTTGAAGGAAGGAGACTATGTGCTGAAGAAAGTAATTCAAAAGCACAACAAACTGGAAGCTAACTGGCATGGACCCTACAGAGTAACAGAAGTTGTTCGACCAGGGACATACAGGATTGAAACCTTAGAGGGATAAGAATTTAAGAATGCATGGAATGCAGAGCATCTACGCAAGTATTATCAGTAGTTGGTATTCCTATGTAAATGCAGTTTTCTTCAGTATGAATAAAGTGTTGAATTCTTTACCCAATTTCTCTCTTTTTGTTGAAATTTTTTGGAGTATTAGTGCTACACACTACGCATGAAGATCTGAACAAACATCCACCAACTTTGGTTGGTCGGCAAATTAATCTCCTCCAACTCCGATTGGTCGGGAATCAATATCCACCAAATCCGGTTAGTCGACGAATTAATCTCCTCCAACTCCGGTTGGTCTGGAATCAATATCCACCAACTCCGGTTGGTCGACAAATTAATCTCCTCCAACTCCGGTTATTCGAGAATCAATATCCACCAACACTGGTTGGTCGGTAAATTAATCTCCTCCAACTACTGTTGGTCGAGAATCAACATCCACCAACTCCGGTTGGTCGGAAAATTAATCTCCTCCAACTCCGGTTGGTCGGGAATCAATATCCACCAACTCCGATTGGTCGACGAATTAATCTCCTCCAACTCCGGTTGGTCGGGAATCAATATCCACCAACTCCGGTTGGTCGGTGAATTAATCTCCTCCAACTCCGGTTGGTCGGGGATCAATATCCACCAACTCCGATTGGTCGACAAATTAATCTCCTCCAACTCCGGTTGGTCGGGAATCAATATCCACCAACTCCTATTGGTCAGCAAATTAATCTCCTCCAACTCCGGTTGGTCGGGAATCAACATCCACCAACTCCGGTTGGTCAGAAAATTAATCTCCTCCAACTTCGATTGGTAGGAAATCAATATCCACCAACTCCGATTGGTCGAAAAATTAATCTCCTCCAACTCCGGTTGGTCGGGAATCAATATCCACTAACTCCGGTTGGTCGATAAATCAATTGCAATCAACTCCGATTGGTTAAACTAGGCAGGATCATGGGATGTAAGTCGTTTCATTGCTCAGAATCAAAGAGTGATAAGTCACTATAATAAAAAAATAAAACATATCAAAATATGCATGTATTCACAAACAAAGATATTTTGTAAAATACTTAGAAGAAAATAAAATAGCAAAAGATGAACAAATTTCTTCATTAAAATTAAGAAGAATTACATATACTGTGAAAACTACAAGTCATTACATAGAAGACCCTACTCTATTGGTTTTTTCCATTCTGCCTTCGAAACAGGTTCTACTCCAGCAGGAGGATCGTCTAAAGCATAAGGAGAGTTTAGGAAATTTACGTCTTGAAGCATTCGAATATTCATCACTGATGGCCGATCAAGCAAATGCTCTAGGAGAGATATGTCAAAATTTGAATGAAGAGTGTAGTCGCCGAGGTACATTGAAATCAAGCACTGAGGAATTGCCCGAGAAGGAATCCAACTCATGTCGAGCTTAAAAGTAGGTACCGGAAACTCAAGCAATCCAGGATCATAATAATCCCATAAGTAGTGACCCTGCTCCACTTTTAACATGCACAATGCATTCAGCCACCCTTGCTTGTACCCTTCATTATTTGACTGCTAAATTCGATCATCAAGATGGTAAAGGGCTTCATTGTAGCCAGCCATCCAAAATTCTCTGGGCTATTTGTGGAACTGGTAAGTTAACCTCTCTAGTTGCTCATGGAGATTCTTCACCAGGATTTCCTTATTTTCTAATTAAGAGCTTTGTGTGGAAAGTTGCTCGCTGAGGTTCAGATTCTTCTTAGACATCTCTGCTAAAGCCTGGTTCTTTGCCATCAATTGAACTGCCTGATTTTCCAAAGCTTCTTGAGTTCTTGCATCTTCAATAGAGATCCGACCAGCCCTTGCTCGTCCCCGAGAAGAAGATCTTGCTCGTCCACGAGTAGAGGTGGAAGGTCCAACTCTTTTTAGAGTTTCCAATTCATCTCTTAAGTTAGCATTTTTGACCTCCAAGAAAGAGAAACCTTCATCAGTGACAGGGACTAGGGCCCCCGAGGAAGATGCGACAGACTTAAGTTGTTTAATCTCTCCCTAAAAAATAAGGTTTTCTTGCTCCAACAACTTGGCGATATGCTTGTGTTCTTCAATATCAAGTTTCAAAATGCTATCTTTATTCGCATAAGCAGAGATAAACTTATCACATCCTTTGTCAGCACTTAGTTGCTGATATTTTTTCTCATAACCTTGGTGCAAAAGGGTAGAAGACTCCTTATATTGTTGTTGGAGTTCATCGATGGTACCCCGGAGATCTTCAATCATCTCATAATATGCCACATTAATGGCTACTGCACGATCGAGCAAACACTTCAGATACAGGTAAGCTTCAACTTCTCGTTCAGAAGCATCTGAACCCAGGATATCAATGATTTGAGCATTATTCAGATCTTCATGACCAACCTTGAAATAGTCATTGCATTTTTTCATCAGTTCGGTGTCATGAGCTGACAAGAGTTCCATCCTAGCCATAAACTAGTAAAAAGAAGAGATAGAAAGAATAAATAAGAATGAAGACAGAGCAAGTAGAAGAAGAAGTCAAGATAAACAACCAAAAGTTTGAATTTTATTTCATCACAAAAAGAAGTACATTGTCCAAAATTACATTCAACAAAAAACAAAAGAAAGATCCGAACAACTATACACATTCTCCTTGTTTCCTAAGATTTCCTCGTAAGGCTTGGACGAAGATGTGGGTTGCTCGGAGGGCAATGAAAGTTGTTCGGCGGGCAATAAAAGCTGCTCGACAGAAGTGTTTGCTGGTTGGGGCTGCTCGGAGCAAGGTTCAACAGCAGGGACCTGGTCCCCAATTATCATGGAAGATTCTTCTGAGGCAGCTTCGTCCTCTTCTTCTTCTCCAGGAGAGGGAGGAGGGCCATGAGTGTGTCGCTGGAATAGTTCAGAATTCTCAGCGACTTTTAGCTCCTGCAGAGCTTTAACCCATCCATCCTTGAAATACTTATGGCTGGAAAACTCCATTTGAGAGGACATAGCAGCCAGGCCTTTATTCCAGCCTTTGTCCCAACCAGCGCTGAAGGTCTTCTTAACAAAATTTCTTCTTTTTGCCTTCTTCGAGGAAGTCCTCTCAATCAGAAGTTCCTCGGCAGCCTTCAATTTCCCTTCCACCTCATATTTCTGATGATCAACATCATGAAGTCTAATAACTTCCCCTTCAACAATTTTGAGCTTATTCTCAAGCTCTTCAACATTTTTGAGCTTCACCTCAAGCTCTTTATTCTTCTTCTCAAACTCTCTCAATTTCTTCTCCAATCCTTTGGAGGCTTCCACAGCTTGATCTCTCTCTTGCTCAATGGACTTAACCTGCTTCTCCCAAGCAACTTTACTTTCCTCATACTTCTGATTAGAGTCTTTCAAAGATTGGGTTAATCCAGTAAAAGCCTTTTCTACTCCATCCGAGGAACTAGAGGCCCTGATGGCTTCATCCCTTTTTACAATGCTGTTAAAACACGTTACCAGCTGAGAAAAGAAATAATTCTAAGTTAATGTATGAACATAGCATTAAAAAAATGAAAGGCTCAGATCAATAATACTTACTGAGGCAATGTGTTGAGTAGCTAGAGCAGTAACTCTCTCACGAGTAAGAGAGTTTTCAATGTCAGGGACCTCTGGGATAATCCAAGATTTTACTAAGCCCATAGCGGAGCTCGAGGGAATAAAAGTTAAAACACCACCTTCAACAGATGATGGTTGAGAGACTGGTTCAACAAGTCTCTCATAAAGATTTTTCTTTAACCTCCTTGGAGGAATAGGAACATTCTCAACTAAGGACATTGTCTTAGTTGGTGATATGACAATAACCTCACTAGGAGGAGTGATAGCGACAATCTTGCTTGGGACGACAAGGGGCGTTTCAACGATCTTGCTCGAAGCCACAGGGGGTTTCTCGCCAAATTTCTTGGTAGCATCAGAAGGGGGTACCTCTACAGTCTTTAACCCCTCTTATGGGAAAACTTTTTTACTTCTCTTTGCCTCCACAACAGGAGAATCAAACTTGTCGAAAAAGGAAGGAGCTTTTCTTCTCTTCATGATGTCACCAATAGGAATATTTGACTCTGAAGAAGAACCTTCCACACTAGTATCAGCGACTGGTACTTGGCCAATGTCAACCACCACTGGACGAGCAGTAAAGGATGAGGTATAGCTCTTATAATGCAACAAATAAGAAGTAGACCTAATGTGTTCCTCAGCCACAGACTGGTGCAAACTCCAGATAAGTTTCAAATGCTTTAAATTAACCTCTGTCTCCTTTGGAGATTTTCTTTTTGCTATCAACTGTAAATAATAAAAAATTAAATGTCAGTGATACATTTTATCAAATATCAAGAAAATAAGATTTCAAAATAAAAAATAAAAATAAAAATAAAAAAAAAACTATTCCATTGCCATAAGGGGGACACCTGGGACCCTGATATACATCATCTCCATTTAATGGAGCATGTTGCCAATTTTTCATCCCATGTTCAAAGTAATCCCTATTGGCATCTGAAAGATTGAAAACTAAAGCCCTATTCAAAAACCTAGTTTTTAAATAAAAAGTACTATCGCTGACAACCCATCTGTAGCAAAACATAATTTCTTGAATTCCTAAACGGGTTCCATAAATTTGATTTAACCTATGGACTCCATTAACAATTCTCCAGGTATTCGGTGCTATTTTTGCAGGAACAACGTTAAAATATTGACAGAACTCCAAAAATAAAGAATTTGGAGGAAAAAAAAAGCCACATTCGACCATAAAGAGGCTAGGGAACCAATGTCCCTCAGCCAAAGGAAAATAGTCAGAAGATTCAGAAAGTTCTTCTAATATGACCCATGGAGGAATTGAAAATTCAGAACGAAATTTTTCATGAGATTCAACTGGGTAAATCATGATGAGAAAAATAAGTAAAAGAGAAGGAAGAAAATCTTACAGGAGAAGAGTGAATCGGTTGACAACAAACGATGGAAGAAACGAACGCACAAGATAGAGAAGAAATGAAAAGTTTGAAGACACGGGTTTGAAAAGTAGAAGACGATAGAGTTTTTTCCGTGTTTAAATACTTTACCTTGGGAATAGAGAAAGGTAATGATTAATAAGAAAGACGTTTGCGTATCTGGCGGCTAAAAGAAGAAAAGGAGCACAAATATCGAAGCAGTCATAAAAATTCAAAATATTTATGAGGCCTGATACTATGCACCCAAGAAAGAAGTTATATACAACGAATGCTCTCTTAAAAACTATACAACGAATGCAGTTTCCAAGCAGAATGTTCCATACTTTTTTTCAACATTAAAATATAAAACATTGGGGGCTTCTGTTGATACCAAATTTAGTCTGCTGACATGGACCACTCACTTACAGACACGTGTCTGCCAGCGTGGCAATTATGTTTCTATCAAGGAACTCAAGACCACCGAGCAACTAAGAAGCCACGAGGAACTCAAGACCACCGAGAAACTAAGAAGCCACGAGGAACTCAAGACCACCGAGCAATTAAGAGGCCACGAGGAACTCAGGGGCTCCGAGCATCTCGATCGTGTCGAGCTACTTAGGCGGTCCGAGCTATCTAGGCAGTCCGAGCAACATATCATTCTAATCAGGATAATCAAGGAGACGAATGCGCATTAAATGCTCATTTATTACCATACAGATGTACATGTCTAATAAGTAACAACGCATTGTCCTTTCATTTGAACAGCCTAAAGGCTATAAATACATTGTAACCTCCTCATTGGGGGGGATCAGAATTTCTGGAGAAAAACCATACCTCAAGAATTCCAAACAAACAGTCAGAAATAACAAAAACAGTGGACGTAGGCCATTCTTGCAAGGCTGAACCACTTTAAAAATCTATTGCCTATTATTTCTTTATTCTCTTTATCTGTGATTAAAACAATTAGGTCAAATCTAATTTTTTACAAAAACATACGTTATAGAAGAGTTTGTAACATAATAGGACTCTTTCGACTAATCAAAATTTAAGGAGAATTTCGTGCATCAAGCACCTCGAATCGGTTCGCAGGTATCCCGAGCCGGTTTGCAGGTACATCAAAACGGTTCGACCCAAACCGGTTCACACTATGGTTCGGGAAATCTTGATGGTTTGGCCCTTATTTCCTTCATTTCCAACAATTACAAAATTTTCATGCTTTCTTTTTTTCCTTCTAGGATTTTTCTTCAACTTCATAACTCTTTCACCGTAGCTCGAATTTGGGTGCCGTTTTTTCCAATGTTATCGTTTTCTGAGCTTTTTAACTTTCTAGTTGGATCCTCCTCCGGGATCAGGCTACAAAATTACCAAATTTCCCTTGAACTTGCCTTCCTAGCCTTTCTAGAATTTCCTTCATTGTTTCGATTTCTCTTTCGCACTGCTTGGATAATTTACCTGTAAAACACATAAGAGAAACGCAAAACATGAAATACTTGCCACTGAAGGTTAGTAGCATAATTACGAGTTATATACATATCAATTGCACCGCTCAAATTCACAAAAGTATCGAAATTAAGGGGATAAATATACGATATTTAAGCCTGATTAAACCCCCCTAACTTAGGACTTTGCGCGTCCCGAGCAATGTAAAAGAAAAAGAATAACGTCATAACTCTTCTAAACACTTTATTAGGATAGAATACCCTTTTCACAGGCAAGCGATTGCATTTAGGGTATGCAACAAGCCGTTAAAACCCTAGGTTACCCTAGTAGGACGAGTGTTGTCTCGTGAGGGTTTGTAGTCAATATACCCACAAAATTCGACTTATACTCAATGAAAAATCAAAATACTTAAAAATTTTACAATTTAAACTTTTTGAAAAATAATCACCTTAATTTCGTATTCAAAAGAATCCCAATGTGTCGTGTGTGTGTGTGTGTGTGTGTGTGTGTCAGCGAAGCCAAAAATCGAGCCTCAAATTTCCGCCGATTGATCATTACATTACTTTCCAAAAATCCGCTTTGATTTCAAAATCCCACCGAATAAACTCACAAATGAACCACTCGAAAGTGTGGTTATTCTCTCGGTATGCGTAATTTATAAGAGTAAATAATACTGGACATAAGTTCACGCACACAATTGGAAAGATGGACTATTTGAGGTAAAAAGATCTCATCATCGGGTTACGGTTATAAGGAATGGAAACATCGCCTCTAGTTCACACCTTTAATTTCTTTCTTATTTATCTTTTAGTGTCTTAGCTCTCCATGCGATAACTAATTTAGCATTCCGGACTTGGTAGGACTTTTCAGGTTAAAGGTGTATTGGGTAACATGAAAATGGTTGGGAACTTCGGAATTGGAAATTTTTTCTTATGATGTCCCTTGGTGCTTTTTCGGGCTTTTTCTCATTTTCTATTTTTTTTCTTTTTTCGCATATTTCTTTTACTTGCTATTTCTATTGAGCATTTTTCTAATATTTTTTCTTGCCCCTTTTTATTGCACTATTTGGACTTACTTGATGACATTACCAATTTCCACAATTCCAGGCTACTTGGGTCTTTCAGGTTACCAAACGAATGGGAAAAAAATTATTCGGCTCAATTGGGTTATCAAAAGGATAAATTTTTCACATCTTTTTATGGCTAATGTTTTTGGGTAACAAACGATGGCCTACTTCATTGTCCGAATTAATTAATAATTTATCATATGCGTTTCGAGATTAATTTAATGTCGAGATTTATAACTCAGATTGATTTAAAAACTCAAAAATATCGATAGACTCGAAATCTCACCGGGTTTTGTTAATCTCCTCACTTATTATTTAAGTCGTCAATTTTCGCACAATTTCCATCTTTAGTCAATTTCAGCTTAGTGCAATTGAGATTTAACAATTTGAGAGTTCAAAAAGAATAAAGGTGATATTTTTGAAAAATTTAAATTCCAATTTTTATTTATTTTGAAAAAAAAATATTTTTGGTTTTTCAAATATTTTCAATTTTTTTTGGCGTTTTAAAGATTAACTTTTAGAAAGACTCACTTATCACGCCCCCTAATTTAGACTTATGTATTGTCCTCAATGAAAAGGACTAAAATCTAAAGAAGAAAAAGAATAAGTGCGACAAATAAAATAAGAAAATTATCAGAATGCACCAAGACACTATATGACACTCATATATGACTCAAAAATACAACAAAAATAACCCCATACACGTCGGGGGTGCGAGGACCTCTCATTTATATCTACAAATCACCAAACCCCTTGCACGGGATCTGTTGCTCTCCTAGTCTCTCCCCTCTGCTTGTCATACACCAATAACCGGAATAAGTTGGGCCCTTACCCATAAATAAAGGAAAGACTGGGAGACTCATCGTGATTAATAAAAAAAGGATCCTCGTGATGTGTACTACATGGGTCGGGCTATAAGTCAGACGAGACTTGAGTCTTATCTTCAATTACCTCCGAGGACTCAAGTTGCATGGGTGGATGTTCATTGCGAAGAAACTCATCAATTTTATCTTTCCACCCGCTCTCTCCTAAATGACTCCATGGGTCCAATAGAGATTGGACTTCGTCGTTAAGGCTCTCATCCACCTGCGCGAATTCTCTCTCAAATTACGCTAGACTCAACTCCTCTAGATCTCTTTCTTTCCTTGTTTCCACATCCTTCCTTCCTCGCTCCATCTCAAAATTATTAGGTGATGTGGATGGGTAGAAATCGAGGAGAAAAGTATCTATCGTGTCTCGCTATTCGCTCTCCTCTAAGCACTCACACAAACCTCTCCCGATGCCCTCTAAATTGTCGCTCTCTCTCACACTCAAGGGCTCACTCACACTCTTCATTTTAGTTACTACGCATACCTCCCCTACCCTTTTATCCATATTGCAACCGTCGCTCTCACTTGATGTAACAAGGCATACCCCTATCGGCTCTGGCGTGTGGGTCCTCCCATACTTGTGTGCTTCCTCTAAATGATCCGTCTCTCGCGGTTCTCCTTTGTCACCCTCATCCTTGATATTATTAAAAATATTTATCTCGAGGGTCATGTTCCCAAATGTTCATTGCATCCGCCTACTCTGAGTATTGATGAGTGCATTAGCCGTAGCTAATGGGCGACCAAGGATAACGGGAACATGATTGGTCGGGAGAATGGAGGGATCCTCGTCCCAAATGATAAAATACACCGGGAAGTAGAAAGTGTCTATTTGGACAATTACATCCTCAATGATTTCCCGAGGCTTTTTCACAGAACGATCCGCGAGCTGGAGAGTCATATTTGTGGGCTTAAGGGCTCCCAAATCTACTTTCTTATCGATGGAATAGGGTAGAATGTTATCACTCGCCCCTAAATCTATTAGAACCCTTTCGATTCGATTCTTCCCCATGATGCACGAGATGGTGGGTGCACCCGAATCTTTATACTTTAACGTAAGGTCACTCGATAAAACTGAACTGACATTCTGGGCCAAAAAGACGTTCTTATTTACCTTTAGCTTCCGTTTCACCATGAGTAAGTCCTTAATGAAGTTAGCGTATGCAGAAATTTTCTGTATAGTCTCGAGAAAAGGTAAATTAATCTTTACTTGCTTGAGGACGTCCAAAACATCATCCCAAAAAGTCTCTTTGGAGTACGGGAACAACCGTTGAGGGTATGGGGCAGTGGTGGGGGATTTCAGCATGACCTTGGGTCTCTCAGTGTTATCTTTTTTATCACTCTCAATTAAAGGGGCATCTTCGGCCTCTTTCGTGCCGGGCAAAACCTCCTTATTTTTAGGTACGTATTGTAGGGGAGGTGAGAAGTCAACTACTCTCCCACTACGTAGAGTGGTAATTGCTCTACATTGCTCAGGATGGTCATGGGGTGTGGATCTAACACTAGTTTGACCTTAGAGAGGTCTTTGGTCCTGGGCAGGAAACTTGCCCTTCTCCTGGATACTCAACGATGATTGAATCTTTGAAATATTCGAATTTATGTCGTTAATCATGCGCTCATGTCTAGCAGTTGTTGCATTCTAGTCAGTGATGAATTGGTTTATCGTATCCTCGATATTCCTTCGCGGTGGAGTGATATATGGCCCTGGAGGTGGTGGTGCTTGTACAGGTACTTGCATGTGTGGTGCTTGTTGAAAGTGTGAAGGTGGGTGAGGGGCAACATGTGAATTAGGATTCATCGCAGCATTTTTTTGTCCATCGCTAAAACCAGGATGGTTTTTCCATGAAGGGTTTTAAGAATTCTTGTGTGGCGCACCGAAATTATCCTTAAATCCTCCTATACCACTCACTTGCTCTTGAAGCATAACTTTGTAGGCGAGTATCGTTGGGCATTCCTCTGTTGAATGTACCGCCTCACAAATAGCACACACCTTCTTAATGGGATTCGGGATGGAGCCAGTTGGTCCTCTTGCACATATCTCAAGTACTTCTCCCATTCCTTTCTCAAGTAGATAGAGTCGACTGCTGTCATAGTATCCTTTTCTACGTGAAATAGGTCAGCCATCGATGGAGTGGTGGTCATTTGGAACGCTCGAGTATGAGCATTAGGGTCAAATATATCCCATTCTTGGGTAGTCTCGGCGACATACCTCAGGTGAAACTCAACATCGTTGGCGTCTAGGTCGATAAATGGACCATCACACATGGTTTCAACGAGTTATTTGGATTTTATATTCAACCCATTATGGAGGAATGAGATGATTTGCAATTTATCAAATCCATGATGAGTGCATGAATTGATTAACTCGTTAAAATGCTCGTAACATCGATCAAATGACTCATTTTCTTATTGTCAAAAGGTTTGAATTTGATCCTTGATGGAGTTCCTTCGATGTGGAGGAAATAGTTTCTTAAGGAATTTAGATTGCAAGTCGTTCCATGATGCAATCGAGTTTGGAGGTAAAGACCATAGCCAGGTCTTAGCCTTGTCCTTTAGCGAGAATGGGAAGAGTTTGAGGAATATCACATCTTTTGTGCAAGTTTTATCACTGAGGGTCTCGCACGCCTCCTCAAATTCCCGGATGTGGAGATATTTTTTTTTCCGATTCCATTCCATGGTAGTTGGGAAGTATTTGGATCATTCCATTCCTAAAGAAAATTAGCCTGCATTATACGGGAGTAAAATGCATCCCGAAGTGACAGTTCACTCGGGATATAAGATTTCTCTCAAATGGCGGTACGGGACCTCTTCCTCACCTGTGGCTACACTACCGTGTTATGACATGGCTCTCTCACTTGACGACTCTGTATCCTCACTTGGTTTGCTCCGAGCATGCTCTATAGTGTGTCCTAAGAGGGATGTCAGAGTTTTACTTGCAATTGAGTGTGGAGGTGTGGGAGGTGGAACCCAGAATTGTGGAGCGTTTGGAGTGTGAGGGCTATCGGGGTCGTACTCAACTATTGAGTTTTCGTGAATACTGGTTGGAGTATTTTGGGGAGTTAGAGTGAGTTCGGGATTTTGCATTAATAGTCGGTCACAAGGGCTTTTTGATTTTTTGATTTTTTATTTTGGTCGAAGTTTTAGATTAACGGAATCTAACCTACGTCTACATAAATCCCCGACAACGGTACCATAAACTTGACGCGAATAAGAATGTGTCTCTAAAGTGCGTTCTCTTTAGGCTCAAGTGCAAGCCTGTCGCATTAGTAATAAACCCTGTAAGTCAGGATCGTCTCCACAGGGAAATAGGATGAGAAAATCGTGACGACGGAAGGATAGACGGTCAGCCTAAATTCAACTCTACGAAGAACAAAAAGATGATTGGTTTGCAATTAATCCTACTCAGTAAAAGGAAAGTAGATTAAGAATATGGAACTAATGAATTAAGAAAGGATTAATAACTAAGAATGAAGTAATAAATATGAAGAGAAAAACGGGTCGGGAATATAATCCCTCACCCCTAGTGTATTGCTGGTATAAAACTAATAATAAATTTAAGTGATTAATCAGACCCAGACTATAGTACTCCCAAGCATTACGTATATGAGGTTCAAGCCCACACCATACATAATCAGAGGATGAGTAAAGCGGTAACGCGATAGCTACACTCGCATTGCATTCTAAAGCATCCCGGTTACCCTGAAGCAAATGAGATCCAAAGATCTACAATGGTTGTGTTCTCTACGCAATATGGTCTAATAAATCCTTATTTTTAGAGGATTAATTTTATACACATGCAATGATGACACCGGGTTGAGTTCATGCATTCCAACCCTAAAAAATCTAGCTGGACATACTGAACCTAACTACGCATATATTAACTACGTTGCAAGTGAAAGAGATCATGATGAAAGTATACTGAAACATGCAAGAACAATAGTAAAGAAAATGAAAATTAAATTAAAACTTGCAATCAAACCCGAAATTAATTTATCTTGAAGAACCAAATCAAAACTATGTTCCTAGGGTGATCTCCTACTTTTATGTCTATCAAAAACTATTCAAAACTGTGTTTTCTAAGTCAATAAAATGATACATTTAAGTTTTAGAAGAGTTTGTAACACAATAGGACTCGTTGGACCAATCAACATTTAAGGAGAATTTCGCGCATCAGGCACCTCAAACCGGTTCGCAGGTACCCAAAACCGATTCATCCCCAAACCGGTTCACACTATGGTTCTGGAAATCTTGATGGTTTGGCCCTTCTTTCCTTCATTTCCAACACTTGGAAAATTTTCATGCTTTCTTTTTTTCCTTCTAGGATTTTTCTTTAACTTCAAGGGATCATAACTCTTTCACCGTAGCTCGGATTTGGGTGCCGTTTTTTCCAGTGTTATTATTATTCTGAGATATTAAACTTTTTAGTTACCTCCTCTTCCAGGATTAGGCTGAAGAATTACCAAATTGCCCTTGAACTTGCCTTCCTAGCCTTTCCTTCATTATTTCAATTTCTCTTTCGCCCCACTTGCATAATTTACCTGTAAAACACGCAAGAGAAATAGAAAACACGAAATACTTGCCAACGAAGGTTAGTAGAATATTTATGAGTTAAATCCATATCAATTTCACCTCTCTAATTCACAAAAGTACCGAAATTAAGGGGATATATATACGATATTTATGCCCGATCAGTAACGCTGTCTCTAGGGGGAATGGTGGACGTGGCGAGGGTCGATCGCTACAAGGCTGAGAAGGAGAGAAAAGGGAAGTGAAAAAACATCGAGGAACTACTGGGAGAGCAAGTGCCTAATTATAATCGATAAAGAAGGCAAAGGAGATAATGTGGTGGTAACAATGAAGTCATAAAACAACTCAATTAAGAGGCTAGAGGATAAGATCGACGATTTGTTGAAAAGTCAAGACCCAATCCACAGGGGTTGATAACATAAATATTGTACCCCTTGCCATGGAAGGCATAATATAGTAAGTGATATCGTCTAACAGTCGCAGCCATATTTCCTATAGGCTATAGTATTACGTGAATGCCTTACATACCTGCCGCAGTCTTTAACATATAGGCTGCGGCCTCTTATTAGCTACATGTCGTGGACCAAGCTTGTACTTTTAGCTAGCCGCAACCTCTTCTCATCACAACAACAATATAGTGCATACACCTCCTATATATAGAGGTCTACACCTCAAAATAGGGGGCCCCGAGTTATTTTCTTACACCAACACTTAGCTCGGAGCTGATTATTCTTTCTATGTCACTCTCCAAACCACTCGGTTCATCTTGGGGGCTAATCTCCAGAATCACAACCATCTCTCCGGCACACCGGAGTCCTTATAGACAAGTACTCTCTTCTATTCCTATGCCTTTACACCTCTTTAGGCCTAATTACAATGTACCAAACAACATATACAATCAGAGTGTGGCACCAAAGTGGATATAGGCTCATTTTTATAGCCGAACCACTCTATATCTTATCTTTTATCTCTATTTACTTTCTTTATCTTCTAATTACATATCTTATACTCGACTAGTTGGTATGAGAACGACAAGTGGATGATTTTTCGTATCATCAATCTGGCGCCATCTGTGGGAACGGGAACGAGGTATTTCAGTGTTATTTCTCTATGTATGAGTTATTAAGAACCTTATTTTATTCATGGGGATCTTTTGGATCATTATCTCATGAGTGAATTTTGGTTATTGAGCTCTATTTTATATTTACACACTTGAATGGGTATTTCGTATATTCAGATCTACTCTTGGGTCTCTATTTTTTGACCTTAAATCTATTTTACATACCCCTGTGATATCGTCTCACCTAGATAATGACAGAAAGATTAATGGGCTTTAGCCCCGTAAAGGTGGGTGATTAGGGAAGAGTCATTTACTTGTTTTCGATGTTCTTTACCTATGATCTATGGTTTATCACTAGAACTGTGCCGTTTTGTACACCGAGAGGCTATTTTGTCCTGGATATACCCTAATAGGTATGCTCTCCATGAGATTCGCGAGAAGAGCTCTGTTTTTGGGACTATTCCCTTCCCTGTATGGGGTGCATCCAGGTAGTTCAACTACTATTTTTACCACGGCCCCTATAAGTGCATTCTGGTTACAACATCTTCAAATCATCAATGGATGGACTCCAATGGTTTCAGGCTCAACCTTGGTAAAATTCCATTCAAAGGTAGCGGTATTACACTCATGTGCCATACTGGCCGCGACCTCAACAATAAACCCTGCAGCAATTCAAACGCTGCATCCCAACTCTATACTTGTTTTATTCTATATAGATTGCTCATTTCTGCTAGTTTTATCTCAAATTATATATATTTTTAAAGACTAACAAAGCAGAAAATGGAGGGAGAGTCCAACCAAAATGCAGAAATGAAGAATGAGATTTCTCATCTGTACAACCACCTCAATCATCTGTATGACAGTCACACCTTACTCCAGACTCAGGTCAACTTTTGAACCCAGAGAGTTCTTATGCTGGAGTCTGAGGCACCTAAAGTTACTGACCAAGCATTTATTGCCGGAACCACTGAAGCTATGAACCCAGGGGTCGCGTCCCTAGACCAGAAGAACCAGAAAAGGAAAGTGGAGAAGGCAGAAAGGTCCTTTGAGTCCTACACTCCATTGGCCTTCCAGATTTAAGACATCTTCAAGCTCATAAAAGAGGACAAGCTGTTGAGGTGCCCAGAGAAGCTTAGAGAACCACCCCACAAGAGGAACAAAGCCAAATGGTGCAAGTTTCATCAGGACCATGACCATGACATTAAGCTGTGCTATGCCCTGAAAAAAGAAATTAAACGGCTTATAAGACAGGGAATGCTGCAGCGCTTCCTCAAGGATGCCTAAGGGATACAACCTAGTCTGACAGGCCACATTCCTCTTTTTATGCCCATATTTATGTTTCATCTATTTATGTTCTTAGTGAAAAATCTTTCTAAGTGGTTCCATTTTAACTTTGTATTGAACTAACAAAGCCCTGAATATATGAATAGATATACGAAATCAAGTTCACTTGATAGTGCCAAATTTTGATTCTCATTTCCATTAAAGGTTATCTTATAAAAGACTCTGACTTAAACAGATTCCGAATCGAGGCAATATGTTATATTGGGAATGATAATATCTAAATGGGCCCACAACGCCCGTCGTGATGCCTGATTGTCAGAAAGCAAATAATAATTGAAAATGGCGAAAGTAACTATTGAGAGCATCTATCTAAATTGGTCTGCAACATCACTTATAGAGACTATATTCCTACATATTATGGTTACATTCTTGAAAGCATTTATCAGAAAGCGTTATTAGCCACGGGGCTTACAATGCCCGTTCTTAGCTTTCGAGATGAATCATTAGTCACGGGGGCTTACAATGCTCGTTCTTAGCTTTTGGGATGCGTCATTAAGTCGGGAGGCTTATAATATCTATACAAGGATGACTCTCTATATATATCAACAGCTATGGGTGGATCAATAACATAACCCAGCATGGGGAGGCTTGATAGTATCCCACATATTAGCTATGGGTGGCTTAATAACATAACCCAACCTGGGGAGGCTTGATAGTATATCGTATATTAGCTGTGGGTAACTTAATAACATAACCCAGCCTGGTGAGGCTTGATAGTATCCTGTATATTAGCTGTGGATGGCTTAACAACATAACCCAGCCTGGGGAGGCTTGATAGTAACTCGTATATTAGCTGTGGGTGTCTTAATAACATAACCCAGCCTGGGGAGGCTTGATTATATCCCGTATATTAGCTGTGGGTGTCTTAACAACGTAACCCAACCTCAGGAGGCTTGATAGTATCTCATATATATACAGAGGTCCATTTATAAAAGACAAAGGGCTTAAAGGAGTTGCAACCTTATCTATATGGCTGCAGCCATTTAGGATTCTCATTCATATATGAAGAAAAGGACGGAGTTGTTAGCATGCCGCGTCTAGATTAAAAACCCCAAATCCATATTCTATTGGCACCGCGACATAAGGTATCATAGCTCCACCGTAAAAAATTTATGAAGTTTGAAAGGCAAAGAATAATTCTTGAAGATTTATATCCTCATTCAATCAAGAAATCAAACATCACAGCAAACAGTGAAGGAGGTGTTCTCTGTACAAAAAATTATGATACATTCAAATAGGAAGGAGTATTTAAAAAGCATCTGTGCAAATTTAAAATCAGTGGAGAAAGAAGGCATACATATAAAGGTCACATCCTTGATGATAAGATTAACAAAAGTTTAAAAGGGTAGCAGCCCTATATATCAAAAGAGGGATCAAAGGCTAAAACAAAAAGATTTAAAGTGTGGAAGTTATACAGTCAAAAGGCTGCAGCCTTGGATTTTAGCAAAAATGATAAGATGTAAAGGGGGCCTCAGCCCCATTCTCAGTATTGAAATAAAGAAAACTAAGAGGCTGCATCATCTTCTTTATTTCCCTCTTCATTATATGCAGTAGTCTCAGTCTCTTACTCTTCTGCCGTGGCCTCTGCCTCATCCCTAAGTCTGGATCTCTCCTCAATTGCATATTTTATCTCAGCCACACATTACAAATGTTCAGCATCACCAAAGCCCCAGGTAAGAACCGTTTCTTTAGAATCAGGAAATTTTTCAATAACTCTGTGCCTAAGCTCTTGGTAGCCACGGAGGTAGGCCCTATTGTTGATAATAAAGAAATACTTGGATCCTTTTAATGAATTCATGGCATTGTTTATGGCCAATTGAAGTGGCTCAGTGGGGTTTTCATCCTTTTTCTTGATGGTTGCGGCATGGACCTCAACATCATTTGTAATCTTTTTCTCCAGTTCATCGAACTTCTTCTGGAGGAGTTTAAGTTTTCTATTTGATGAGCCCGTGACCTGGGAAAATTCAATGGCTTGAACTTGAGCAACTTTTAAAGAGTCTGCAACCTATTTAAAGCTATCCTCAGCCTCCTTCTTAGCTTCTTTTGTGGCCTGAAACTTCTTATCCACATCCAAGTTATATGCGTTAAGTGTCGTAGTAGAGGACTACTTCTCAGCTTGAAATGAAGCATCCATATCATTCTCCAGGTTAGAGGAGTGCACTCTCTCCGCAACCTCTTTTAGCTTATAAAGGGCTTCGTACTTCCCCTTCTGGGACATCACAACGTCCGTGGCCTGCAAGAAGAGTTGATGTTAGAAGAAAAATATGAAGTGTAAAAATGATGCTAAGAAGGTAAAATTGCACTTACCCTCAACATACTATGGAGGCCATAATCCTTCAAGTCACCGTGGTCTTCATCCACGAGACGGTTATGGTCCAAAACATCTAAAACCCTCTTTATTTTATGGACAACCCTCGCAGTTGTGTCCTATGAAGATTCAAGGTTAGACTGCCTAAGTTGAGGCCATGGACGACCATCAAGACCAACACTAGCACGCCATTGAGGAGGGGCCAAGTTGGCATTGACAACCACTATTATTAGAGGAGGTGAATTTGTATGGATTGGAGAGGTGACACGACCTTCGAGCTATTCAGAAGTTGACATTAACCCTGCCATGGCCAAGTTGGCACAAATATCATCATCAAATGTACCCGCAGGACTTTCTTGGGTAGCAGGGTCTTCAGCCTAAGTTGAGGGTGTGGGAGGATCAAATTGATCACCAGTAGGAACTGCGGCAGGACACTTGGATTTCCTTTTTCTCTTCGTATGCCTTGCAGCATTGTTGAAGGCAGCGGCATCCTCATCCATCTCTGCTAGTTGGGAAGCCAAAAGCTCCCTATCAATTTCCTCACCTAAGAAATGCAGTGTCAAAATCTGAAGGTTTAAAAATAGTTTCCGCGGCACTAGTAAAAGAAAGGTAATTATCTTTTGCGGCTATCTCCTTGGGAATATATTTGCTGGTGAAGTAGCCTTCTTAAAAAATGGAGCTGAAGTCACATGTTTGATGAACTTCTTGTCATTAGCACTCACTGCCGCAACCCTCCTTATCCTACTCTCTTGCTGCTCCCTAAGGGGCAAGTTGTCAAGAGCTGCATAGAAAGTTCAAAATTAGTACAAAAGTAAAGGGAGGAATACAACTTTAAACAACACGACGCGAATACAATTTAAAGGGACGCAACTTTATTTACCTATCTTAGAGGGGCGTCCCCACTGTCGTGGCATCCTAAAGGACCTCTCTCTCTCTCTCTATCTCATCAGGGTGGATTTCTCACCATTATCTAGAAATATATAAGTACTTGCCCTTCCACTTCTTCACACCGGTGGTCTTACCACCATAAAGGGTTTCATCGTTGCTGCGGATGGTAAAGTAATAGTACCATGCAAACTTTAAAGAATTTTCCTTAGGTCTGTGAGGAAGATCAAACAACTTTACATGTCATGGTTAGTTTGCATAATTTGAAGACCCAATATGGTTTGTATGGGAATAGTGTGGCATAAGTTTTGAATTGGGTGAAGGATTAGCTACCCAAGCCGCTACACTTCCAAACAGCTATCCTACTATGAAAAATAGTTTGAAAGATTTGGGAATGAAGTATACATTAATTCATGTTTGTGTGTATGACTTCATACTATAACAGCAGGAGTATGAAAATATCGATCGGTGTCCAATATGCGATGAACCAAGATATATTCAATCTACTAGAGAGGAAGGCACAAGCTCAAAAGTGCCTCAAAAATTGTTGAAATATATTCCCATTAGGTCTAGATCAAATAGGTTTTTCACAGTACCATGGATAATGGAGGCAATGACTTGGCATGCTAGGGAAGAAGTAGGGGATAATCTCATACATCATCCTATTGATTCTATAGATTGGAATACGATGAGTTTTGAGTATCCCGATTTTTCTCGAGAACAACATAACATTCGTTTGGCAATATCAACAAATGGTTTCAATCAAGTTGGAAATCTATGCTCCAATCAGAGTGTATGGCGAGTGATCCTAGTCCCACATAAACTCCCTTCTTCATAGTGTATGATACCTTAATTTTCGATGCTGTCTTTATTGATACCTGGGCCAAAGTCACCATGTGAGGAAATAGATGTATACTTGGATCCTTTTGTAGAAGAATTAAATGAGTTGTGGGAAAAAGGTGTGTAAGTGTTTGACTCTTTTAGAAAAGAAGAGTTTACACTCGAAGCTATGTTGATGTGGGAAATTCATGATTTTTCAGCTTATGGGACATTATTTGGTTATATTGTACATGGTTATTTGGGGTGTCTTATTTGTGGAGAGGAGACTGAATCTCTTCATCTCCTCGCTAGTTCAAAAAATGTATACCATTTTCATAGGAGGTTTTTACCACCCGCTTATAGTTTTAGATTTGAGAAAGGTTCTAATTTTTTACCGAGAAGGGTTGAACATAGGCTACCGTTGAGAAAACTTTCATGTTCAGAAATTTAACGTAAATCTTCTGATTGTGGCCCTAATATACCAGGTAAGAACCCGAAATTTAATAATGTTAGGCATAAGAAGACCTTAAACTGAGATAAGAAAGGCATGGTCTAGGAGGTCAATTTTATTTGACCTGCCCTTGGAAGAATAACCCAGTGCGCCATGTATTGAATGTGATGAACTCATAGAAGAACATCACCGAACATATTGTATGTATATGCCTTTGGGTGATTCATTCGAAGGATGGAGAAAATGCATGAAAAGACTTTAAATCGTTGAAACTTAAGCCATAACTATGGTTGAAAGAAGATAGTAGGGTAAGGATAATAATTCCCCCTGGTGCGTTTACTTTCACAAGTGAGCAAAGGAATATTCTCTTAGACACAATATATAATTTGAAGGTTCCATCTAATTTTTCGTCCAACTTGCAAATGATTGTGAATTATGCTACCCATGATTTACATAAGTGTAAATCCCACGATTGGCATGTGATCATACAATTGGTTCCTCTATTGTTTAAGCACTCTTTCTCCAAGAATAAGGATTTATGGAGGGCTATTATGCACATTGGTAAATGATTCTCACTTTTATGTGAGAAGATTGTCAATCAAGATCACATAGTGGCCGAAAAATTGGGAGTGATCGAAGAGATTTGTGTGATGGATAATTACTTCCCCCCATCATTCTTTGACATAAGTGTTCACTTGTTAGTACACCTATGCGATGAGGCACTTCTTTACGGCCCAATTAGATATCGCTAGATATATCTGTTTGAAATATTGATGAAAGTTTTCAAAGATTATGTCAAGAATACACGATTCATTAAAGGATCAATTGCAAAGGAATACATCACCGTGGAGTCATCAATCTACACTTGGGAATATATGTCTGACTCGATTAGTGTGGATTCCATTGATGAGTTTGTCGATGAGGGTGGTCATGTGATGGGCAAACGAGTGAAATTAACGATATTGCAATATGAACAAGTAGCTCGTTATCTATTTGACACACATGCAAATATCAAAGAATGGAAAAGTAAGTTTAAATTATTTTAACTTTTGCATTATTTTTGTTTTTATATGTGATTAATTTTGTAATACGTTCTTCACAATCTATGTAGAAAATATAAAGCTTGTGAGAACAATAAAAGATGAAAAACAATGTCACAATCAGACAACGAATTTAGGCTATGGTTGTCACACGAGGTAATTATAATGGAAATGGTTGTTATTAAATGTCACATTAGAAGAAAGATTTACATCTAACCTAATTAATTTATCTATATTCTCAGCTCTTAAAGATGGGTGGTGCGACATTAAGGCTTGCTCGTCTAGCCACTAGACCCTTGTTCATGGCACAAGAGTACACAAAGTATCGATTTAATGGTTACATATTCGGTGCAAGGGTGTACGAGGAAAATACAACTGTATAAAACTTGGGCATTTCATACAAGGCTCTTAATTTCTTTTGAGTGAGCGCACAAGATAAAAACCTCGTTGAAGCTGAAATGACTTACTATGGTGTGATTCGAAATATATTTGAATTGGACTATATAAGCTTCAAAGAGGTTGTATTTTACTATTATTGGGTAAGAGTTGAGGATAAAAATGCTTGTAAAGTTGATCCTGATACCAAATTAATCATGGTTGACTTGTCCAAGTTGAGGAGCAACGAACACGTGAGCGATGAGCCATTTGTTTGTGCTTTTCAAAAGGTCAAAAAAATATTTTACTTGGAGTATACCAACAACGAGCTGTGGTCAATCGTCCTATATGCACCAAAGAGTCTAAACAGTAGTGTAGATGACTTGGATTCTCCTACCAAATATCAATCCATTTTTTATGATAACTCGAATTTGAAACAATTTTTAGATTTGTAATAAGTATTCCAACTATTTATAATGACTAGTGATTGTATCATTCTAGTGATTTATTATTATCGGATGAGAATTTAATGCTTTTTATTGATTTGTATTTGATCAATTTGGTGTTTGTAATAACCAGTGGGTGTATTCTTCTAGTGCTTTGTTATCATCAGATTTGAATCAAAATTGATTTTATGGTTAGTGAATATGTTAAATAGGATTTTAATCAATTTAAGCATTAATTCAATGTCCATGACCCGAGAGTGTGTGTTCGGGGGGCGGGGGGGTAAATTGAAAATGGTATTGGTATTGGTATAAATTGAAATTGATATAAATTGGTACTGATATTGGTATAAATTGAAATTGAAATTGATATTGTATGTATTAAAATTCGTATAAATTTTAGTTCTTATGCGTACTTTAAATTAAATGAAACATACTTTAAATTACATAATTAAATGAAATCTCTTGAATTTGTTATTATCAGATTTGAGAACTAATTCAAAGTCCATATACATGTTTGTACTAATAATAACAATTTTTGTAGAAAATGTCTTCATCCTAACACGGTAGCGGAGGCGACGAGGGTTCTTTAGCCAGTAGGCCCCTAAAATGGGGCAAATTGGGGTCCATCGTTGAGAATAAGATGACATTATTGACTAGATCCCAAGAGTTTCTAAAGGAGATCATTGGCCCAAGGTACACTGATTGGAGGGACGTGTCTATTGAGCTCAAGATTGGCATCTGGGGGGGACGTGTCTATTGCTCTTAAATGTAATGGAGGTGTCTTATCTCCCATCTTTTCTTTTTGTCTTGATTTTGTTCAGTAATGGTGTGTATTAAACCTCACCACCCCACCCAAGATTAGAAAAGAATACTGATTAATGTCCAGTTCAGAGTCTTCTATTGGAGGTGTTGTGGGTCACCTCCAAGTCAAATAGAAAACAATATCTATGGTAATGATATCCCCTTTTCGCAACTCTACATTAAATCTAAAATTTTATGTCTATATAGAATTATACTCTCCACATAAAATTTTGTATATTGTTTGTGGGTTATGATTTTGATGTTATATTGTTCAATTCAATTATATCATATTATGGGTGCTAATATTTTTTTATTTAGGTTATATATATTTGTGCTTTATGTATATAAACTTTATTGTTGAAACTGTGTAATGTAAAAAAGAAGACGACGGAAGATTATACAGAACGCCCTTTATTCAGTGGAGAAATATCCACTACCTTCCCTCTTAGGTTTGAGGTTACTCAAAATTTTCATTGGTTTTATTTGTTGGTTTATACAATTCATTTCAAAAGTCATCAATTTTGGTTTGAATTGTGGGATGTGAGTGATATTCGTCAAGTCTAAGATCATCAAGTTAGAAGATTTTTTGTTTTTGTTTGATTGGATAATAATGTTATGAAATTAATTGATTTCTTTTTGTCTGAAATTGAAGGAGGTATTTGTGAACCTTGCACGTGATGAGAGTCTGATAATCCAGCTTTAGGATTTGAAGCATGATGTGGGTAATAATGGAAGTGCTACCTGGTACCTACAAGACCTATCCACTGAACAAGATGCTCAAGGGAGCACGGTAAAGTATACACTTCTTTCAATTTAAATTAACAACATTTTTAACTTTTGTGCCTTTTTGTTTGGGTTAGTTTCCATTTCAGGTTTTTGCTATAGGCGATTGAGAATTGATGCTGCTGGCATGGTTTTTTTGAGGTGTAAATTAGTGACCATTGTGATGGTGGATGTCTCCCCATATTTTTTTTGTTAGATTATCTCCTTGTATTCATAATATCCTTTTTGCACATCTAGTGTTTGTTAAAAATGGTCTAGAGTTTCTAATGATATTTAAAAGGCTTGATTATTTTAGAACTAGAAAATTGTGGATATGGAACAATATACATATCTAACGTTTTTTTACAATAGGAAGACTTGATGAAAATAAAATCTACAATAATATTTAAGTTTTACACTATCATATTGCATTAACATTATAGTTTTGACTTGATACAATATGTTTTTTAGGTTAAAATAAATTTTATGCGATATTTCAATAAAGGGAAAATTTCGGCTTACGTATAAAAAAGATGAGTTTCTTCTCATTCACCATTGTGAGTAAGTTTTAAATCTGATATTTTTTCATTTCCCTTTTTAATTTAGCCATGGACTGTCACTGCGAGTCCACATAACAAATATGTGTTTCTTTACATTGAGTTTGGTAAAAGTAAGTTTTTACTTTCCTTTTATTATTCTATAGTCAATTTTTGGTTGAGCATGGAATATGATTTTTTTATTGCTTTAGTAGACCATACACTTTTGCATCATTATGAAAATGGGATAATTACATAATTGAATAATGATTTTATATCTTTTTTATGCCAGTCTCTGAAATATCAATTTGTCTCACTTTATCTTCAAAAATACTTAACAAATTGCTGGTTTGCCCTTATTACTAACTGCCATGTCAACATTATGTTAAGCGATTTCGGATGAAAAAGTTAACCATGGAAATAAAAGTTCATGGACCTTAATACATAAACAAATTATTTCATTTTATCTCAAAATCAATTATCTGTTGAATTTAGATTCCATATTGATTGCTACTGAAAACAAAAAAAGTTAAAATATGGATTTTTTATATTCCAGTTAATCTTTCATTAGTTGGTGTTTAATTAGTTCTCTCTGATAGTGTTTGATTAGTTGTCCCGACTGTATTGATTAGTTATTTTTCATTCCATATTTAATTTTTAGAATGTCAATTTATATGATATATACAGGAGTCTTCTTCTGAGTTTCTTTAAAATGTTGGGAATTGAAGCTTTTCATTAATTGTCATTATATGGCCTATGGAGAGCTATGATTTTGTCCCCACCTGTTAGTGCATTTCATTTAACTTCGAAAGTAACAAATAGTACTTAAATTATTAATCAATTAAGACATATTTGTTTAACAATTGATCATATTTCTATTTTTTTAATATTGTGTATTTGGGCATTTGCGAGTTCCACTTGAGTAGGTAATTTCATGAGTTGTTTTAGTTGAATCTTTTAATGAGTTTTTGAACTTTTCTAAATATTTTTCTGAATAAGATTTAGATAGTTTCTTAAACAGTTCTCCTTAATGTCCAGGTCTTCAATTAGTAGCCTCTGCTATGACATGTCAACTTGAGGAACAAATGGGTCTGAATTAGATTTTAGGCACATATTTGTGTAACGACAGATTCAAAAGATTTGTATCTACAGACTGTATTATGTAAGGGGAACCATAATTTAAAATGACTATAAAGACCGTATTCTATAAGTTTGTAACCGGTGGTGCCTTAAACGAGGGTGTTGGTGACGATAAAGTCTTGCAAAATGACTCTCACAATATCGCCCGCGCATCGCGCGAGATCCAGGACTATGTAATTTCATTTCTCCCTCCTCTCATTTTTTATTTTGTTTGATTGAAATTCACTGCATGACAACCATTAGCCACAAAGTGTCTTCCAATTCATCTCCATCCATAATCGAGAAATAAATGCAACCCAACTCCATATATGTCAATGGAATACGTAAAGGCAGTTATGAAATATATTTATTACGGAGCAAATCATTGGTATTCTAACAATTGTCACCGCAAAAAATTTACAAATTATAAGATGTCTACTTCAATGTTCAAACATTTCATTGAATTATAAGATTCTTAATTTGAAGAAAGATTTTCATTGTACATCTATATATGTTATAATTTTTGAAGAGTATAATTCATATATATATTCATGTATATCATTCACTAAATAAAGAAAAACATTGCTTATTGGCTTTCTTAATTGAAAATCCCCTAAAAAATGAAAGGCAAAACATTGATATACAATGCATATGAGATTAAATAACTTGGTGTGATCTAGCCCCTGTGAAGCTTGGAGAGTTGATATGACAACGAAATCATGACACATACAGGTATTGTTCCAAGCCTCTAGCATGGCGTTACTGTTACATTATTTTCCTAACCATTGAATTCTTATGATAGGAGGTGTTTGAATGATTGCCTCTATGAACATGTTGGGTTCTTTAGTGTTCACTTTTTATTTTGTTCAAATATATTTTGCCTCAAACCATCAAACACATACCCTACATTCCTTTATGCTTATTTTGATACAACCCTAAGCTTAGAGATTATAGGTATTATTTCATGACTTTACTTTGATATTTTTTGAAGTTTTTGGACGGTTTGACTGATGGGTACTATATATCCAGGTGACACGTATTAAATTTGGTATACTACTCAATAGTTGTGGAGTTTGTATTTTTATATAAAGCATGTACATTATTGAAAGTAATGTGCTCTTACGTATTAATTAACTTTAAAAAATAATAATTTAGGGGTCATCTTTAACAACTTTCTTGAATTTCTTTTTGGATTTTTTTAACAGAATTTGTAATGCTGTATTAGAGATAAAGAACATATTTGGTTAGCGCTGACATTGAATAGGCTCTGTTTGTTTGTTGAGACCTGGAGATCAAAAGAGGTTTACTAAAAAAATGGATATCTTATATTTTTACCAATTACAATTTATGTAGGTGAATAAAAGCATTCAAATAGATGTAGAAAATTGAATTCTGTTCTCAGAGAATAATGGCATGGTCATCTAGCATTTAGTCTAAAATTCAATTGCTCATTATCTATTGTATTGTGCAGTTTAGCATATCTGAATAAGTCGGAGTAAAGTGGAGAGAAAATAGTGGTGCAAGATTATTTCTAATCGTTACTGAGGGACGGTACTCAATTGTACCTATTGAAATGGTAATTTTTTAGGGGTGAAATGAGCTGTGAGGAATGCTTTTATAAAACTCGATGCCGTTATCAGATACTAAATCTCTAGATAGTTACTCTAGCACCACTGCTCTGAACTTCCTGTATTTTGGGACAGATCATGCTAATAGAAAATGTCGAAAACTGACGAGCTATAGTGGGAAAGCGATGGAGAGCAATCAATCTCTTTAAATACCACAATCCCAATTGGACCTCCGAAAGGATGAGAATACTAAAGGTTCCTCCTTCCCTTGAGCTCTGAGACGGAACTTGAAGAGGTGATTTTAACAGAGGAAGAAGAGTTCTTGATAATCGATTGCGATGGCTTATGGAATGTGATGAGTATCCAGTATGCTGAAACAATCGCTTGCAAGGAGTTGATGCCGCCTAATGATCCCAAGAGGTGCTCAACAGAGCTTGTGAGGGAGGCTCTCAAGATAAACATGTGTGACTATCTGACTGTTGTGGTGGTTTGTTTCTCATTAAACCCAACACCTCAAATTGAGATTCCTAAATATTACAAGAGAAGGAGCATATCGGTTAAAGGGGTCGATCTTCTAAAGTGCGTATTGAGTAACGTGTGAAAATAATAAAAATAATTTTTCTCTTATAGTTTGTAGGCTCTCTGGTGATCCAAATAAAGATAAAGCTTTATGTTTTTCTCATCGATATGAAGGTGCTCCAGACATCGTTCTTAATAAGGCACTACTTTCGTTGTGTTCAGATGAGAGTGTATCATCCAGAGGTGCACTAGAATCATGTATTAATCAGATGTAAAACATCTTATGCTCTCAACAGTTTACCAAGAATGCATTAATGGAAACTATTGGTCAAGCTTATCGTTCCACAGAGACATTCATTCAGGGACATTTTTTTACAAAATCACAGCTTAGAAAGCTTTCTGGTGGTAGTGAGTTTTCTAATAATTCTGAAAAAAATAGGGAAGCTGATAATGCGTCCTCAATATGTATCCCATCAGGTGCTACATACGAATGCACTTCCTCTTCTTGATAGGTGCAAACAATGGTTGGTTCATTACATGTAAATTGATTCTTCGATGTTTAAGTTGAAGTTGTTATGGCCTAATACCATGAGTTTTGAGAGCATGAATTTCAGTCCTACGAAGGAAATACTCAAACATGGTTATGATGCATCTACAATATGCATGAGGACATTATTTTTCAAGTATGTTCCTTGCATCATTTCAAAGTGTGAGTAGATAACTTTGCTTTCCTTTATATGAATCAGACATATTTTCCTCCTTTATACCTAGTCTCCCTTTTCCTTTTAAAGTCTAAAATTCTAGATTGTCAAAGCTAGAATAAGTTTGTGTGTGTTCTCTCTCTCTATGTGTGTGTTTATGTGTGTGTGTGTGTGTGTGAGAGAGAGAGAGAGAGAGAGAGAGAGAGAGAGAGAATTTTTCGACATTATTCCTTTATAATCAAGGTCGGACCCAATTAATCGGTAGCTTTTTTTTTTAAAAGACATTAATATGGAGTTTTACAGTTGTTCTGGGATTTTTTCTTAGTTTCTACTTCCCTTGATGATTCTGATATTGCTAATTTCAATATGAAGAGCTTGTACATCTGGTGAAATTTCTTTATGTTGTTTTTAATTTTGTAGAATTTGTTGTTTGTTATTTTTTTCCTTTTTCATATTTTTTGAGGGAAAATAATGTTGTTTATGTTATTCAATGTTAGGAGTTTGTACAATCTTACTAGTGATATTCTTAGTATGGGAACTGATGCTAATAATTAAGAATAATATTTATAATTATACGTACTCTTAGTATAATATATGTTCTTAGTATGGGTTTAATCATAGATGTGAACCAGCTATCTACTTAAATCGTTTATACCAATTTCCTACTATGTTTATCCCAATTCCTATATCATAGGTTAGATTCAGGGAAGATATTCAATTCATTCATAGTTTTCAACAATCATGTTTGATTTTCTAGGAAAGGAAGCTTAGGAAATGTCTGCAAATGAGAATAGACAAGAAGTACACATACATTAGAATTGTATTTGTATATTTCCCAAATTATCTTTTAATTTTTTACTATAATAGCCTTTTCAAATTTTTATTCATTTTGGCAAAATGCAAGTACCCAAAATGTTCCATATGCAGGTTGAAACGTTCCATATGTGCTGATTTTGTTATGTTGTGTTGTGTTGCCACTAGTTTGTTGATTTTTTTGTTGAATTATAGTTCTCTATATCTGTTTGGTTGTTGTTGATAAAAAAGAAGACCCTATTTTATTTTCCAATTTTTTTGTTTTTTGGTTGAATTACAGCCTTTCCTTTCTTTTAGGTTTTATACCTTCAAATTATGTTTGGCTGCTGAGAAAGTTGAAGGGAAAATCTAGGTTATTTTCTTTCTTGGTTTGCCCTTTTATTGTTGAGAAAGAAAAACCAAATTTGATAGTCCCATTATTCATGTTTTTTTGGTTGAGTTATAGTTTTTTCTCTCTTCAAAATTTTGTACATTGAAATTCTGTTTGCTAGTTCAGAAAATTGAAGTGGAAATTTTAGTTGTTGTTTTCTTTCTTTTTTTACCCTTGTCATGCTGAAAAAAGAAAATTCAATTTATTTATTAATTATTTTGTTGTTGATTTGTGTTTGCTTTAGGTTTGCAAGGTTATGATCTATTTGCAAAGTTATGGATGGCATGTGTTGGACCTTTAGTTAGTTTTCCTCATTGTCGGTGTGCATGTTGCTTTAAAAGTAAGTGGTGTGGTGTGAGTTTGATTGTGTTTGGTTTTATTCTATATTTTTTTATCATCTTAGATATATGATGGGGCACTAGCATTAATAATATTATTTTTTCAGTGAAACTGAAACTACTACTGGAGTTTTAATTCGTATGGAAGATAATAAAAATCTTGGAGCAAACAGTGGCTTAGATGGCCAATTTGGTTGTGTTATTATGCTTTTTGGGTTGTTGAAAAAAGTTCACTTTAGCATTATAGATTTTAAGTATTTTTTGTTCACTAAATATTTTGAGATATTTTGATGGGTCGATGACTTTTCAAATTGCTTGACGTTGATCTAAACATTAGTTTTGAACTAAAAAATTTATTTTTTTCCCCACAAACATTTATTTTCTTACACAAAAAATTGGAAAAATGAAGAGCAAGTTGTAGATGCCAGATAATGAGTTTATTATTTGTGTGTGAACAATACATGTCTTTTTAAAAAATTAATTGAGAGGTATTTTTTCATCATTTTTCTAATACTATGTGTTTGAATTTCTACAGTTTAATCTATACAATACTGAATGTTTTCAGAGGTGTAAAATTGAGTACTAAAAAAAAGTTTGTTTGATCAACCTTTACATAGATTATATGGAAGATTTATGCAAAATGACTATCACAGTAGGCTGGCTCATGCATCGCGTCGGTTTACACCTAGTTTATATTTATATTTATAAGCATCTAATACTTTCTTTCTTTTTGGGTTGTATTTGTTTTCCAGGAATAATTAGGCTTTCCCCCACATGTCCGCGATTCCATGTTGGAATAGTTGAGGGATCCATATAAGACGTGGAAGAAGAATATGCGGGCACAGTACTTTGGGAAGACCCAATAGTCAATTCTGAGAGTACATGACACCATCCCCTTGAAGGAAACGATCTCATTGGCATAGTGACAAAATTTTGTTGATAATAATATCGATGAGTGATAATTGGCATCTCGCCAATCGAGGAGTGAAAACTGGGCGGAAAAATTGGGCGTGCACTACTTTGGGTGGACGTCTTACGCCGAGGTGGAGAACATTATGGTAAGTTTTTGTTTTTAATTAATTTTAGTTTTGTGTTATTCTAATTTAGCATTACTTTGCGTTACTTAATAATTCTTTATTATTTTATTTCAAGAGACGGGGAGTGGCACTGAGGGTAGGCCACATAGGCTCGATGCTTATGTGACAATTCAAACGAAGAAGGGCAAGGACGAGGGTGTGGCCCTGAGCGTCACAACCACGATTGTAAGTTATAAATGTTTATTTTTTTTAATTACGTTATAATTTTTTTATTTACTTAATTAACTAATCATTTACTTTTTTTCGTTTCAGACAAAGCTTAAGGAAGTGAATGAGTCGTAGTCTGATGTCGACTAAGCATCTTTAGGTATGGACACACTCAACCAAGTTCTCGGGGTAGATTGCAAGGGGAGGACTATGGGTTGAGATCACGGGTGGAGAAGTCAAGGATCTTCGTAATGGAGATGAGCAACATCTGGTTTTCTCATAACGTGGACACCCATGACGATAAGTTATCAAGGTTGGAGGCAGTGGTCCTAAATATATACGCCTTCAGTAAGCGTCAGTTGGGGAAGGGGAAGGGGAAGGAGAAGGAGAAGGAAAAGGGGAAGGATAAGGAGAAGAATGTAGAGGTAGACGAGGACATCTCTTATTCATCGCCGATACTCATGGACTCGCCGCCATGTGATCTATTTCCCATCTTGACTATCATCAAGTGGACTATGTCAACAATCGATTAGACAAGCATGTCTCTACTTGAAATATATTGTGAGGAGTGGATAGCAAGGGGGTTGAGGGACCCTACCTTCCTCTCGGGTATGGTGGTTCATGGACATCCACTCCAATACATTGAGGCAAGGGTGCTCGTCATGCATGTGGTGTCCAGAAAGGGGAAATCACCTTTGTGGTTGTGCAATAATGCGGTGTTCAGCGAATCGATGGGTGCACCAATGCATATGTCGTGTGGCCTTCCTTCCTCCTCAAACCTGCTCAAGACCTTATGCCATGACATTAGCACTATCTATTTTATTTGGATATCCGATTATATTTGTATTTCTTTGATTCGGTACATGTTGGTTTGGATATGGATATTTGTATTTGTATTTTATTTGGATATGGATTATATATGCCATGATTTGGTACATTATTTATATTTTATTTGGATATATGCTGTTTGGACAAGTATAATTTTACTATACCAAGTACAAATACACTACTGGATAGTGGCAGTGGCCATACTACCCAACAGTTTTTTGTTAAATTATACCCAAAATTTTCACAAACTTTGACCGTGACAAGTTCCTGACAAAGAAACTTATCGCAGTCAAAGTTCATGACAATTTTTTATTTGTCACGGACTTGTCACAATCTAAAATCATGACAAGGTTAGATTTTTATCACGGACTTGTCATGGTCTTTGACCTTGACAAATTTATTAAGGTCAAAGACCATGACAAGTCTAATGAACTTGTCACGATTTTTGGTCATGGCAAGTCCGTGACAAGGTCAGTTGTCACCCCCAAACTTGTCACAGTCAAATATCTTGACAAGTTTGACTTGTCATGATTTTAGACCCTAACAAGTCGACAGTTTTGGTGTAGTGGACAGAGCCAACCCTGCAAAAAAGATGTTTTATTTAAAAATGGGATACTGGCTAAGGTTACTTTCTCAGTTGAAATCCTAATCTGGAGATTCTTTCTGGATGGCTCCTCCGGCGAAAGTGGTAGCGAGACATGATTGATACTGTTGGCCCAAGACAAAATCGACATTGAATACTCCCTAAGATTCAATTTAAAAGCTTCAAATAATCAATTTGAATATGAGGCCTTATTGGCCGGCCTCTTCATGGCCAACGTGTTGCACATTGACCACATGACAGTGCACAGTGACTCTCAGGTAGTAGTGGAACAAATCTTGGGAATCTATGAGGCTAAGTTTGAGAAAATGCCCAAGTATTTGGCAAGAATAAAAAAGTTTATGGACAACTTCAAGGAAGTAAAGGTGAAGAGAATCCCTCGGCTTGAGAACAGTCGAGTTGATGCATTGACAAGGTTAGCCTCAGCTTCAAGAATATAGATTAGGCGGATTGTTCCTGTGGGATTTTGCATAGACCCAACATTGAGGAGGACTACAGTGGATTAAAATTTTGCTTAAACTTGAATCTAGGAGACTCATGGATGGACCCATTGATAAAATACATCTGAGATGGTGACCTCTTGGACTCCACAATAGAAAGGAAGAAACTCAGATACAAGGCATAAAAAATCTCCCTTACTAGAGATATCCTATGCAAAAGGGAGTTCCTCTTGCCTTTACTTATATATTTCCACCCTACTGTGGTTGAATATGTGCTACGAGATGTCCATAAAGGGTCATGTGCAATTCATATTGGCCGATGATATCTAGTGAAAAGAATAGTAACTTGGGGCTAATTGTGGACAAATTCACTAAAGACGCAGCCGAGTATGTAAAGATGTGCGATAAGTACTATTAGCATATTTCTAATATCCCTCACCAACCTCATCAGTTACTCTCATCCATCATAACATCGTGGTCATTTATAGTGTGGGTAATTGACCTCGTTTGTCCACTGCCAAAGGCGGTCGGTGGTTATCAGGTGCTGATTGTGGCCATTGAGGCTGAAACTATGATCTCCATCACTGAGGTTAAGATTTTTAAATTTATATAGAAAAATATCATCTACATATACGACTTTCCTCACACACTCATATCGGACAATGGAAAACAGTTTAAAAATAAATCATTGGAGGCTTATAGTGAAAAGTTCGACATCAAGAAATTCTATTCTGCACCTAGCCGACCCTAGGCCAATGGCCAAACTGAAGTCATAAATAGGACTATATTCGAAGACATCAAGAAGAAGCTAGTAGATGGAAAGGTCTTGTGGACTGAGGAGTTTGATGGAATCTTATGGGCCTATAGGATGACAAAGAGAACACCGACATGCGATACACCTTTCATGCTAGCCTATGGATAAAAAGAAATTATTCCTACTAAACATGGGCTTCCAGGCCACAGAATCCAAACCTAAGACCCTGATGCTAACATTGATCATATGAGGCTTGACTTAGACCTAATAGAATAAAGACGAGAGGACGTTGAGGTCAGATAATACGTTTACCAATAAAGAGTTGCTAGATTCAATAATAAAACGGTTGAAACCAAGAAGATATCCATTGGAGACTTGGTATTAAAAAAGGCTTGGCAGAAGCCACACAAACTACATCAGAGTTGGCATAGGTCATATAGGGTCATAGAATAAGTCGTCCCAGTAACATTTAGGTTGGAGAACTTAGAGGGAGAACTCTTATCTAATACTTTGAATGGAGACGATCTAAAGAGATATTATCAGTGATAATGTTTTCTTTATCCGTTTTACGGTGGTTCAAATGTTTGCATGGCAATGCTTCTTTGTAAAAAAGTTCATATTTGTGTTCTTCAATTTTTGTTGTGTAGTTTTGACGATGCTAAACTAAATAACATCATGTATTGATTAACTAGTCATAACCCAATCTCAATGATACGAGAGTTCATGAAGAGACTTATCTCCTCCATGAACTCTTAATAACACTGAGAGGGGGGGATGAGTGTAACATCACTCAAGTGGTGGAAAACACAACTTAGAAAATCAATTAATTTTGATTATATAAAAATCACAATGTGGTGAACTTAAGGGCCAAAACTCTCTTGGTGAAGATGGGAGTGTATAAAGAGATGAGACTCGTCCATACACTCTTGAAAATGACAAAAGGGGAATTTTATCATTAACATCATTACTTTGGTAATTTCAAATTTAAAATCATTTAATTATGGTTATATAAACATCACACTGTGGTGACCTTAGAGTCAAAACTCTCTCAGCAAACACGAGAGTGTATGAAGAGACGAGACTTATCCATACACTCCCAAAAATGATGAGAGGGGACTTGTAGCATTAACATCATTAGTTTTGTGGTTCCAAATTGAAAATCATTCAATTATGGTTATATAAACATCAGAATGTGGTGACCTTGGGACGAAAGTGTATGAAGAGACGAGACTCGTCCATACACTCCCAAAATGACTGGAGGGGACTTGTATCATTAATATCATTAATTTGGTGGTTTCAATTTTTTTAAAGAGGAATCATATCTCCCATATATGAAATAAAGATAAAATCAAAGAATAGCCCCTGCTCCTGTCTTACATCATGTATGAGTAATAAAAGCACGTATGTTATAAAAAGACTCTAAAATATCCAAACAAAAGCTACTTTTAATACCATTAAAAGGAATTATACGAAAATCCATCTTAATCTCTCCATAAATGAGATATATAATTGAAGATTCTTTCATAGGTAACCCCTCACAATTGCATTTATTCCTTGGATACCACAAATGCCAACAAATGAAAGATGGAATAATACGACATACAATGCTTCTAATTTTCTCACCCTTTGAATTAATCGACCAATTCATCAAATTGCCACTAAAATTGGGAAATGTAATCCGCAAGCCAAGAATATTCAAGAATCTTTTTCAAATAGCTTGAGCAATATTACCACTCCAAAAAATATCATCTCTATCCTCTTCACAATTATCTGCACAACATCTATATTTAGAAGGTAAAGGTATGTGGAGGCGTTTGATATACTCATCTATTTAAATACATTTATGGAGAAACCTCCACATGAAAACTAAATTTTTTGGAGAAATCCTCTTATCCCATATAAGAGAAAAGGGGCATTGTACACAACCTTTCTCCTTCACTAAATGATATGTGAATTTTATAGTGAAGTTACCATTTTTTTTGTCAAAAACCATTTCTCGGTATTATAATCAACATTATCTGAGAAGTCCTCCCAAAAACATTGCATTTTTTCCATATATGAGATGAAACAGAAGTAGATCCTTCAAAATTTAGAGGTTCTAATTTTTTGTTCTTACTATGCATGAATCGTGACCATACGGATGGGGCATTAAAAAACTTTCACTATAAGTTGTGAGTATAAGGAAGTGATAAATGAAACATGCATCTTAAGTTTAAGCCACCTTTTTCTTTAGTTATGCAAATTTCGGTCTACTCCACCCATAAAAATCTAACCAAGAGTTTGTTAATGTGATTTAGAACCATACTCAGAGGATTAATGGTGGATAAAAGGTGAAGATGCATAGACTCCACCACTGATTTGATGAAAGTTAATCTACCTGTTTGGGTAATGTTTTGATGATTTCGGAAATTAAGTTTCTCCACAAGTTTGTCAATTTAGGGAGCAAAATAAAACTTCTTTTTTCTTCATGCAAAAGAGGAATCCCCAAATAAATGATTGGTAGATTTTTGTGTTTTAAACCCGTAGTAGATTCAATGGTCCTTCTTGTGCCATATGACTCATTACTTGGAAGGTAAAAGGAGATTTTATTGAAATTTACCACTTGACATGAAGCTCCCTCATATAATTTCAAGAAATCCATCAATTTTCAAGAGATTTTCGACCGCCATTAGAAAAAAATAAGCGTATCATCTGCAAAAGAGAGGCAAGAAATGATAGCAGAACCCCTCGTTTGAGCATAATGAGACAAATTCCCATATTCCATCATTTTTTGTATCCCTCTATTGAGAACCTCTATGACAATTACAAAACGCACTGGAGAAAGAGGATGCCCTTGTCTAACCCCTCTATTAAATTTTAAGAAACCACACCTTTTCCCATTAACACCAACATAATATTAATAATTAAAAATGATTCTCCAAATTAAGTCAATAATTGTCTCTGAAAACCCAAAAATCCTAATAGTTTTCAAAATAAACAACTATGACATTATATCATAGGCCTTCAACATGTCAAGTTTTAGAATACGGTTGGAGGCCCTCACTTTCTTTATAAAAGATGACATTATTTCTTAGTCCAAAAGCACATTTTCCAGAATGGACCTCCCTTTAATGAAACTGGATTGTGAGTGAGAAATAGTTTTTGGTCAAATCAGGCCAATTACTTAGCCATGAATTTCGAAATAATTTTAGAACAAAAATTACAAAGACTTATTGGACATAAGTCTCTACAATTTTTAGGCCTTTCAACCTTAAGAAGAAAAATAATATTAGTGGAAGTCCAAATTATCGGTAGAACCTCGCCTAGGAAAAAAGAGGTTATCACTTTTAAGAGGTCATATTTAATAATCGGCCAACAAATTTTAAAACAATAGCCATTAAAGCCATTCGGTCATGTTTCCCCTTCACTATTCATCTCGAAAATAACCTCCTGTATTTCTTCCAAAGTCGAAACATCACTCAACAAGAGTTGTCAACATTCGATACTGACTAGTCCCACAGATCACCAACGTTATTGTAGGAACACTTAGCATGATGATAGTCAGAACTGTTAGCAATGAGGCTGACTTTTGAAAAAGTAACACCATTTAAATTTTCACCGCAGTTGAACGGGGTATCAATAGTAGTAAAACTATTATAAATGTTGCTATCCGAGGTGCCCAACAATTCTTGTAATGAACCCACAATAATCTTCTTAACTTAGTATCTATCAATGACCCATTGGTCATTACCATCTTGAATAAGTGTTAAATTAAGAGCCGATCTCTTCTTCTTCTTCTTCTTCGTGATACCATGGAAAAATTTCGTATTTACGTCACCAACGATTGCCAACTTAATGTTTTCTTTTTGTTTATAGTAATCATCCTCCACTTTAGAAGATTTAAGTAATCCTCTTGGATTCTATGGAATTTGGTCCTATTTTTCGAGGATGGACCAGCATCAAAATCCACTTCATGCGTCAACATGCCGTTCTCCTCTTTACTAGCCACTCGAAAAATATCACCGTATTTTGATCTAGACCAAATTTTTAGAAAAGATTTAACCCTCTTCAGTTTCTCCGCAAAAATAAAAAGAGGTCGTCCCTTCATCTCAAAACACCAAGCTTGGTTAACAACTTTAAGGAATTCATCATTTTTCGTCCGAAATGATAAAAATCTATAAGGATTTGGAGATCTATGATTAACATCTATAAGTTTGAGAAAAAGAGGACTATGATCTTATTTAGCCCCGTGAAGATGATCCACCAAGCTAATAAATTTCCCATCAACCCAATTAGAGTTACCAACTACTCTCTGAAGTTGACCTTTAATACGAGTGTTACCTTCATGTTTGTTGCACTGTGTAAATCTTAAACCGTTGAAGGGAATTTCTTGTAACCCAAGACTAATGAGAGACAAATTAAAGTCCATCATACATTCCTAATTTACCCCACTACCTCCAATTTTTCTTCTTGATTCGCCAGTATATTGAAATCTCCTCCCATAATCCATGTCATATCACCGAGAGCTGCTAAATAATCAATCTCCTTCCAAAGATGCGATCTCTCTACCCTCTTGTATTTTGCATAAATGGCCGTAAATAAGAATGGAATTTCAAATAAATTGTTGATCACCCAAATAGATAATGCTTGTTCCCCATTTTTTGCCACATTAACCGTCCAATTATTCTTCCAAAGGATCCAAATCTCATTAGAAGTATTTGTGAAACCACCCCAAAAGTTCAATTTCTTACATACTTCTTCAATATTAGTTTCATCAATCTTGGGCTCTAACAAAGCCAAAATAGTAATTGAATGAACACGGATGAGTTTTTTAAGTCTACATATCGAATGGACATTACCCGCACCCCGAATGTTCCAAAAAAGGAATTGAATCATTTGGAGTAGTTAAGGATTTAAATTTTTAGTAACTTTACCGCCTGAGCGAGTTTTAGAAAAATATGGTTTACATGCCTAATAATATTTTCTAGGTCTCATTTTCTTGAACACACAGATTCTTCATCCATCGAATTCGATCCCATAAAATAATCTTTCTTGTTGAGTCTTGGAAATATTTTAGTTAATCCTTTTGAAAATGTGTCCCAATCATCGTTAATCTCCTTCATTAAGTTTGTTTCAGAATCGAAAGCGTATAGATGGGTTCAATCTTCCAAAATAGAATTATCAAATTGCAATCTAGGTGCTCGGGGAGAAAGACCAAAATTCTTTATTGTGGTCGGATTTGTAATGACTTTCTTGGGTTTAGGAACATCATCCATATCAAAATACTAAGAATTATCAGAGTCATGCCCAACTAGGGCAGATTTGGGATTAACTGTAGGAGAAGGAATTTTATCTTCCTCCAATAATGCATGATCCAGGTTTAAAGGAGCAAATGGGTTAGAAGTCTTCACCTTTGATTTCTTCATAACATTGTGAGTCTTTGAAGTACTAATAGAGGATCGTACGAATTTAAAAAACTAATTTGATATCACGCTACTTATACTGGGTTTGGAAGAAAATGGTAGAATCTTAGGTTCAGAAGGTTGCAACTGCTTGGTCGAAAAAAGAGGGTCATCCTCTTTAATGTAGACTCCCCTATCACTTTAAGAATATCCTTAAATTGATCTAAAGTTTTGGCCATGCAATCTCTTTTTACATTCTTGCAGTCCAAACTGTCATTGGCCAATTTTGAACATGAGGAGAAGTATTGTGGGAGATGTTCATAGGTTATTTTATGCCAAAAACCCTTGACAGGGGTTCCAAGCCAAATCCATTTTGGGAGACTTTTCAACACATTAACCTCCACATAAACCCTAACCATGTTAGGTCTAGAAAGTGTCTTTGTGGCTTCGTCAATATTTATAGGGTTACCCATGGCATTAGCAATCACAAAGAGAGTATTTTTTTAGAAGAAGCGTATGGGGAGGAAAGGGAGATTCACCCAAATCGAAACAAAAGGGCTCTCAATATTTTCTTGGAATTACTTCGACCATTTTATAACTTTCATGGGAAACCTATGGATATACCAAAGGCCCCTCAACCACATACAATGGAAATCTTCCTCACATTTTCAACGAATTAAGATGTGTTTATTGTCCAACAAACCTATATTGAAACCCAATTTAGGGAGAAAGTCAAGAATGTTTTCTTAATAGTTTCAAGAGATGCACAACCATGGTGGAATTTTCCAATGAGTGGGAATTTGAAGGGGGCATCCAATGAAGAGATATCATCCTGAGAAAGGAGTAAAGCAATTTCACCTTTGTGATGAGAAATGGGTTTAAAGGAGTTTTCAAAAGGATTATAAGATTTTTTGGAGAGTAAATCAACTAATAATTTGATCGAGTTCCCGTTAGTAGGTATAGTTTAAGGTTGACAAAAGTCAGTGTTGAAGGTTCAGATGGTAGTGTAGGCATCAAATTGGGAGAGAAAATAGTTATAAAGATAGAGACGTCTTTCACTAAACAAGATTATTGATTTTATGGAAAAATTCAAGAAAGTGATGATCAATATTCCTCTCCTTATGGTTTCAAATAAAAAATCATTTCATTGTGGTTAATAAACATCACAACATGGTGACCTTAGAGTCAAAACTCTCTCAATGAAGATGAGAGTGTATGAAGAGATGAGACTTGTCCATACACTTTCAAAAATGACGAGAGGGGATTGTATCGTTAACATCATGAATTTGGTACTTTTAAATTGAAAATCATTTAATTATAGTTATATAAACAACTGAATATGGTGAGCTTAGAGTTACAACTCTCTCGACAAAGACCAGAGTGTATGAAGAGACGAGACTCTCCCATACACTCTAAAAAATGACAAGAGGAAACTTGTATTATTAACATCATTAATTGATTGTTTCAAATTAAAAATCATTTCATTATGGTTATTCATTTACACATCATTATATGGTGAAGAAAAAGTCATATGCTCTCAGCAACTATAAGAGGGAACTTCATCTTAATTATCATGTCATCTACTGAATATAAACATGTCTGCAGGTTTAGATATCCGTAAATAGAGTAGAGCAATATAAATAAGATGATATAAGACTTACAGCAATTACCCCCTCATTTAACCATTCAACCATCAACAAATTAATATTATGGTAAAAAAATTGTTAGAACAAAGAAAGGAATGTTAAAGTCTTACAGATGAGTTCTAATAAAAAATGAACAACTACATTCGAAAGATGACCGCCCTGGGTTATCAAATCGGCCTCAGACTGAATAACGCTAACAACTTCGCCCTCTACACTAAGATCAGTCACTCGATCGGTCTGAGCATCATTAGCGGCCCTTGAATCTTCGGCTCCATTATCCACCATATTTTTATTGGAGAGCTGATAAATAACTAATGGAATGATTAGAGTATCTCCATTACCTAATAAAAGGATCTTGTCCATATTGGTATAAATGATCTTTCCCTCGTATTCGTCTATAGCAAGAGCCCCTGAATCTAGAGTCTCTTAGCGTTCTAACCCAATTCTAACAATGCACTTCTCAGACTGAGAAAGAGGAACTGCTTAACGTTGTATATTAAAACTCATTAAATCCCGATTTACATCATTATGCTCGATAAAAGGAATGAGGGAAGATCCAATAGTACAGTATTAGAAGGAAAAAAATACTTTGAAATAGAGATGCAACATCAACATCGGCAAGAGCCATGGTAACTATGGGGTCCGCTAGGTCGAGAGCCTTAAAATCCTACTACAATTTACCAACAACATCAGGGACATGAGGATGGCCTAGCGACAAGTCATCCTTACACCCCTTTCAAGGTATTAGAAGCCACAGCCGTTGAACTCTTAAGAAGTTTTGAAGGCCTCCATAACCTCAATTTTTCCTTTCTCCACAGTAATAATCTTCTCAGTATTATTCTTAGGTGACAATGCCTGAAGGTCCTGATCATGCTCCTTCTTTAGTGCCTCATGATAATTCGAGTGCTATTTCTTTACGACATCAATAGCCTTTTTGTGGTCAGAGTCTTTGGCCTTCAGATTCTCCTTCAGGTCTCTCTTGTCCCACTATATCTGAGGGATCTTCTCAGACACCCACCCACTGACCTTCACAAAGGTCAGTAGAGAATATAAAGAATAAAAGAAGAAAAGTTAGTACAAGATAATACTTAAGAAAAATGTAACAACAAACGAGTGAAAAGATTAAACCTGTGCCTGAGTGGCCATATGAAAGCCAAACTCATAAAGACGAGAGCAATATATGGCCTCTAGAAAGATCTTATCGATTTCAAGCATCATAGAGGTGGCGTCTTCCTTGGCCCTCTTTGGGCAGCCAATCAAGGAGCCATCCCTAATAGTCAGTTGGTCTAAATGAGACCTCAAAACCCCAATATATGAGATCAAAATGCCTAGGACGACCTGTCCTTTGACAAGTTAGTGGTTCCCTAGAATTCTTTGGAGGAGGAGAAGTATTTGACCCATCAACTCGTGGCTTTATTCTTTTATGGGTACCCTCGGGCAGGCTGGGGCCACTCGTTGTGGACTTCTTTGTCATAACCATAGGCGAGGGCTTCTTGCCCATTTTATTTATGGCATTAAGAATGTTGGGGGAAGACATATTCCAAATTTCCTCCAATGTGTTATCTAGATGACCTGTAGCAGACAGATGAGAATAATATCAGTCAAGATTATCTTAAGGTGGCACAAGAGATGTGTAAAAAGTTTACTTGCACAACTCTAATAAGGGGTCAACCCTCAGACCCATCTTTTTTAAGTACTTGGGAGTCATTATCCTTTTAAAATCCACAAGATCGGTATTATCTCCATTGGAATGGAGCTTATTAATTTTCTCCCTATCATCTATGCTGAAGCTAGGGTCAATCTTGGCCTATATGGGAGCCTTCACCCATCTCCAGGGTACTCTCGGAGTTAGGGCCCTATTAGGGGTGTTAGCATTAAACTCCGAGGAAGTAGAGACAAAAAAGTACAGAGGTTTCCAAAGGGTGATTAGAAGTTTGATTAACGCGAAGAAATTTTTAGTAGTTTTCTTGGCTACGAGATAATAGTAACCAGGCTATGCCTTAGAGCACAAAACTTTGTAACAGCCCCGGAAAACCAAAACGGAAAGGTTGGTGTTGTGGATCAAGTTCCAGAACTGGATAAAAACGATAAGGATCCTCCAACCAGTGAGGGATAATTAAGTCAAGGAACACAATCTGGCAATAATGGATCATATATTGGGATATACAGGAAGTCCAAAGCTAACCTTAAACATTTTTTCGTAGATGGTGACTTCACCATCACGACCATCATAGGCCCTCTTGTCTCTAGCTAGAACTCTCATATTCATGTCATATTTTATCCCATATATGTGCCTCCGCATCAATACATTGGTTTCCCTGAAATCTCTAAGAAATTTCTAAGCATAACTAGTGTTAAGTGGGAATCAAGTGAGAGTTCCTCAACCTCAACAACTGCATCTCCTTCCTGACACCTTCTAACATATTCGACATTGGACATGGATATAATTGGAACAACCATAGGAGGGGGTTGAAATGCTACATCCACTCTCGGATCATCGGTGTCCAAGATCTCATGTATAGAATGGTCTACGTAATTGGAAGACTCAAAGTGCTGAGAAGAGAGGCACTTAAAAAGGTCGCGGTTGTCTCAGACTCCTCTATATTAGAGGTGGGAACCCTCATTGCCTCTTGGAAGGAATCCTTGTGCACTGCTTGAGCAGATACAAAGGCATTATGGTCAAAATAAGTCGATGCTTCAGACATTGAATCAATGACTTCAATGATAGGGTGTATTACAGCTAGTGGGGCTGGGTGAATTGGAAGTGTAAGGTCGTCTCCAGCCTTGCATTTAGCCTCAGGCTTGTCTTCCCACTTATTTAGATTACCGAAGAGCCTCTCACTAAGGTTTGGGTATTCATCAATCAACTCGTATAGACTTCTCAACATTTAAACAATTATAAGCTTGACCTAAGTTGACTTTTAGATCAAAAGGGGGAACATAGGGTTTTATTCAAAAATTATAAAAACACTGAATAAAACCTCATCAGAGAAGATAATTAGAGTTACACTAGTAAACCTCACAGTGGGCAAACAGGGAATGAAACCTCCTAAAAACACCACTAAATCAATCTTAACCACCTATGGACCACTATGCCACCACTGAACCTCCTAAATCTAAACCTAAAGCCACATGGACAAGTCGCCGAACAAACAGAAAAATGGTCAAATAATCGAAAAACAGGAAATTGAGCTAATCAACGGAAGAAAACTCAAGAGAAAAGTGTTAAAAGGTTACCTGAGTAGAGAGGAAAGACTGGAAATCTAGGAAGACTCCTAAAGGAGATTGGTAATCACTGAACAAAGGCGGGATAGAGTTGTTTGGAAGTTGTAGAAGTTTTGAACGCATAAGGGAAAATTGGAGAAGAAAGAGAAAGTGAGAATTTCAAACCCTTTTAAACTAACAAACATTACACACATTTTACCATGCAACCGTCATAAGGACCATTTACATAGGCAAGCCTACAACCTCCATACTTGGGGAACACGCGAGAACACATATTTAATGACAAGTGTCCATGCAAGGACACTTAAAAGGAACTTTATCCTAGAGAATTGAAGGTTGCCCTTATCCTCTACCAAATTAATTTGAATCCAATGTCTCAAATAACTATACCCCTTAGTTGTCCACTCACATTAAGGATTAAGGGTTAGGGGGTGATTGATGTACATAAGTGTGGACTGGTAGTTGACAGGTCTTAGCCCGGCCAAGATGACCTCAGTCACTCATCAAGTTGGACAGTTAGAGGTCGCCCCTATGTGGTCTATCCTCAGCAGTCTCATCCTTATCTTCTACTATCATCTCAACGTCATACTAAGATGAAGGGGCAGGGACCTATCAACAATACTAAGATCAACTTCAATAGTCTCGTCTCAACCTCCTATACCACCCTAAAAAGTCGAGACCACTCTTTGACTCAACTTCATAATTTTCTACAGAGAAGGTCCGCTATGTTAGACTCGACTAGGACAAGAGTACCAGGGATGACATCAACCCCACGTGTGACACAAGGTTTTATCATACTTAATGAATGCGGGCATGCAGTTAGAACATATTTTCATGTGCACGTGATAGAACATTTATCACTGATGATGCTGGAAACAGAACCACCCTTCAAGGTGTTTGTAAGCTCAATTCAATGTCAACAATGACAGGATAAAGGTATATAAAAGGTATACACATATAGTAGAAGGAGATGAGGAGAAGAGGATTAACACCGGAATATAAGTGGTTCAGCCAATCAGGCCTACGTCCACTGTGCAAGTGTATGATGGGTATCACTGTATGAGGGCTCCAATGGCCATGGATACAATCTCTCAAGCTTTTTCTCTCTACTGTGTATTTGAACAAAGTTTTTATTTGGGTTGCCAATTTTAGATCCTTTACAAGGTAGAGGATGACCTCTATATATAGTCCATAGGGGGTGTAATGTGCCCCCCATGCATGCAATGAGCATGTGTGTGTTAATCTAGCCAATATGGAGAAGGCATCTGTCACTGTCACATGTAGAGAATGATGACAAAATATTCTCCCCACGTGTGGGGAATGATTTGTTATAACTGATTTGTGTCCACGTGTCCTTACCCATGTCAATAGGTGCTCGGCTATCGTGCTTGGTCATGACCTCGGCCTGGGAGAAGCCGAGGTTGATAAGTCTAGTGGCTCGTTCAATCCGAGATAAGTCATGAAGGTCTCAGCTTAAGTTCAGTCGAGACAATGGATAGGGTCGGCCTGGGCCGAGGTTGAGCTGGCATATGCTTGGAGCATTAACTGATATCTTGATGATGTTGACCTTGGTAGGAGGCTTCTTGCGAGCTCGACCTACATCTGGCCGAGGGTGACATTCCCAGGTGTACTGGAGTGCTGTTGACCCCTGTGATACGTGCAGTGTCCCTTGGAGAGATTGGTGGTAGTGTCGTCCTGGGCCGACCCTTCTATGGCCAAGAGTTACTATAACGGACCCAAGGCTTTTCCAACATCGGCTACATTCTTGGCCGAGGTTGGTGTCTCTGAGCCGAGGTCACACTTAGGGTCATATCAATCACCCCCCAGCCCTTAGTTACGCGTGAGAGCAGGTGACTATGGGATCACTAAACCTCCAAGGCCTCTCTCCCATGAGCCAATGTTCATTTGACACTTGTCGAATGCTGATGTGTGGCTTGCTTGGCAAGCATGTGTTGTCAGCCGCCCTTTGGGGCTCTTAAGGCAATGATGGGCCTTGGGAAGCATGCCTGCATATTTAAGGGTTTGAACCCTCATTTTTTCCATCTTCCTCAATTCTCTTTCTTGGCACAATTTCACTCCAGCAGTTTCTCTCTCAAGGGCATCGTCTTCATAATTTTGCTTCAAAAGTCGTTGGTGGTGATTTCCTAGTCCTTTTCTTCGCTTTCCCTTATCGTTTCATCTTCAGGTATCTTCTTCCTCTCATTTGTCTTCATTTTCTCTTCTTTTCCCCATACTTCTGTGTTTTTCGGCGAATTTATGAGTTTTCCGGTGAGACCACCATAGTTTCAGGTGAACTATTCTTGCTAAGTTTAGGCAGTTTAATCTTTAAATTGTTTTCTTTCCTTATCCAATCCTGTTTGTCATTTGATCTTTAAAGTGTAGTGTCTTCCTCTGATGCTCAGACCCCTCTACTAACTTCTTGAGGAGTTCCCTTCTCTCAGAGAGAAGACTTTAGAAAAAATTAGGCAAATAGAGAGAGCACAGGAGAAGGCTCATAGGTCACAAGAATTCCCTCTTAGACCCATCTTTCCACCACCCCTGAAGGTGATATATCCTGAACCATTAGAGCCATTTAGCCAAATAGAGGTCCCTACCAAACCAGTGCCGATGTCTGAGTCTGAGTCTTCAACCTTAGATCCTATGTCTGTGGATTCCTTCCGGGAGGCCATGGACTTCACAACTAGGCAAGATCAGGCCCCTGATCAAGCCGAGGTCTCTAGACGGGCCTCGTCCTATAATAATTCAAGCACCTCGTCCTCTTTCTCAGAGGTTGAGATTTTCGAGCCGAGTGTGGCTATTCCACCCATACTCGACGCCATTCCTCTGTCGGCCGTCACCGGGGCTGAATTCGCTCAGAGGTTCCTGAGTAATCCATCAACGTCTTCTTCGGCCGACGTTGAGCAAGATAATGACAACGATGGTGACGCTGAGAGTGATGTCGACGTCTCTGAGGAGGCCGAGATCGAGAGTACTGTTACTAAGGTAGACCTTCTTTGCTTCAGATATCTGTACTCCATCAGCCCCTCCATAAAGCTTAGGAGACCTCTGAGGGAAGAGAGAGCCTACAATGGCCGAGATGGTGAGATCTGCTTATACGAGTAGATGTTCAAGTTAGGGTTTTGCTTGCCCATCCATCCCATTATCAGGTTCATCCTTGCCTTTATCAATTTGGCCCCTTCACAACTGTCCCCTAACGCTTGGAGGGTCATAATAGGGGCCATAGTCTTGTGGAGGGATGTCCACCACTCAGACCTTCCAGTTCAGGTCTTTGTTGGTTGTTATGTTCCCTCCTCTGCCAAAAATCACCCGAGCTACTATCATTTTGTAGCTCGAAAGCCTGAGAAAAAGATGCTCCAAATAACTCAGACTTCCAACCACAACTAGAAGCCTCGATACTTTTTCTCTTCTGGGCCATGGGAATTTGGTCCATGTGTTCCCTCATCCTTGCTAGAGCTGAGGATGCCCCTGAGATGGGGTAAGGTCACAATGTCTGCGAGGGCCGACCCTGGTCTGAGGCTGCAGAATCTTCAGAAGGTGAAAGACCTTCAAGATCAGGGGATGCATGGTCTACTCGTAAAATTCGAACACTTGATGACCCCCCACTACCTCTCTGAGACCGGCCTAAGTGGAAGTCCTCTTGCCGAGTTCGGTAAGCATTTTTTATTCCAAGTTGATCCTCTGAATTTTATTCGTGTCTGATCTTTTAACTGAGACCTTTCAATTTTGCAGAGCGCACAAAGGATATCTCAGACGATCTTTGGGAAATGGCTGCACCTAGCTTGATGAGGCTCACAAAGAAGGCAGGTCTTAATGATCCTCCTCCATCTCCCTCTGCATCAAAGCCCCAAGCCAAAAAGAAGAGGGCTCCTACTGAACATGCCCCTGAGGACCAGAGGCAGAAGAAGAAGAGCATTGATTTGGCCATCCCAATCTCTTTAGCAGACGCCTTATCGACTCGTCTAGAGAAATTGAAGATTACTGACAGCATCATCGGCCACAGTCTGCAGGCCCTAGATGCCTTCGTCTCTACAATGATCGAGGCCGACAAGCGTTTCTTCCGTTCACTGGATACTCCCTTGCTGATTGAGTTTGGCATCCACAGATCCATTCAGGTATGACCTCATATTTCTTTGTAATTTCCAAGTGTAACCTCTGATTTGTCTCCAACTTATTCATGATCACAAAATCTGTAGGGTCTGGCAGCTATGCACCACCTCTTCAACTAGACTCTGAGGAAGTTGCCCCTCATCCAGAAGGGTCAAGAGGCCGAAAAGGTGCAAAGCACTCTGAACGCAGAAATTGACCGCCTGAAATCTGAGATGGGTGAGTCTGAAAAGAAGGTGAAGGGGCTCGAGAAGGAGATCTCTCAGCTTAAGAAGGACCATATTGCGGCTCTGAAGGCCAAGGACGACGTTCTGCAGCAAAAGGTCAACTCGGCTGTGAAGGCAGCCCTCGATGATGCCTCCGAGGGGATAATAGCGGAATACAAAACTTCTGATGAGTTTATGAGATTTGGCTTTGAATACCTTGAGAGAGGTATCAAGGCTACTACCAAGTGGGCAGCTGCCAAGGAGAAGGAGGCTGGCACTTTGAAAGCCTCTGATTTCTTAGGCCTTGGCTTTGCTATTCCTCAACTTGCCCCGGCCCTTCAGGAGGTTGAGGAAGAGGTTGCCGCGCCTGCTGAGACTGTAACGTTGGACGGCACAGAGGTTGGAGGGGCAGACCACAATGATGACATTCCTGAGGTGACCAATGTTGTCCTGCATGACCAGGCCGAAGACACCAGCATTCCCCCCTCAAACCCTTGAATTCAACTATGAACCTTATTTGTAACCCCTGAACATTTGTAATCTCTGAATGAACATGGTTGACTCATTTTTTGAATCTTGTAACCTCTGAATATTTGTAATCCCTAAATATGTCAATCTCCGAGGAGGATCATCTTCTTCATTTACTTTATTGAATGTTTTTCATGTGATATTTTAACTCTTGAAGTCTTGTTGCAATAGTCTATTTAAACTCGATTAGTAGTCTCACCTCAGACCTAGTCACCACTGAATAATGTTATAAGAGTCTGAGGTCATATCCTTATAATTAATCTCACCAAATTAATGATGTTAAGGGTCTGAGGTCATCCCATTATGGTGTCTGAGCTCGGACCTCGTCACCACTAAATGGTGTTATGAGGATCTGAGGTCATCCCCTAAGATGTTATCCTCATAATTAATCTCACCATATTAATGATGTTAAGGGTCTGAGGTCATCTCGTTATGGTGTCTGAGCTCGGACCTTGTCACCACTCAATGATGTTGTAAGGGTCTGAGGTCATCACCTAAGATGTTATCCTCACAATTAATCTCATCAAATTAATGATGTTAAGGGTCTGAGGTCATCCCATTATGGTGTTTGATCTCAGACCTCGTCACCCCTGAATGATGTTGTAAGGGTTTGAGGTCATCACCTAAGATGTTATCCTCATAATTAATCTCACCAAATTAATGATGTTAAGGGTCTGAGGTCATCCCATTATGGTGTCTTAGCTCAGACCTTGTTGTAACACCCCGCCCGCCCGGGGAGAGCGAACGGAGCGCTAATGCAATAAAATAAATCCAAGTCCACAAATCACAAGGTATAGAGCATCTAAATAAACCCACAATAATAAAAATCCACTAATCTCAATCTCTCCAATTACAACAAGTCTCTTGAATAAATACAACAACTAACTCGAAAATAAAATACAAATCTCCAAAGTTCTATACATCAAAATAATACAAATCTTTCCCAAATAATCCTCGCTAAAATCAATCTCCATAGCGCACCAAAATCAGCGCTAACCTGCCACTAAAAGAAAATATGGGGAAGTACACAATACGACAAGAAAGATGCACAACAATTATATTAACGATGAACAAAGCGTAACAACACGAGTACGAATATTCAAATCAAAATGCAAATCTCAAAGCATTTATCAATATAATTTCTCAACAACACTTTAACCGGGTCACCAGGCCTCACCACATCCGTATATGCTTTATCAAGCCATAGCCCGGGAAACAGGAATTTTGGTGGGTGCCCAACATCCGTGCCATATTAAAATCTCATGACAACGTGCTCATCAACAATATAATGATACCACATGAATCAAAATAATTTCAAAAATTATTTTTCCAGATTTCCAAGAATTTATCAATTCAAATATGAGTTCAATTAAACATGAAATCAACGGAATAAACTCGCGAGATTTAAAGAGCATATTGTGTAAAACCCCATACCTCAAACCATGATGAGAAACTAACGATCACATCCTCAAGATCAACACAAAATATCTACAAAAGCTCCTCCAAGAACCTCCAACAAAATAGCCCCAAGAACACCTCTAATCTAAGGTTGGAACTCACAAATCTCAAGGGCCAATGTGTATATAAAAAGAAGAGGAATATAAAATATATTTGCTGCAAAATTTGTACCAGAAGTAGATTAAAAGGCTTGCCCACGACTTCCTTTTATAATGCAAAGAAATGAAGAGTTGGAAGTCAAAACAACTCCAAGAGTTAAAAACATTTAAAAATCATTTAAAAATCCGTTTTAACTCCGATTATGAAACCATTTGAAATTCTCGCCTTTAAAAATAATAACCAACATATTTGAGCAATAAAACTAATTTTATCAAAAACTTTATTTTCCTCCATTTTCCAAAAATTAATTAAAATAGCCCAAAATTACGCGAGTTGTTACATCCTGTAACACCCCGCCTAATTAAATACCGGGTGACCAGTCCCATACCAAATTAAAACAGAATATACAGTTGGCTCATTCTTAGCATCACTGTCGAAAATATTTACAACTCACCCAATACCCAATTAAGCTGGTGTTAAAAACTTTCCAAATTTAAATTTCAACAAAACCATTTTTAGTGTAATAATAACACTACACATTTTATTCTACAACACTAATAACCAAATAGATAACACAAAAGAATTTAAATGCAATTGGAATAAACATTCCCAAATAATATAAATCCATTACAATAATCCCAACAATATCAAATGTATTAAAAAGAGACGTATACAATAGTATTTGACTCCGATAGGAAAAGATAACTGAATCCTTTGGGCGACATGCCCTAACTAAGAATACTGTGAATCAAAAAGATGATAGGCGTCTAAGAAAAACTCCATAAATCCATAGCCTATCATAATCCGCTAAGGTTGGCGTCCCTGTTGCTGGACACCTGATATAGAGATACAATAGAAAAGAAAATATGCAAGGAAACGGGTCAGAGCCCGATTGTGAAAATAACTTTTAAAACAACAAGTATTTAACAAGTGCAATAAATCTTTTATTATGTACATGTTAGACCCAACTCTCACTTGCCATTCTCACCTCTCAACTAGAGTGCACACTTAACGTTTCCTATTGACCTCCTAGTTAATGGTTCCTCCTCACTAGTTCCATAATATAATTCCTTTCCCATATCATAATCCCCGTATGTCCCATACCATACGTCACATTATTATTCATTTACATTTCTCATTTATATGATTAGTTTCTCATTAACATGAATCATTTCTCATTAATATGAATTAAGCTTTTCAATTCTATAAGCATAAATATTCATTAACCGTTATCTACAATTATCACCGTAGATAGAGTTAACCACAATATATATCCATTCAATCATTTATTTCATTATATATATATTCATATATAATACAGAACCCCGAGTCACAGCTGCGGTGCAATGCATTACTCTGCTATCATGTCCCATCATCGCTGGTCGCCGAATAGTGGACAAAAGGTTCGGTAAGGATTCCTCGAACCACAAACAACAACACAATCATTGGAGGCGAACATAGTTCTCATACCCATGGGTCACGCACATACCTACATACCCACAGTCAACGGACTTATCAACTCCCAGATAAGTCTTTCATAGACCTATGTTCTCGAGCGACAAATCAAAGATCCCATGGATTCATCAGGATATGACTGCCCTCACGCGCAAACCTCCCACCGATATCAAGTAAGCTAGGTATGTCATACACATAAATAATCAATCAATCAAATAGGTATTATCATACCTAATATAATATCAATATGGTAATATCACTACCCTAAGATAATTCCCATACGTAGCATTATATCTCTTTAAAATTCCACGTATTAAAATATCATATCTTTACTTCATAATTTAATTATCCTCGCATCCTATAACATCTCTCCACTCCCGACGTCGTTAAGGTTCATGCGCGGAGCGTCTCGCAAAGCGAAATCCAAACAAGGAACCCCTCCAATACACTACTACTTAACTTTATCGATCGAGGAGGTCCGTCAACTTTAAATACGTGATCGGGATAACCTCATACCTTCTTTCAACCAAATGTGTTCTAAACTCCCATCTCTATCCAGGAGACATACCACTACGCTCTTGTATTACACTCCGTCCTTGCGAAATCAATAATGAGCTTAAACTCAGTCCTTGATGTTCATATTGTAATCCTAAGGCTACCCATGTGTTACATTCAATCACCACTACTAGACCTATCCTTAATCCTCAAGCAAACCAATTATAATCCAACAAATGAATCTAGCAACCGAAATTTCTTTAATTTAATTATCATCATTCTAATCAATTAAATCCCAATCACTTTAATTCAAATCTTATCAAGGGTCTACTGATCTTTTCTAAGTCCCATAATATCTAATTAATAATCACCAAAGATCTACAAAAGTTTTGGGATAAGAACCAACATTAAAAAGAAACAACATCATGAATTCTCATATTTTCAATACTCAGAAAAATCAGATCCAAAAATTATTCAAATCATCAATCCAACTTCATATTTGGATTCTACACAAAAAATTGAGTCAGGTATGTGTTTTGAGTTTTTTCTTAAATCTCATCCAAATGCACTCAAAAAGAAGATCTAAACATTCCAAATTGGCTCTTCTCATTCCACTCGTTTTTGCCTCTTTTTCCAGAAAATTATCAACATATTATCTTCAAGAACACTAAATTATTTTCAGAATTTCTTCCACAGATTGATGAATATTTATTGGATTAATAACTACCTACAACATGAGTTTAATTCCTATATATTTTTAGATTCCAAAAATCCATTAACAACTATATCCTTTCATCTTCCAAGCATGAAAATCATCTTTTTTTATAACTATCCTAACATGGACAATATACGAACTTAAATTGCAAATATCAAACACTTGCGTCTAATGAAGATCTGATCCTTTGGAGTTTAATAACACAGGTGGTGATGGTGGTGGTGACCTTTGACCTTTGGTTCTCCTCCTTCCCAAGCAAACTTCTTTTTCTTTCCAAGCAACCTTCCACTCTCTCTAAGAAGATGACCTTTCAATTATGTGTAGAAGAGATGAATGAACCCAGATTCAACTAATCTCCAAATACTTATAATAAGACAAAATCCGAAATCACTATTCATCCCCCTTGTAAAAATAACCAAAATGCCCTTTTGGGTTGTCTTTTCATTTCCAAATGACCCGAGACCCAAATCCAACATCCAAATAGACTTTTCTGACTATTTCAACCCTTCCGGACGCAACGACGCAGTCAAAATGACTATAAGGTTGATAGAAAATAAATTTCCTTTTTAATTTAATAAATTAGTCCCGACACGTCCCATACCGCGTCTGACTAAAAAATGCAAATTACCGAAATTATATCACACCGTCATAATAATGACTTCATATTCATATATTACCTAAATATCTTTAAGTAATATTCAGAATCATCCATTTTAATATCCACAATTCGGATAAAACCCAAATGAATTAATTAATAATAAAATCCAATTAATCCATTAATTTAAAATATAACTCATTTTAAAAGTCATTAAAAATCACGGGGTATTACATACTCCCCCCCCTTATAACAGAATTTTGTCCCGAAATTCAGGAATATAAATCATACCGGTAAGGTCAACTCCGAGTATAAATCTCACATCGCAAGAAATCTAAGACGTACCGCCCATACAATACATTAACGAAAATCCCTATCGATGTTATACGCCAAGCCTCACCATATAGTTTCAACTGAATCGAATTTAAACTTTACCCAATCTTCCTTATACCATTCACATAACCAAGTTCAGAAAAATGATCCTCAATCATCAAGTAAATACATCCTGAAGTCACAACTACTCACTCTTTCACAATTATGAAAACTACTACCATTCAACCATCCAGGGCGCCCATACACCCTATCGTACCACTTTCAATATTAACATTTTCGCAAAGGTTATAAACTCATATCCCAAAGACCTAACTTATTTCGACTCCCAACGATTATTAGTTTCATGCGTGGGGTGTTTCGCAAGCGAAATCCAAACAAGGAACCACCCCGATACACTACTTCCTAAAGTAGTCGGTAATCGAAACTCCTAAGGTCCTTAGTCAATAGTATATAAAAATTTGGTTTATCGAAAAAAATATCAAGTTTATCGATTTAAACAAAAAAAAAATTTGTTTTTTTTTTATTGATTTCAAATAGAGTCTACTCATCTACTCTTCTCTAGAAGACAAGATGTTGGTTAATAGTAGTACATACGCTCTCATATACCACAAGTCAATGCATGCCTATAGTCACATCATGCTCGGACATGCCCAAAGTAAGTAATCCCATGATAAAAATCAAACCCACGTGATAACATGTAATATATAGGTGTCCCACGCCCCTCAGTGAGTCTACGTAAATAACGATGCTATAGGCTAAGTTTAGCAACCCTTTTTACCCACAAAATATTAATCGCTACAAAAATCAATATACACCTCATAATTCCTTAGATAGAAAACATACCCTCATTCACGGGTGGTGGTTGTTGACTCCCACTAATAAAACTTTTCTCCGATAAGTCAACAAAATGTTTACCCCAAATTTTCAATTCTAGATCACCACACTCCACTATATGTCCAAGCCTTTGGATATATTGCCTTCGTTAGGTAACACACAAAATTCCCGCATTTCTAAACCTTCTACTGATGTCTCTCCTCATTTTCCATAATAGGGGTGACCTCGACTACGGTCATCATACTCGAACATACTTCATAACCTCCTAAGTACGATCTCCGCTATCCATCCAATGGCCCTCATCTGCCATACTTCTTGTACGAACTCGTTCGAACGCAAATAAGATTAACTAATATATACGGAATCTTACCAAAGAAATCAACAATCCTAAACATAGGGATCTACATCAAAGAACGCAAAGATGAAAACACAGTTAGCCGTACAGACCCTAAAGGACACTAGAACCTGATGCTCTGATACCACCTGTAACAACCCGCGTAATTTTAGGCTATTTTAATTAATTTCTAGAAAATGGAGGAAAATAAAGTTTTTGATAAAATTAGTTTTATTGCTCAAATATGTTGGTTATTATTTTTAAAGGCGAGAATTTCAAACGGTTTCCAAATTGGAGTTAAAACGGATTTTAAAATGATTTTAAAATGTTTTTAACTCTTGGAGTTGTTTTGACTTCCAACTCTTCATTTCTTTGCCTTATTTAAAGGAGTCTTTTGGATTCCAACTCTTCATTTCTTTGCATTATAAAAGGAAGTCGTGGGCAAGCCTTTTAATCTACTTCTGGTACAAATTTTGCAGTAAATATATTTTATATTCCTCTTCTTTTTATATACACATTGGCCCTTGAGATTTGTGAGTTCCCACCTTAGATTAAAGGTGTTCTTGGGGCTATTTTGTTGGAGGTTCTTGGAGGAGATTTTGTAGATGTTTTGTGTTGATCTTGAGGATGTGATCGTTAGTTTCTCATCATGGTTTGAGGTATGGGGTTTTACACAATATGCTCCTTAAATCTCGCGAGTGTCATTCTCTTTGAATTCTTGTTAATTGAACTCATATTTGAATTGATAAATTCATTGAAATCTCGAAAATAATTGTTGAAATTATTTTGATTCATGTGGTATCATTATATTGTTGATGAGCACGTTGTCATGAGATTTTAATATGGCACGGATGTTGGGCACCCGCCAAAATTTTTGTTTCCCGGGCTATGGCTTGATAAAGCATATACGGATGTGGTGAGGCCTGGTGACCCGGTTAAAGTGTTGTTGAGAAATTATATTGATAAATGCTTTGAGATTTGCATTTCGATTTGAATATTCGTACTCTTGTTGTTACGCTTTATTCATCTCTGACATATATTTGTTGAGCATCTTTCCTGTCGTATTGTGTACTTCCCCATATTTTCTTTTAGTGGCAGGTTAGCGCGGATATTGGGGCTCTATGGAGATTGATTTTAGCGAGGATTGTTTGGGAAAGATTTGTATTATTTTGATGTATAGAGCTTTGGAGATTTGTATTTTATTTTCGAGTTAGTTGTTGTATGTAATTCGAGAGATTTGGTATTTAATTTGAAAAGACTGAGATTAGTGGATTTATATTATTGTGGATTTATTTAGATGCTCTATACCTTGTTATTTGTGGATTTAGTTTAATTTTATCGCATTAGCGCTCCGTTCGCTCTCCCCGGGCGGGCGGGGTGTTACACTTGTCACCATTGAATGATGTTGTAAGGGTCTGAGGTCATCACCTAAGATGTTATCCTCATAATTAATCTCACCAAATTAATGATGTTAAGGGTCTGAGGTCATCCCATTATGGTGTCTGAGCTCAGACCTCGTCACCACTGAATGGTGTTATGAGGGTTTGAGGTCATCACCTAAGATGTTATCCTCATAATTAATCTCACCAAATTAATGATGTTAAGGGTTTGAGGTCATCCCATTATGGTGTCTGAGCTCAGACCTCGTCACCACTGAATGGTGTTATGAGGGTCTAAGGTCATCACCTAAGATCTTATCTTCATAATTAATGTCACCATATTAATGATTTTAAGGGTCTGAGGTCATCTCGTTATGGTGTCTGAGCTCGGACCTTGTCACCACTCAATGATGTTGTAAGGGTCGGAGGTCATCACCTAAGATGTTATCCTCACAATTAATCTCATCAAATTAATGATGTTAAGGGTCTGAGGTCATCCCATTATGGTGTTTGATCTCAGACCTCGTCACCACTGAATGGTGTTATGAAGGTTTGAGGCCATCACTGAGGATGTTACCCTCATAATTTCTGGCATAAGTGCGCAATGTAGTAAGAATCGTCATGGGAACTGATCTTTTATTAATAACCTCTTCACAATAAGATGGTACATTTACATAAACTCTTTGCAACATCATATATAATACTTCTTTAGCTGATCAGCGTTCCATGGATTAACAAAAGGTTCCCCTTCTATATTTTCTAGTCTGTAAGTGTCGGGCACGATCTCTTCTGTCACTTTATAGGGACCGTGCCAGTTTGGAGGGAGCTTGTTTGCTTTCTGTAAGGTCTTCTTTAGCACTAAGTCTCCCACTGCGATGGGTCTTGACTTCACCCTCTGGTTGTAGAATTTCGCTGCCCTCTGTTTGTAGGCTGCTTGCCTGACCTCTGCATCTTCTCTTCTTTCTTCAATTAGATCTAGGTCTAGCCTTCTCTCCTCCCCATTTTTATCAGGGTCATAGGTCTAAACCCCGTGAGTAGGGAGCCCCACCTCTATTGGTATGACGGCCTCGGAGCCATGTTCAAGCATGAACGGGGTTTCTCCTGTAGGTGTCCTTGCCATGGTCCTGTAGGCCCATAACACAGTGTAGACCTCATCAGTCCATCTTCCCTTCGCATCTTCTAGCATCTTCTTGATTCCATCGAGAATTGTTCTGTTCGTGACCTCGGTCTGTCCGTTTGCCTGAGGTCGGCCAAGAGATGAGAATATATGCTTTATCTCAACTCTTAGGAAGTATTTTTCTAAAGAGGAGTTCTTGAAATGGGTCCCATTGTCCGAGATGAGAGTGTTTGGGAGATCGTATCTGCATATGATGTTCCTCCAAATAAATTGGAATGTCTTCTGCTCTGTGATTGTTATCATCGGCTCTGCCTCCACCCACTTTGAAAAGTAGTCAATGGCAACTATCAAGAATCGATAACTGTTGGCAGCTCTTGGTAGGTGTCCTACTAAGTCAATCCCCCATAATGTGAATGGCCATGGAGAGGTAATTGACGTCATAGGTTAATGAGGTTGGTGAGGAATAGTGGCGAATCTTTGACACTTATCACACCTCCTTACGTATGCTGTAGCGTCTTTGGACAAGGTTGGCCACCAGTACCCCTGTGTGATGATTCTTTTAGCCAAGGGTCTTCCCCCTATGTGGCTAGAGCAAGAACCCTCATGAACTTCGCATAAGATCTGGGGAACTTCTGTGGGATGTACACATCTGAGGAGAGGTAATAGAAATCCCTTCTTGTACAAGACGTCTCCTATCATCGAGAACTTAACAGCCTTATATCTCAATTTCCTCCATTCTAGCTTGGACTCAGGTAGCTCTCCCTCTCTGATATATCTGACGAGGGGGTCCATCCACGAGTCTCCTAGGTTCAAATTGTGACAAGGTTTACATACCTCTTCTTCCTCGATAGTCGTTTTCTCCAAGATCTTGACCGAAACTGTCCTTCTAACGTCTATCTTCGTCGCCGAGGCCAACCTTGCCAAAGCGTCTGCATGGCTATTACTTTGCCGGGGAACTCTCTTTAGTTTTATCTCTTCAAAGTATTTTAATATCACTCTCACCCTCTTCAAATACTTGGCCATCCTTTCATCTTTGGCCTCATAGACCCCCAATACTTGATTGACGACTAACCTTGAGTCGCTGTGGAGTAGGAGTCGCCTTACACGAAGAGTCTTTGCCAATGAGAGACCTTATATCATGGCTTCATACTCGGACTCGTTGTTAGAAGCCTGGAAGTTGAATTTCAAAGCGTATTGAATATTGGCACCATCAGGGGCTAAAAGTATCAACCCTGCACCGCTTCCGCTATCGCAGGAAGAGCCATCAACGAAGAGGCTCCAAATGTCTGTATCCAATGAGAAGACACCTTCCGATATGATTCCTTGTTTGAAGAGGTATCGATTCTCTTCGTTCTCCGCTACTCTACTCCTGGCCCTGTTGGATGCTACCTCTTCCTGATCCCGGAAGACGTTTGGTGCCTTCTCTTCCTAATCCCGAAAGACGTTTGGTGTCGTCTCTTCCTGATCCCGGAACATACCACGATTTGTCTTCTCCACACCCTCTAGGTCATTCTCTGCCTCGACCTCTTCCCATGTGAACTCAGCAACAAAGTATGCGAGAGCTTGCCCTTTGATGGCTATCCTAGGTTGGTAGGTAAGATCATACTCCGCCAACTCAATGGTCCAGGTCATCAATCTCTTGGACTTCTCAAGTTTATGTAGGACCTGTCTTAGTGGGGAGTCGGTGAGGACAACCATGGAGTGGGCTTGAAAGTAAGGCTTCATCTTCCTCGAAGCATGTATCAGGGCGTAAGCTAATTTTTCCATTCAAGGGTAATTTTGTTCAGCTCCCTGAAGGGCCTTACTGTTAAAATACACAGGCCTTTGGATCCCAGCGTCTTCCCGTATTATGGCTACGCTGATGGCTGATTCAGAGACTGCCAGATACACGTACAATTTCTCTCCTGCTATAGGCCGGGATAGCAATAAGGGAGACCCCAAGTAAGACTTGAGCTAGTTGAAATCTTTTTCGCACTCTTCGTCCCACTGGAAGGCCTTTCTCAACACCTTAAAGAATGGAAGGCACTTGTCCGTTACCCTAGAAACAAATCTGTTAAGTGCAGCCACTCTCCCCATAAGTCTTTGGACATCTTTGATACTCCTCGGTGTCTTCATATCAAGCAAAGCCTTGATTTTCTCAGGATTTGCCTCAATCCCTCTCTGGTTGATGATGAATCCTAGGAACTTCCCAGCTCCTACTCCGAAGATGCACTTCACGGGGTTCAGTTTCATTCTGTATGAGTCCATAATATCGAAGGTCTTCTCGAGATCTGCTACATGAGTGCAAGCTTCCAAGCTCTTCGTTAGCATATCGTCTATATACACTTCCATAGTCTTACCTATTTGCTCTTCGAACATCTTATTCACAAGGCGCTGGTATGTTGCCCCTACATTTTTCAAGCCGAAGGGCATCACTTTATAGCAGTACGTCCCTTTGTTGGTAATGAAGGCTGTCTTCTCTGAGTCTTCAGCATCCATGAAGATCTGGTTGTAGCCTGAATACGCATCCATGAAGCTCATGAGCTCATGTCCTGCTATAGCATCCACCATCTGATCTATCCGAGGTAAGGGATAGCTATCTTTTGGACAAGACCTGTTTAGGTTAGTGAAATCAACACACATTCTCCACTTCCCATTGGCCTTGGGCATGATGAATGCATTCGATAACCACTCCAGATATATGACTTCTCTTATAAACTCAGCCTCTTCTAATTTTTTAACCTCTTCCCAAATGACGTCGTACTTCTCCCTGGAGTAAACTCTTCGTCTCTGTTTGATAGGCCTAGCATCTTTGGTCACGTTGAGCTTGTGACTCATAACCTTAGGGTCGATGCCGGGAATGTCTGCGTGACTCCATGCGAAGACACTCTGCCTCCTCTTGACGAAGTTTATCATCTCTTCCTTAATTTTTGTCTTTAGGGCTTTACCGACCTGGATGTTTTTTTCCAGCTCGTCCTCATTGAGGGCGATGGATTCTACCTCTTCCGCGACCTCTCCCTTCTTCAATTTTATCTCATCTCTTGGGTCAAGCGTATCAATGCTATAGGTGGTGGTGGTCCTTTTATGGGCCTCTCTCTCTTCGGTCGATTTGAAGTAACATTCTCGCGCTATGGTCTGGTCACCTTGCACTTCCCCTACCCCATAGGGAGTCAGGAATTTTAGCATCTGATGGACCGTCGACGGCATAGCTTCAAACTCTTTAAGGGAAACTCTTACTATGATGAGGTTATAGGCCAAGAATACGTTCTTGTCCATTACAACAAAATTTATCTTCCTGGTCAACCTCTTAGGACACTCATCACCCATCCGTACGTCCATCTCATACATGCCCAAGGGGTGGACCTTTTCTCCACTGAAGCCTATCAAGGGGTGGTTATAGGGTACCAACCTTGCTCGGCTAAGACCTAGGCTCTTGAAGCAAGGCCAAAACATCACGTCTGCCGAGCTCCCCCCGTCTACGAGGATCCTCTACACCTCGCACCCATGCACCCTTGTTGTTATTACCAAAGGGTCATCATGGTGGGCTAAGATACCTTTGAAGTCGCGTCTGGAGAACCCAACTACAAGGGTGTCCATGTCTACCTTCTTCCTCTTCTGCACTGTATCGGAAGACGTTAGGTTTACAACTTCCAACTTGGCCACTGACTTGGCCTCCGCCACGTGAGCCTTCCTGTCAGCTATTTCAGAGCCACCTCCTGCAAATCCTCCGCATATGGTGTCAACACCAAACGAGATCATACCAACCCTCTTCACCGGGGTGTTGTCATCTTTCGGCGGAAGATCCGGATCGTCTTCATCATCACCTTTTGAATCATTGTCTCTTCTGGATGGGGCATTGTTACGGCATCCATCATTTCTCCTTTTCTTAGGGTCATCTCTTCCCCTTTTGGGAGCCTTTATGTCCACATACTTCCTCAAATTTCCATATTTTAACATCTTTTCAATCTCATCCTTCAAGGCGAAGCATCTGTCTGTGACGTGGCCATAGTCCTGGTGGAACTCAAAACATAGATTTTTGTTCCTCTTTTGTGGCGGAGCATTCAGTTTCTCTGGCCATCTCAGAGTCCTGTCATTCTTGATCTCGTTGAGGATGTGCTCACAGCTCACAGTCAAAGGAGTATAGTGGGCGATCTTGTCATCACCCGACCTCTTCTTTCCATCTTTCTTTCTTTGGGACCTCCCATTACTACCGCGGTTCTCATCCTCATACTTGGAGGCCATTACCTCTTCTGCATTCATGACTTTTCCTGCGGTTTCCAGGAGCTCCGCCATAGATCTAGGAGGGTCTTCCACGAGTTTCCACAATAACTTCCCTTTCTGCAGACCCCCTATGAGGGCGGTCATGGATATGTTCACTTCATAATCTTATACCTCCAGCTTCTCTTTGTTGAACCTGGCTATGTAGTCTCTTAGGCTCTGGTCCTTGCCCTGCTTGACATACAGCAGGTGAGTAGTCTTCTTTTAAGGTCTCACCCCAAAGCAGAAGTTATGGATGAATCGTTCAGCCAAGCCTTTGAAGTTCTCAATTGAGTTCTTCGGAAGAGAGGTAAACCAGCTGTGTGCTGCTCCTGTTAAGGTCCCAGAGAATGCCCTACACTTTATCTCATCGGGTATCGAGTAGATGTCTGCTGTCGATTGATACATCTCGATGTGATGTATGGGGTTGGTGCTGCCATCATACTTGGGAGACACCACATGAGGTTTGAATTTAGCGGGAGTTGGGAAGCTCACTATCCTAGCCATAAATGGAGATCCCTTTGAGTAACCCCTTTGTAATTGTTCCCTACTTTTGATGAGGTCTCCTATCTTCTCCTCAAGGCGCTGGATACAGTCATTCCACGGTCTTCTACCATCGGCTTGGCCGAGGTTGTCCCCAGTTGCCTCTAAGGGGTGGATTGAGGGTTCCCCTGCCACAGCACAACGTCGGATGTTGACCTCTTCCTGGTCCCTGCCCCTTCTTTCACAGTGTTGGCCTTGTTCTGGCCGACCCTATCTGTTTCTTCTCTGAGAGCCTGCTGCGCTCCTCGATCTCAACAATCTTTATCTTAGGTCATTCATTGGACCCAACCTCTCAAAGGCTGACCCTATGCTCAGTCGATCAAAAGCTGATCCTCGCTGTTGGGCCTCTTCAACTCTTCGACCAGCACATCCTCGGCTCTGCTGAAGAGGACGAACCGTATTGTTCGAAACCTCATATGGCTCCCAACAATCTTCTGGAGCCTCTTCCGCCTCTATATCGTCATACATGTCCTCTGGGCAAGGGTTTCCTTGCCTCCCCAGGCGTAAGCGCCTAGGGTCAGCAACATCCCTTCTCCGCTGGGGTGTAGGCTGGTCCTTCATTGGTGCCTGGGGTGGTCCCCTGGCATCAGGATGAGGCTGAACAGCCGTCGGAGTGATCATATTCGGTAAGACTCAAGGTGGCCTCATCATAGTTTGGCTGAGCTGTGCAAATTGCTCCTGCATAGCTTTTTGTGTTGCAGCCAAAGACCTCAAGGCTGCAGCTACCTCTGGCATTTCAGACTGGGGCGGCGCCTGACTGGAACTAGGCCCCCCACCTCCGGGTGGCGGAAGAGGCAGTGGTAGCTCTGGTGCCATGTGTTGCTTAGTGAAGAGCTTAAGTGTCAGGTGAGCTTAATACCTTAAAGGACCTCTTTCAATGGTGAAACAGCTCCATGCGAGGGGTGATGCCTGGTTCACCACCAGAGTCTCCGGTGAGGTTAAGCTGAAGAAGAGGAAGAGATATCTTCTTGTTCCCACAGACGGCGCCAAAATGATGATGCTGGAAACAGCACCACCCTTCAAGGTGTTTGTAAGCTCAATTCAATGTCAACAATGGCAGGATAAAGGTATATAGAAGGTATACACATATAGTAGAAGGAGATGAGGAGAAGAGGATTAACACCGGAATATACGTGGTTCAGCCAATCAGGCCTCGTCCACTGCGGAAGTGTATGATGGGTATTACTGTATGAGGGCTCCAACGGCCATGGATACAATCTCTCAAGCAATCTCTTTCTATTGTGTATTTGAACAGAGTTTTTGTTTGGGTTGCCAATTTTAGATCCTTTACAAGCTAGAGGATGACCTCAATATATAGTCCATAGGGGGTGTAATGTGCCCCCTATGCATGCAATGAGCATGTGTGTGTTAATCTAGCCAATATGGAGAAGGCATCTGTCACTGTCACATGTAGAGAATGATGACGAAATATTCTCCCCACGTGTGGGGAATGATTTGTTATAACTGATTTGTGTCCACGTGTACTTACCCATGTCAACAGGTGCTTGGCTATCGTTCTTGGTCATAACCTCGGCCTAGGAGAAGCCGAGGTTGATAAGTCTAGTGGCTCGTTCAATCCGAGATGAGCCATGAAGGTCTCGGCTTAAGTTCAGCCGAGACAATGGATAGGGGTTGGCCTGGGCCGAGGTTGATCTGGAATATGCTTGGAGCATTAACTGATATCTTGATGATGTTGACCTTAGTAGGAGGATTCTTGCGAACTCGGCCTACATCTGGCCGAGGGTGACATTCCCAGGTGTGCTGGAGTGCTGCTGACCCTTGTGATACGTGCAGTGTCCCTTTGAGAGATTGGTGGTAGTGTCGGCCTGGGCCGACCCTTCTATGGCCGAGAGTTGCTATCACGGATCCAAGGCTTTTCCAACGTCGGCTACATTCTCGGCCGAGGTTGGTGTCTCTGAGCCGAGGTGACACTTAGGGGCATATCAATCACCATGACATATGTGTGCGAGGGACATGTGGTTGGATCTAACTGGATAATTCATCCTGTACGTGCTTATTACATGCTTGAAAAGGCTATAAATACCATTCGTCTTCTTCCTTGAGGAGGATCGAATATTAAAACCTTTAGCTAAGCTCTATCCATATATACAGTAGGGAAAGAAAACTTGAGACTTGTATTCTTAGGTCCATTAGTGCCTCATTTTATAGTGAAAACACCACCAAATACCTTGAACATTAGAGTAGGCTATGACTGAACCACTTATACCATGGTGTTAGCTTCTTTGCCTCATCTCCTTCTATATTTACTTTTCGGCACTCTTATCTCCATTACTATAGATTTCTAACTTGATATCTATTCAAGTTTAAGTGGTGATATCTCTGGTATCATCAATGATAAAAAAAGTTTCCATTTCACACTGAGCCATATAGATCTACATCAACATCACTCATAACAATTTCATTAATGTACTTGAAAAGCGTGTGATTAGGGTGGGTCTGTTTGTAATGGTTTGAGCATTGTATTTGTTTTCATGTTTTCTTCATTAAATTATGTTTCCATTAACTTTTATCATTTAACCAAATTAATAAAAATTTCTTGTGTTATATTTAATTATTTTTACTAGTTCTTATTTTGTAAGTGATTTTAAATTTTTGTTGTTTAATTATTTTTTTGGTGCAATCATTTAATTTTTTTTTCCTTAGAATTAAGAGAATCTTTACAGTTAGCTTCCATGGAGAATCTCTACATATTATAAATCTCCACCAAATGAAGTACCATTATCTTGATAATAAATAACTTAATATGAAATGAGAAACAAATGTTATAAGAATGGATGCTAGAAGGATGAATTTTATGGAATTTTTTCATACGTTAATATATTCATCATAGCAATGTGATACTAGTATTATACATTTGTAATATATAACTAAAGTATGATATAGAGACATTAAAATAAATATCATCGTGATAACGTGTTGTTCATAGCCACTAGAGGTATCAGGCTTCGTATCATCATCTTGCAATCTAAGAACATTGATATTCGATGGAACCTAACACTTGCATGGGTTAAGATACAGACTAGGACACCTCCATCTATATATGTGAATGACATATGAAGTCTTAGCATTGTTATATTTCTCAAAGTTGTCCACTACAACATCCTTTTCCTCTCGAAAGAGAGGTTTTCACGATGCCCATGAATTGAAAAATCTCTCTCTTATTGTTGTAAACTATTAAGTTGTTGCGTGTAAACATCATTCAATTGAAATTGTGCGCTAATAATTTCTTTCAAGGTATATAAATATGCTAGGGGAATATACAGAGTGGTTTGAAAATAGCCAATTTTTAGTTTTTTTTAAAATTAAATATTAAACTTAAATAGAGTTACCCCAAATTACACTTTACACCAATTTAAAACCTATTGTTGTCCTAAAACACACTAACCAATTTTATCTTTATCCTTAAGTATGCATCAAGGTGATACATAGAAAGATAAAATAGATCAAACCACATAAAATAATGATGTATGAGAAAATTCACAATGGGGAATGTGGCCATCCCCGGATATATCCTCCCGGCGGCGGGAGAGGATCCCCCTGGGTCTCGCGCGTCCCTCTCGGGAGCGCTTTGGCCGGCGTCAGTGAATGGGTTGAAAAATGTAGAGAGATAGAGTCGACAATCTATTTTACTCAAAACAGACAAAAGAAAAGGGAGCCATGCCGAAGGACATCATCCAAAGACAAACTAATACATACGAAACCAAAATGATTCGAAAAGGGTCCGGAGGCTAAGTTACAAAATGGGAAGGTGTTAGGCACCCATTCCGCCCTTACGGTCTCCCATGGGTTGTTGTTATTTTCCTTTATTTACCCATGATATGTGTGATTGTGTATACGTAGTGGAGATAGGAATCATCGACGTGTATCATGGAAAGGATAAAACGAGTCATCCATAGGAATGTTCCTAAAAGTAATATTAGAAAATAGGATTTATGCGATTATCCTAGCGTCGATCATTATGAGGAAATGATAACGCATGTGAAATAATACGCCATTAAGAACAAATATATATATATATATATATATATATATATATATATATATATATATATATATATATATATATATATATATATATATATAGAGAGAGAGAGAGAGAGAGAGAGAGAGAATTTAAGAGAGTTAAGTTTAAAGTATATGGACAAATAGGAAAAAAGTAGAAAAAGGACTCGAGTCTCGGGTTTTACCCCGAGACGCCTACGTAGCCTATAGAGGAATCAAAGTCCAAGTAGTTCGTATGGAAAACGAGGGGTGGGATTTATCCCATAAATCCAATCGGGGACTTCTCTTATCTGGGTGTGTGTGTAAAAAAGTGTTTTAGTTATGAGAAAAGTGTGAGAATTCCCGTTTGGAATTTATGAGCAAATCCTCCTTTTGTGTTTTTTGGGTTTTATTTATGTAAAAATAAGAGATGTGAGATAATAATAGATAAAAAAGTGTATTAGGATATGTGAGATAAGAGAAGAAAAGTGCTAAGTAACAAAACAAACTAATGAGAATTTATGCGAATTTAAGGAGAGAGTGGAGAAAGTTGGACCTTCTTGAAGATCTTGAGCTTGATCTTGGATGTTGGAGAGCAGTCCTTGCACTTGGATGATGATGGACAGTACTTAATTCACCAAGTTTGATGAAAAAGGTGATGAAAGGTGAAGGTTGAAAAGGGATTTGGATGTGGAAATCACGCTGACTTCGAGAGGGGTTTTCTGAGCTTACTGAGAGTGATGGATATCTAATTTTTCTCCCTTTTATTTTCCCCTTTGGAATGAGGTTAGGCCCTCCTTTTTATAGGCCCAGGGCATTTCCGATCGTCATAGCCCTGGTCCTGCCAATCGATAGGTGTGTTTAGGCACACTACCTATAGACAGCTCTTGGAACCTGCCGTTTGGCAGTGTCTTTCATGTTCCTTCGGAAAATCGGTCGTAGAGCACGAACCGTTGATCTGAATGGAACATGGGGCAAACCTTTGGAAAGGTATTTTAGATGGAGACCTTTGAAAGTCCTTTGGACTACTCCCGGGTTCGAGAGTTGACTTTGTGTCAAATTTGGCTCGGAAGTGCTCGTCGGTCCTTTTGACGAGGAAACTTCGGACATAAATGGATCGTTCGTCCGTATGGTAAGTCAAAATCACGCATGGCATGGACCGTTAGAAAGGTTAGGAGATATAATTCGACTTTCCAAAGATTTTGACCTGGTTCAGGGAGTTGACTTTGGTCAATCGGGGCCTGGAAGCATTCGGTGACCTTTCGGAGTAAAATGAATCATTTGTCCGTACCGTAAGTCAGAATCATGCACGAGGAGGACCGTTGGAAAGGGGTTTTAGTGACCTTCAAAGTTTCATTCAGTCTCAGTCGAGCTAAATAGTTGACTTTGGTCAAACGGAGCCTGGGAGCGTCCGGTGACCTCCTGATCGAGTTTCGGGGGAAAACGGGTCGTTCGTCCGCACCGTAAGTCAGAATTGTGCACGGGATGGACTGTTGGAAAGGGGATTCAGTGACCTTCGAAGGTTCATTCAGTCTCATTCAAGTTGAAGAGTTTGAATTTTGGTCAAACGAAGCCTGTGAGTGCCCGATGCCCTTTAGGTTAGTATCCGGGGTATGACTTGGGTTTGTAATGTTGAAGGGAGGTGCTAGGGACCTAAGGAGAGGTTAGGGGGTATTAGAATGGGGTGTCTATAGAGCCCCTCAACGGGTGAGTTTTGAACAAATGATAGACATCGAATAGACACCACATGATGCCCTTGAAAGAGGATGACCAGAGGGTCAAGGTCGATTCTGAGGACCTAAGGATGACGATGATCGATTCTGTGGGCCAAAGCCAATTCTGAGGGATTGAAGATGAGGGTGACCGATTCGGCGGGTCGGAGTCAATTCAGTTGGCTTGAAGATGAGGGTGATCGATTCTGTGAGTCGAAGCCAATTATGAGGGCTTAAAGAGGAGGGCGACAGATTCTACAGGTCGACGCCAATTCCGTGGGCTTGAAGATGAGGGTGACCGATTCTACCGGTTGAAGCCAATTCTGAGGTCTTAGAGAGGAGGGTGACCAATTCTGAGGGTCGAAGCCAATTTTATGGGCTTGAAGATGAGGGTGAACGATTCTGCGGGTCGAAGCCAATTCTGAGGGCTTAAAGAGGAGAGTGACCGATTTTGCGGTCGAAGCCAATTCTATGGGATTGAAGATGATGGTGACCGATTCTGTGGGTTGAAGTCAATTCTACGGGCTTGAAGGAACATGTTGGTTATGGTCTTAAAGGAAGTGATGACCAAAGAAATGATGGGGCTGACCAACTCTGCGGGTCGAAGCCAATTCTGAGGGCTTAGATTGTGATGATCGATTCTGCGAGTCGAAGCCAACTCTCCGGGCTTAAGGATGAGATGACCAATTCTGTAGGTCGAAGCCAATTCCATGGGCTTTAACTCAGATGGCCAATTTTATAGGTTGAAGCCAATTCTATGGGCTTTAGGTGAGATGACCAATTTCGCGGGTCAAAGCCAATTCTACAGGCTTGAAGGATGAGATGACCAATTCTGCGGGCTTGAGGTGAGATGACCAATTCTGCAGGCTTAAGTTGTAAATGACCAATTCTACGGGCCGAAGCCAATTCTTCGGGCTTTAGTTGAGGTAACCAATACTGCGGGTCGAAGCCAATTCTGTCGGATTTAGTTGAGATGACCAATTCTCGGGGTCGAAGCCAATTCTGCAGGCTTAAGGATGAGAAGTTCTTGGGGAACTTTGCCGGGAAAATTACCTCATGATTTTGATTTGAGCTGGGGAGCATATTTCTAGGGTAAATCCTTGTGAGTTTCAGATACTTTACTTGGGGAACAGCCAATCTGATGATGGGGAAGTGATTACGCGGTCCAGGGTTTGGACGTATTTCTCGGGGAGATTTGAGACCTTTGGGAAATAGGATATGATCATGAAGTTTTGGATATTTTGGAGGTCTTCTGGGGACGTCGCCGGGGAGAGATTCACTTGGCTTTTGAGAGTTTTGCTAGGGAAATAGGGGTTCCGCTTAAGGAAGTGCGAAATTTTCTTGGTGAAAATGCTCTAAATCATTTCTAGGATTTCTAAGAAATTTCTGAGGATTTTTTAGGGTTTTCTGGGAATTTTTATATGAAAGTTTAAGTGAGGTGCCGGTCGGCATGGTGTGGAGGGTGGTATCATCAGTAGGTTTTGGGAGGTTGGTGTCTGTGCTGGACAAGACGCCTCGTTCGATGATGATTTTATGCGCTCTTGGGGAGAGGTGGTGGGGTACTACCCACACCTATCATTTTGGCTTTGGGGAGATGACTGTGACTCCCATAGATTGGAAACAACTACTGGGGATGGATTATGATGGGGAGCAGATAGGGGTGGATCGCTCTTTGCGGGTGAGGTCAGAGGTGGTGTGCGCGGCAGTTGATGATGTGGGGAGGATAGTGTCTAGGGACTCTATCCATCTGTCACTGTTAAATGATGTTTTATTGGGTAGAGTGATTGATGTGGAGGACGGGGTGCAGGTGAGGCAGATGGCCCAATTGTTCATTTTGCTGGTGTTGGGGGGATCTCTGGTGGCGTCAAGCGACAACATTCTCCAGTTATGGTTTTTACCATACCTCAGGATGTTTTCGAACATCCTTCTCTATGATTGGGGGAGCCTGACTTTGGCGACTCTTTATTTTTCCTTGGATGCATTCAGCTGGGGTTGACGTCAGTCTTTCACTAGAGCTATGCATCTTGTTGAGGTATTCTTTAATTTTGTGCATTTTCCATTCATGCATTCACATTTTTCTTACGCGTCTCTTTTTAATTGCGATTTTTTTTTTGTCTTTAGCACACATGGTTCTATGAGGTGATCGGGTGTAATACCCATCTGATTTCTTTAAAGGACGAGATCGTTGGGGATTTTTGATGGTTTCATCGGTGGCAGAAGGACAATCGGCAATCGAGGAAGTCTCTCTCTTTGGAGGCGATGCGTCAGGTCTTGAATGGCCTGACCAGCGGAAGGGTAAGACTTCTTTCTTCTTCAATCTTGGTCTTTGTGTACTCTGATTCTGCATTGACTTGTACCTGCTGGGGATTTTTTAGGTGACCTTTTACCCTTGGGGGACAACTGTTTAGGACACTGGGTGACTAGAGTAAATAGGCAGATGAGGCATTTACTGGCGCTTGAGTTTGGCCATACTTGGTATCTTGGGAAGAGGGTGGTCCGACAGATTGCTGAGGGAGAGGTGGTGGTGAGACCTGCGAGGCCCCCTATGTCTATAAGGTGAGAGCGGCTATTATCGGAGGATATGAGGATTGCGACTATCATTGGTGAGTCCTACGTGTTGTACACCGATACAACTATGCCGTATGATTATATGGATTTTGTGACGAGCTGGCTGATGGCACCCAGCATATATGATGCACTGCCCTTCCCTCCTGCGGGTTCGCTTCGGTTAGTAGGGTCCTCCCACAGCGGTGGCGGTCCTTCTACATCTGCGGCAGCAGTGACTTCAGAGGTTCCCTTTATGCGGATGTATACTCCTTGTTACAACATCCGGCGGGCCGATGGAGGGATGGTGCCTATGCTGCATCATCCTCATCCAATGGTCCCGGTGGAGTTGGGCTTGACAGAGGAGGTCCTTCTTCCTGAGGTATATATTTATTCTCTTCTTCTTTGGTTTCTTTTGATCTTTTCTACTTCGATACTGATTCTGCCTTTTCTTGCAGCATGTCCGGGTGTCCACTACTTGGCTGAGGGACATTAGGGAGTGGATATCTTCGTCGACTACCCATATTCGGGACGAGGTTCCTATTCCTTATTGCTTGGTGTCGTCTGCCTCATTCGGGGAGGAGTCTGGGTCAAGTAGAGGTGGTGTGTCATCTCGTCGTCGGGGAAAGAGAGCGCGTCGCAGGGGTGGAAGCTCTTAGGAGAGAGAGGGGAAAGTGCAAGTGACAGAGAGAGAATGTGGGTTTGGGATGAGTCCCCTTTGTTTTTTGCTTTTCTTTATTTTTCGACAAAATGATGTAACACAGAAACATATCTATGAAATGCAATGAAGTTTTTTTATTATCTTATGTTACTGATGAATGAATGCATGCACATGCGCTTTTTACTTTGCTGCTGAGACCGTAAAAAGAAATATTTATAGGATTTTGAAAGAATGATTCAAAATGAGAATTTATATAAAGATGAAAAAGGGATTTTTGAAATTCTGTTTGAGAATATCAATTTATTTTGAGTTTTCTAAATTTTGACGAAAGAGGAAAAAGAAAAATTTCCAAAAGTAGTGGGTTGCCGATCGGCAAGCACCTTGTCCAGTCTATCAGCATGTCAGTCTAGTCCCATCAATTCAAAGCTTTGATTGGTACCCTCTTCAGCCTTTGGTACCTTGTGGGGCGGGATTTCCTCCGATTTTGCCAGGGGTTATGTCTTTTATGGGGGTTTTTAAGTATAAAAAGGGGTAAGGGTGGAGTGTTTTCATCCCACATTCACATTCTCCTTCTCTTATTCTGTGAGATGGATCTCCCTGGTAGTGTTGAGTTTGCCAACTACCTCGATAATTTGGAGGCGATGTGCCCCTATAACGTCAACTGCGATGTTTAAAAAATGCTTCGAGTTTCTTTATGGCATAATCGACCCATAGAGTGGAACATTCTGATGGCAGCGGTACAATTCTGGTACCCTGAAGACCATGTATTCCGCTTTGGCTTGGAAGAAGTATGTCCGACTTATAAGGAATTTTCTTCCATGTTAGTGATAAATCTCAGCATTACTGCAGCTCTGCCTGAGTTTTCTCAGTCTCCCTAGGAGTTGTTGCATGGACTTCTCTGCATCTCGCCCTCGGTGGGTAGATCCTTGGTTACGGTAGGAACGATTTCTCTTCCAGTAGTGCTACGGTCCGTCCATTTGCGGGAGGTTGGTGATGCTGGATATGCTGGAGCTATCGTTCTAGGCTTGGTTTCAAAATTGATGCTGGTGACTGGGGAGCTGCTGGTGGACCCACAACTTGCAGCTATTACCTCATGGATTCCCTACCGTCGTAATCCTGTGGTGGTCATACTAGTGGAGACTTTAAATGGTCTGGATGCCTGACCAGAAGGTCGTTCTGACTTTCTGAGGGGGAGCCCTATGATGCTGTTCATGTGGTTGTCTAAAAGATTCCGTCTGGTGACTCATCTGGAATACCCTTTGTCGGCTGTGCCTAACTTCTCTTCGCGCCATTTCATCAGCGTGGGCTTGGATATTGAAAGTTGGGAGAACTGGTTTAAAGCATGGGGCTCTAAATCTGTATTGGCCAGTACCTTGGTGGGGATAACTGCTGCTTATTCTGGAACTAGGAGAATACCCGTATATCCTGCTGGTTGGTCTCAGATAGACCTCTATCTATTTCCCTTGGCGGCTTCTTCGCCAATTTGGCTGGGAGCAGATCGTGTCACCTCGGACACTAGACTTCTTTCTGGTAGAAGATCTGACAGAGCGTCTGCGTATACGACTTGGATCTTTATGAGAGAGTCAAAGTTCGTCGACCCATCCCTCTCAGTGTGTTGGGAGAGTTTGGTACATCCCTGGGGATTATATGAAGTGGTTGTGGGTGAGAGTAGTTATCAAGATGTTGGAAGTGGATACTGGACAAAGATGGCTTGCCTTATCTGATAGCATGGAGGGAGGTGTGGTAGTTTTTCCGAGGCAGGTTCGAGCTTATCGATCTATGAAGCGTCTACAACACTCCATTCTGGCAGGGGAAGCTTGAGAGCCCCAGGATGTAGATGATGATGAGGAAGCGGGATCCTTTGGTAGTTGTGGGTAGGACTCTTGGAGAGTTTGTTTTGTAATGGGGAATAAATTTGGGAATTTATTTGGCTTTTTAGGAAGGTAAGGGGGAAGGGAGTTATCCGTTCTATTTGTTATGTAATTGTACTGTAATTTCTTATTAATGAAATAAACAAGTTTTTGATCATCTAGTGGTGCCTTTGATGAACTTTGTATTTTTTGAATTATCTATACTGATCACTAAGGCATGTATAATCCTTTTGTTCAAGTATATGTTAAAGTGAACTGTCATTCTCGGAGATAAGAAAATAATAGTTTTTTGTGAAAAAAGAAGGGGTCGTACTCATGTAAGACATATGTGCTGCCTACGTATGTCTGGGGGTTTTTGAAATTTTTTAATTTTTATGAGAATGATTTTTGCAGAGGATCAGACCCACGTGGTTCTAGGTAGAGGGAAATGAAGAGATTCTTTTTTTTAGAATAGAAGGGAGATGAGAAGAGTCGTAGCGCGACGAGATTTTGGACTAGGGGTAGAACTTCTTGAGGTGATTCAGGTTGACTGGATGAGACATCTCTTCTCTATCAAGGTCGGTGATCATGGCGGCACCGCCAGATAAGATCTTCTTGACAATGTATGGGCCGCTCCAATTGGGCTTGAATTTCCCTCTAGGGTCCCAGATGGGCTATACTATTCTTTCAGGGATAAATCCCATTCTCAAACGCCGCGGTCCTTAACTATCTTATTAAATGAATGTGCAATTCAGCGATGGTACCCTTATATGTGGTATAGAGCTTTCAATATCCTTTCATCTAGGAGGGTCAGCTCGTCAAGACATCTTTGGTGCCAGTCTTCTTCGCTGACCTTGCTTTCAAGCATGACACGCAGCAAAGGTATTTCCAGCTCCATAGGTAGGACTGCATCCATGCCATAGACTAGGGAGTAAGCCTTAGCCCCAGTAGAGGTTCGGATTGAGGTTCGGTAGCCCCAGGGGGGGTAAGGGATTCGGTCGGCCCAATCTCGATAGCTTTTGGTCATCTTCCTGATGATGGATTTGAGGTTCTTGTTGGCTTTTTCGACCGCACCATTGGTATGAGGTCGGTAGGGAGAAGATTTGTGTCTCTGGATCCCATACTCATTGACCACTTCTATGACCTCTGCCTCCAAATGCGACCCGTTATCTGACACTAGCTCGTACGAGACCCCATATTGGAAGATGATGTTTTTCTTGATGAATTTGGCCACTTTCTTAGCGTTCAGGACTGTGTATGACTCAGCTTCGACCCATTTGGTGAAGTAATTAATGGCAACCAAGATGAACTCATGCCCATTAGAGGCCTTGGATATAACCTTCCCTATAATGTCGATGCCCCAGGTGGAGAACGGCCAGGGAGAAGTCATGTTGTATAATTCTCGCGGAGGCAGGTGTTAAAGGTTGGAGCACTGTTGGCATTTACGGCATCTCCGAACATAGGCGGTGTAATCCTGGATCATGGTGGTCTAGCAGTAGCCTTATCGGATGATCTTCTTGGAAAGCATGTGACCGTTCATATGGGTTTCGCATTCCCCGCTGTGGATTCTTTGTATCACCTCTTGAATGCCAGCCCCTATGATGCAGTGTAGATGGGTTCCATCGAAGTTTCTCTTGAACGGTGCTTTGTGATAGATGATGTACTGGGCAGCCAGTCTTTGGAGGGTTTCTCGGCCTTTCTTGTTGGAACCCTCGGTATACTTACTGTTCTCGAGGAGGTGCCAAATATCATAATACCAGCATTTGGCTAGCTGGGGATATTCTTTGGTGATGAGCTTAATGTGGTAGCAGTGGGTTGGTTTATCTTATTTTTGGATCCGAAATGGTCCCATTGTTATCCCTTCGGGCATGTTGACCATGGAGGATAAGGTATCAAGGGCATCGACTAGGTTATTCTTTCCTCGAGGTAGGTAGTGGAAGGTGATGTCTTGGAATTGAGAGGCTAGTTCTTCTAAGTGGGGATGGAAGGGTTGGAGCTTCTCGTCCTTGACTTTCCATTTTTTGATCACTTGACCAATGATGAGGGCAGAATCCCCGCAGACATCTAGGCATTGAATTCCTTTCTTGAGGGTAACTTTGAGGCCTACCGTACATGCCTCGTATTTAGTCATGTTGTTTCTGCAGGGAAAATCCAATTTGATGGTGATAATAGTGTAGGAGCCATCTAGGGCGATCAAGTATCCCAATGCCATATCCTTTTTTATTGGCAGTGCCATTAAAGAACATTTTTCCATCGAAGGTTGTCTTGAGCAGCATATAAGATGTTTTTATCTGGGAATTCGGAGATCCAGTCATCAACTTCTTCCATGGGGTAATCAGCGAGATAGTCAGAGATGTATCTTGCTTTCATGGCTTTCTGTGTGACGTATACGATATCAAACTTGGCTAAAAGCATCAACCATCGAGCCATTAGATTGGATAAGGCGGGTTTCTCAAGCAGGTACTTGATTGGGTTCCATTTGGGATACAAGTTCAATGGGGAAGGCGAGCATGTAGTGTCGCAACTTTTGGGTGACCCAAATAAGCACGACGCATGCTTTTTCCAAAGCAGTGTAGTTGACTTCATACTTGGCCAATTTGTGACTAGCATAATAGATGGATCTTTCTTTACGGGACTCCTCAAGGTATTGAGCTAGCAAAGTCCCAGCTGCAGTGTCAATTATGGTTAGGTATAGGAGCAAGGGGAGACTAGGCTGTGGTGGCATGAGTACCGGAGGTTGAGTAAGGTATTATTTGATTCGGTCAAAAGCTTCTTGGTAGGCCTCGTTCCAAACCTTGGTTGAATCTTTTCGGAGGAGTTTGAAAATTGGTTCACAAATGGAGGTGAGCTGGCTGATGTATCGTAGTTTCCCAAGGAAACCTCAGACTTCTTTCTCCGTTAGGGGAGGTGGCATCTCAATTATGGCTTTTAGCTTGGTAGGATATGCTTCTATCCCTTTTTCACTGACCATGAATCCCAAGAGTTTTCCCTTTATAATGCCGAAGACACATTTCTATGGATTAAGTCTCATCTGATACCGTCGCAGTCGTTCGAAGAACTTTCGGATAGTGGAAACATGACCTTCTCTAGTTTTGGATTTGATAATCATATCATCCACAGAGACCTCGACTTCTTAGTAACTTAGATCATGCAGGATGGTCGTGGAAGCCCTCTGGTAGGTAGCCCCAGCATTCTTGAGACCAAATGGCATAACAGTGTAGCGAAAGGTTCCCCATGGGGTGATGAATGCAGTTTTTTCTTGATGATCCGAGTGTATTTTTATTTGGTTGTATTTGTCGAACCCATCGACGAATGATTTGAGAGCATGACTAGTTGTGTTGTCCACAATAATGTCAATATTGGGTAACGGGTAATCCTCCTTTGGAGAGGCTATGTTCAAATCCCGATAGTCTACACACATTCTAACTTTCCCTCCTGATTTTGGCATAGGCACTATGTTGGCTATCCATGTGGGATATTCGATCACACGAATGAAACCCACGTTCAGCTCTTTGAACACCTCTTATTTGACTTTGAGCGACCATTCGGTGCAGATCTTTCTCAACTTTTGTTTAATTAGCTTGTAATCTGGAAGAGTTGGGATCTTATGTTGAGCTATTTCGGGATCAATGCCAGGCATATAGTCGTAGGACCATACAAAGACATCCACGAATTCCTTCAGGAATTCTTCGAGTTGTGCGCGCTCATGCTCGTCAAGGGTAGCCCCTATCATAATCTCGCATAGTTGACTTCTAAAACTGAGTTTAATGATAACAGTCTTTTATTCATTAACTTGAACGCGGTTATGTTGTTTGTTATTAACCTTATTTAGATCAGTTAAGAATTGTTCATTTGCAAAATCATCATCATCAAAAGTTTGATTAGAATCTAAACAATTAATGTAAGGCACAACAAGATACTCAAAATCTTCGTTTATTTCATTGATAGGAAAAATAACATTGAGAACCTCATCAAAGGAGGTCTCGATTACATTTGAGCAAGGATAGACAAAGAAGAGGAAATTGGATAAACATTGGGGCTAGGTGGGATTTCAACAGGTAGAACAGGAGCATCATGCCAATTGAGGAGAGGTGTATCATCAGCTATAATCAGGTGGGATGGATCCAGGGATGTAGTGCTTGAATGAACCATGCAGAGTGTCAGCCCCAGTGTCTGTAAGTTGAAGGAATCCTCAGAGTTGCTTTCCTCAGTCTCTTAGATATCTTTGATGATTGATTGTACATGGTGTTGGTAACTTTTGGACCATGAGTAGCTCTCTTGGAAAAAGATCTCCATTCCGAGTTTTATCTTTTTGTCTGTATGATCATATCATGGTTCCGAAAAGCCGCAAAAAGGGAAGTCCTCACCCTCTATGATGAAACGTCCATTCAAGGAGTCACCTGAGATAGTCTGGATGCGATCTAGTCTTCTCTTTGGTCGAGACTTGCGGATCATTCTGAACTCTTGTTCCGATGGTTGATACCCAAAACCACAAGGAGGGAAAGTTTTTTGTAGTTCAATGGGCTCAAGTATCCCTTGTTGTCTTTGTCCTAGCCCCAGTCCGAGCATTAAGTGCATGTTTCTGAACATCTGAATCACATTGACATTGCCATGAGGGTCGTATTCTGGACAAACCCTTTCTTTGAAATAGACCCCTGCCGGGAGTAGGAGTGGCTCAACTTGGAATCCGGATAGGAGCATACCCATGTTGTAACTCAAGGATTGGATTGTTGGTGCTTGAACCATCGATATTATCGTCGTCGGTCAAAATCGTAATGACTCGTCCGCCGGTGAGGAACTCCAATTTCTGAGGGAGTGAGGAAGATACACCTTTGATACTGTGGAGACAAGGTCGTCCGAGTAACAGGTTGAAATAAGCTGGAATGTCAATAACTTGAAATTCAACGACGGGGTTTATAGAGCCAGCCCATATTACAAGTTTTATGGATCCCATCACCTCCCGACATGTATTATCGTAGGCACGCAGAGCAGCGGAAGTTGGAGAGAGGTCAATTTCTTTCAGTCCTAAGCATTTGAAGTTTCTTAATGGACAGACATTCAAGGCGGATCCATTATCGACAAGAGAGAGTGGTACGATTTTCCCCATAACTTCGATGGAGATGTTGAGTGCATGATTGTGGTTTGGCCCAATTCTGGGGATTTCTTCTTCGAATAAGGATAGCATTCAGGTAGAGGTCAAGGATCCGACAAAATTTATTGTTTCTTCTGGTGTAGTAGAGGGAGGAACTATGGGTCCATTCAACAACATGATCAAAACATTTATGTGCAGCTGGGAAGACATGAAAAGCTCCCATAGGGTTATTCTGCCACTTTGTTTTTTTCTCCGAGGAGCTCCTCAAATGATATCATGCCACACAAGTTGGCTACTGGGTTAGTTTTCTCTGAAGCTTGTTCTTCATTCGAATCTTCGAATTCTTTCGCCCATCCGGTGGAAACAATTATGTCTTTCCATGTACAGTCGGTGCATTTCACAACTTCAATGGATTCTTCATACATGTCTTCCCATTCTATGGGGGATATGTGAGGGTGAGGGGACCAGGCGCCCTTAAAATTTTAGAGCATCAAGTAACTCGGTCATACTGCAGATGTTATTGGTTTGCGTGATTAATTCTGTCATGATCTGGACGATGTCATCTAGGCTAACTTCATTGGTGGGTACCACCCAATTGTCTGACTCTCGGGACCATTTCTGTTCTTCCAAGAACAGCGTACTGAACCTTTGGAGATCAATGATCATCCGTGAGGGAAATTTCAGCCCGAATTCTGGGAGTTGGTTTAACACTTCTGATAATTCCATACCTCCATTTTAAGAATGGGTACGGACAACGATGCATGTTCTGGTAAGGAGTGATAGTGCCTAATCAACAAGGCTAGTAGGATGTAGGAGGAAATATGGGCAGGTTTGGAGAGGTTTGAGACAGTGTATTGGTGTGATTTGAGTTGAGGGATCAAATTTTGGGTTCTCTTCTAGGAAGATAGCATTGGTATTGGGCGTGAACTGTCCAGACACTTTCTTTGGTTCAACTTCTATTTTGGCGAGACCTTCCTTGATTTCTACTCCTGCTTCTCTGAGAGCTCGAAAGTGTGGATAGTATTGTCCTCCCATTGTTGCTCGGACATGGGGCAAGAAGTTCTTCTTCACTATGCTGACTCGTTCTTCCTCGGAACGCCGATTGGTCGTGGTAGTTGATTTTTCCCTCCATCGGGCTATGAAATTACTGACTGATTCCCCAGAGTTCTGTTTGAGCATCTCTAAATCACGGCGGGTGACCTCAAGCTCTTCGTTATATTTGTACTGCGACATGAATTCACGGGCTACATTTTCCCAGCTATGGATTCTGGACTCCTCGAGAGATAAAAACCATTGGAGGGCGCTATCCTTAAAAGTTTGCTGAAACAATTGGGCCATCACTTCTTCTGAAGCCCTTAGGAGAGTTATGGAACGGTGATAACTGTGCAGATGAACAATCGGTGGTCCACTTCCTCCGAATTTCTCGATATTCGGCATCTGGAACTTCTCGGGTAACCTTGCCTTAGGATAAAGAGACATGTGAGTGTAGTCCATGTAATTTCCGTAGATTCTGACTTGGTAGAACTTCTTAGTTAACATCTTGATATCTTCTTTGACCTTGTTTAATTCTTCCTCTTTCGTATCAATGATCATAGGCAAGTTATCCCTAGGCTGGACAAGGTTTGGCATAGGAAGCTGGGCAGGCAGCGACCCATTAACAGGAGGGACGCGGGGAGCATGCTGACATTCTTCAGGAACCCAGATTGTCTTGGGTGGATCCATAGTGCGAGGGAATAGGGCCTCGGGCTTTTGAGGAACAAGAACCTGGTTTTCGTTGCATCTCCAGGACCTCAGTCTGAAGGTTGTCAATCTTGGACACGAGCTGAGCTAAAACTGCCGTCAGATCTGGCTGCTCAACTGGTGTTTGATCTGTGTTCTTCATGAAAAGAGGATAGATACCAGACTCAAAAGAGGTAGCAGGGGAACTGACAGAACTCCGGGGTGGCTTGACTGAAGATCGAAGCCAAAAAGGAGCCAGGCCAAGGGCATGCGATTGACCTGAGAGGGCATAAAACTAGATTTATTTTTGACAAAAAAGAGGATGAAAATATTTTTGACATTTTTTTTAGATTGAAAGACAAAATATTTTTGGATTTTTGGTAAAGAAAGGAGAAATGTTTTATGATTTTTGATAAAGAAAGGAGAAGTGTTTTTGGAAGACTGGTCTCAGCATGATTATTATTATTATTATTATTATTATTATTATTATTATTATTATTATTATTATTATTATTATTATTATTATTATTATTATTATTATTATTATTATTATTATTATTATGTTCTCACTTGTATTAAATTTTCCTAAATGCAAAATGAAATATCGGACGGGACCCGAACCTGGAAAAGTTGGGTTTGTAACATATGCAAAGCTATGGATGGACTTGTAACCAGGCTCAAGGGCAGGGTCCTATTTTAAAAATGAGCGAAAATTTGGGCGTCAGGCCGACTCAGAATTTTGGCAGAGTTTTGGGTCGAAACCGGTAATCTAACATGTGTGTCCTAGGCTTGACACCTATATGCGGGTATGCAGTTTGGTTGGGTGAATTGGAAAGGAGTCCTCCCTTTGGCGTGGCTTCCAAGATATATGTCTTTCTTTTAAGGGAAATTAGTACATGTGGATAAGCCAACTTGATATGCCTGAGTGTACGTGAATTACCTCAGTATATGCCTCGTGGGGACGGTTCGTGTGAGAGCGAATTCGATATACTCAGCATACGTGAATGAGCTCCCTACGATATACCTCCCGTCATGACTTCGGTCAAGCAGTACGATGAAGGGGAACCATTCGATATACGTCGAAGGTACTTGGCCAATGGAAGCTGAGAGTCATATTGCTTAGTCTAACTGCGCCCTGTCGGACCAACGCCCATCACAAAGTGACCCTCCAGTTACTGGACAAAATTTGGTCAATCACAATGCTCTTTGGTGATATCGTGTGAATCATGCATGATCTTCTTATTAGTATCTTATGATGAGAGTATCTTTCTTAATCATGCCCAACAGGGAGCAAAGTATGAGTACCAATGGTATACCAAGTATGGGTGATGCGTGCAACATGAGGATATATGTGATCCTAGGTGCACATGGTGTGAAGTGTACATGGAGAATTCTCTACAAGTGTGTGAATACAAGCATAAGCATGAGGTACAGATGAATAGTAAAGGGGAAAATAGGGGGATACATAAGAAATTAAAATACCCATCTAAATGGAGTCTAGCCCTCACAAATAAGATTCCCTAGCGGAGTCGTCACTGTGGCCATCCCCGGATATATCCACCTCCACGGTGGGAGAGGATCCCTCTGGGTCTCGGGCGTCCTTCTCGGGAGCGCTTCGACCGACGTCAGTGAATGAGGTGAAAAATGTAGAGAGATAGAGTCGCGAGTCTATTTTACTCAAAATAGATAAAAGAAAAGGGAGCCATCCCGAAGGACATCATCCAAAGACATACTGATACATACGAAACCAAAATGATTCGAAAAGGGTCCGGAGGCTAAGTTACGAAATGGGAAGGTGTTAGGCACCCATTCCGCCCTTACAACCTCTCATGGGTTGTTGCTATTTTACTTTATTTTCCCGTGACATGTGTGCATGTGTATACGTAGTGGAGATATGAATCATCGACTTGTATCATTGAAGGGATAAAGCGAGTCATCCATAGGAATGTTACTAAAAGTAATATTAGAAAATAGGATTTATGCGATTATCCTAGCATCGATCATTATGAGGGAATGATAACGCGTGTGGAGTAATACGCCATTAAGAACCAATATATATATATATACACACACACACATACCTATATATGTATATATATATATATATATATATATATATATATACACACACATACATATATATAAATACATAGAATTTGAGAGAGTTAAGTCTAAAGAATATAAAAAAATAGGAAAAAAGTAGAAAAAGGACTCGAGTCTCGGGTTTTACCCCGAGACGCCTACGTAGCCTATAGAGGCATCAACGTCCAAGTAGTTCGTATGCAAAACTAGGGGTGGAATTTATCCCATAAATCGAATCGGGGACTTGTTTTATATGTGTGTGTGTGTAAAAAAGTGTTTTGTTGTGAGAATTCTCGTTTGGAATTTATGAGCAAATCCTCTTTTTATTTTTCTTGGGTTTTATTTATATGAAAATAAGAGACGTGCGATAATAATAGATAAAAAAGTATATTAGGATATGTGAGATAATAGAATAAAAGTGCTAAGAAACAAAAAAAAACTAATGAGAATTTAGGCGAATTTAAGTAGAGAGTGGAGAAAGTTGGACCTTCTTGAAGATCTTGAGCTTGATCTTGGATGTTGGAGAGAAGTCCTTTCACTTGGATGATGATGGAGATTACTTAATTAACTAAGTTTGATGAAAAAGGTGAAGAGAGGTAAAGGTTGAAAAGGGATTTGGATGTGGAAATCACGCGGACTTCGAGAGGGGTTTTCTGATCTTGCTGAGAGTGATAGATATATGATTTTATCCCTTTTCTTTTCCCCTCTGGAATGAGGTTAGTCCCTCATTTTTATAGGCCAAAGGAATTGCCGATCGGCATAGCCCTGGCCCCGCCAATCGGTAGGTGTGTTTAGGCACACTGCCGATATGCAGGGCTTGGAACTTGCCGTTTGGCAGTGTTTTTTAGTTTCCTTCGGAAAATCGGTCGTAGAGAACGAACCATTGATCCAAATCGCGCATGGGGAAAACCTTTGGAAAATTATTTCAAATACCTTCAAAAGTCCTTGGACTGCTCCCAGGTTCGGGAGTTGACATTGGGTCAAATTTGGCTCGGAAGCGCTCGTCGGTCCTTTGGACGAGGATACTTCGGACGCAAACGGATCGTTCGTCTGCATGGTGGAATCGTGCATGGGGTTGACCGTTAGAAAGTTTAGGATATTGACTTCAAAATTCGAAAGAGTTTTGACCTGGTTCATGGAGTTGAATTTGGTCAACCGGGGCTTGGAAGTGTTCGGTGACCTTTTGGAGTAAATCGGATCGTTCGTCTATACCGTAAGTCAGAATCTCACACGGGGTAGACCATTGGAAAGGGGGTTCAGTGCCCTTAGAAGGTTCATTCAGTCTCGATCAAGATGAAGAGTTGACTTTGGTCAAACAGAGCCTAGGAGCGTCTGCTGAACTCCTGATCGAGTTTCGGGGGAAAAGACGGACCGTTGGAAAGGGGATTCAGTGCCCTTTGAAGATTCATTCACTCTCGTTCGAGCTGAAGAGTTTAACTTTGGGTCAAACGGAGCCGGGGAGTGCCCGATAGCCTTTAGGTCAGTATCCGGGGTATCACTTGGGTTTGCAATGATGAAGGGAGGTTCTAGGGACCTAAGGAGAGGTTAGTGGGTATTAGAATGGGGTGTCTACAAGGAAAACCTCGAATGGTTGTAACAACCCGTAAAATCCCGTATCCCTTTTTATCTTATATACCTTAAAACTTTACTATTGAAAGAATCCTTACACCAAATAACTTATCTAAAAAATATATAAATCATGCCCTATCAATACACGTGTTTCAAGAAACTTAAAGATGAGTTAAATATCTCAAAATAACCCTTAGAAACATTATTATTACCATAGTAACCCATGAGTCTCAAGATTTCTAAAATACCGTAATAAATTCGAATATCCTTATTTAAAATCATATACTACACTTACAATCCAACCTCAATCACCAAACATACGCATATTACTTAGACTTCACAAAATTATTGTAAACCATCCAAAAAAGTTTGAGAAATTATAAAATAACCCCTAAGCTTTTAAAAACATGTATAAATATCCTTAAAATGACCCGATAAACTACCCAAGGACCAAAACAAAATTCCCAAAATTTACCAAAACCAAAGCCTAGTAAGCGCCTTGTACCGCATGCATTTATATGGTAACCACATCCCATCACATGTTACCTATATACAAAACCAAAAAAATCTTGGTTGATATCAACCACCACCTACACCAATCAACTCATCTCACCGAGTAGTGTAAAACCCCCCCACACTACACAATAAAAATGTACCTCTCCACGGTTAAAAACCCAGAGCAAAGTTGAGGTAAATTGGTATATCTATCATTTTATGTAGGAATTCTATTTTTTAATTTGGTTAAGTTTATGTAAATTCATATCTTATATTTATGGTTTTACATTGAAATTCTAACATAAGAATGACACTGAAAAGTCCTGAGTAACAAAAATCACCATAGAAGCTTGAGCTTAAATGGTGGAATCTGTAATTTCAAAGATGAATGCAACTATGTAAAATAATTAAAATTAATTACTAATAATTATACAAATTACCCCACATAATTTTCATTTTTAAATAAATTACATATAAACCTCCAGATTTACTTAGGTCCTTATTTATTTACCATAACCTAAACATTTACTATATACATGATTTCAAAAAAGTAGGTGAATTATATTTCAATATTATTTCGAGCTTATACTTTGAATTACTAGAATTGTTTATATCAATATGTGATAGCCCCCGAACACTTGTTCTCATTTATGAACTCTTTTATGTAGTTCAAAAATCCCGTTAAATATTAATTCAAATATTTATCTGAGAAATCCATAACCTTATGACTTCATGCAACTAATAATTTTAGTAAAATAATGATTTCATAAACACGAGATGATTTCATTAAAACCCAAGTATCAGACATTATAATTCGGGGAATATACTGTCATTATACCCACGGGAGTGTTACTTGGCATGTAAGACTCAACATTCAAGTGCCTATATTTTCTTACTATATGGATGCCACTCTTCGGAGTTGGGCTCAACAGTGTCACTTTATCTCCAAAGGTTTTGGATTGATTATATCTCCAAAGCTTTTGAACTAATTACTCTCCAAATATTTTGGATGAATGTTATTATAAGTGTATTGATATGAATTTGAAGCCTATAAAACCAATAACTATGGGTTATCCTATTATAGAAAATCCTGAACCCTTATTATTATGATTATATATTACTTATCTAGTAATAACCATCATATTTTCCTTACAAATATCAATAGATTCCATTATTCCATGCTTTATTTTCATCAATATTTTATATTTCTCTATACTGCTTTAATTACGATATATTACACGTGCTTTATTTCATTATTCTATCAAACCTCTAAATTATAAACTTGTTATAGAAGTAGAATTATATACTTGGCCACATTTTTGTTATTCATTTCCCTTCTAGATGGAAAGTGAACCCGAAGAAGGAGAGCAACCCGCCTCCATCGACTTTTATTCTTTTTTACCAAGGAAAACATTTTTCAGTTACGTACGCATGGTAGGTAACTAGAAAATATGATAATATAGAATGGAATACATTAACTATTACTTATCAGTTTATGTAACCATAATAGTACCCCGTTACTTTTGTTATATGAGATCTCGAATAACGTAATAAGGTGCAATTGCATCCTGTTTGAATAAAGTTTCATTTTTTCACCTGAAACTTTATTTTTATCATCATTATATTCTATTATTATCACCATATACAGAATATCGGGTGTGATAACGATGTAGACACACAAATTCACTATGTATGGAATTACAAGGATACGATAGTAAACTTACAACATAGACTCTATGCCCTCGCAAACCTTGACACTCTTCATTCCTCAACCTCTGTACAAATGACACACAGGGGTCTATCCGCGCAATTGTTGTGGTGTGTGAGCCTTGACACACCTCGATGTCCACCGATAAGTCTAAGTAACCGTCTACGAATCTGGAACACAGGCGCCCCACTTCTTCATGATAAGACCACAAACACGGAATCCACCATGTGTAAACAACAAACACAGAGTGCACCATATGAAACATACTCAACAACAATGATGATGAGTAAAACGTTGATGCCAAATGAGATCTTAAAGCATAAAAAATATTGATACTTGGATCTTAAGGAGTTCGGGTAAAGCTAGGGATTGGGAGATTTTGTATATGTATATAAAAAAAAATTCTCCAAAAGTCAACATTAAAAGATGATGCCAATACCCCTTTATATAGAAAACACATTTTTCGAGGTGACACATTTTTTAAGGACTCATTCGAATGAAAATAGGAGTTTGTTCGAATGAAACTATATATCTCATTCGATGAAACTTCATATCTCATTCAAACGAACAACTCATCTTGTTTGAACTAACATCTAACGAGATTGAAATGAAATTTATTCTGCTAATAGAGAATCTTCGCTCGATGCTCATTTTAAAGTTTTTTGTAATGAACAGCGCATTCTCATCCGAACAAAGAAATTCTTTGAAAATATTTTAAGAATAGCCCTCAAACTGTTTATATAAACTGACACCCAATATTATGTTCCAAGGATCAAAATATATACACATTCCTACCAGAAATATCCTCGATGCTTGAAGATGAAACACGACACAAAAAATGGCACAATAAATGCAATCTCTTTGACGCTATGTCTTTAAAACGTCATGTCATAGGCTTTAAAGGTCAACACAATCAAGTCCTAGCCTATGAATCAAAGGTTTTGTCAAAATAGGTAATAAGCTGAAGTACATACAAACTGATTTTGTCGAACATTTATCCTTACAAATCTCCCGCTTTGTCTATTTCAGGACAAAACACAAAATAAAAACCTATGGGCCGTCAAGCTCATATAAAATACTCAAAATAAAACCCGAAATGGAAAAAGTACAGACTTGAAAGACATATACTCTAAGAAGCTTTGTACTCTTATAAAATTTTCCCCATGTTGTAAACCTGCTGACTTAAACACACTTTCAAATGAAAAGAGAATATATATAAACAGTATAGATCTGTATATGAATTAACCCCCTGTTGATACCCAAAAATATTCGTCTATGAGGACCAATCAGAAATGAACACTTTTCCTCTTACGTAGCTAAAATCCTAATCAACATATAGTAACTCGACAAGAATGTCGACCAACATAGAGAATGCCGACCATCAATACCAATGGAGTGTCAACTCCTCAAAAGTCTTATCACACGTGGTTAGCATAATCAACTGTCACATTCATTATGTACGGATGTAAATGCCTAAATATATAAAGGCATCCCATCCCTTAAAATTCTAACCTTGACCTCCGGGTCACTATAAATACGTTATATCCCTTTCATCAAGGGAAAGGTAGAATGGATTATAGGCTATTCTTATTGATAAGAGGACATATATTTTTGAAACCTCTCAAATCAATATAATCACAGTGGACATAGGCCTTCTTACATAGCTGAACCACTTTAAAAACTCTCTCTCTCTCTCTCTCTCTCTCTCTCTCTCTCTCTTTTATTTAGCATTACAATTATATATATTATCTGTGATTATAAAATTGGATCAAGTCTAGGTTTTTACATCAACATATTGGAGCCGTCTGTGGAAACGTGTGTCTAATCTATGTTCTCAATATTATTCAAGGAGGAATGAATGATCTAGAGCCTAGTGCTAGAAACGAAGGCAAACCGCATGATCCATCTGTTCCACCTATAATAGCCGACCTAAATGGGATCCTAACCAGTATTACAAGAGGTCAAGATGTTATGAAGGAGATAATGAGATAATTGTCTTAGTCATTGCAAGCAAGATCTCCATCCCTATCTAGACAACAAATAACCCCATCACCATGGTGAAAAATACCTCCTCCACCTCCTAGGTATGTCCAACGCACCTATTCAAGATCATCTTCGGATAGGACTTATCACACATGAATTAGTTCCTCTATTAGAGCATCAGAGTCTTATGATAACTATTTTTTCTCTACTGAAAGGCCAAGCGTTTGGCAAAGATTGATCCAAGCTTTGCCTTTCGATCAATTGGGACCCCAAGATATAGAAACCCTCCTGGAGAAATATTCAGGTCACTCAACATCCAAACTTATGCTCATAAAGCTAGGATCAGATCAAGATCAAAATTTTGACAATCTGTACGTGCCGAGCAAACTTCTTAAGAAGAGAGTTCAACGCATACACATAGTGGGGGGGGGGGGGGGGCAACCGAGTTGTTTTGCATAAATCTGATGTGGGCAATCCTTTATGTAAAGGATCAATTCAGCGATTGGAAGATCAGATAAGAGAGATGGAAAGAGCAAAGAATCGTTTATAACGAAGTTTTGTTAAAGGATCCCCTTTTATTCAAGCGATTATGGATTTTCCTACTCCATCTAAGTTTAAAGATCCTATGGTTACCCCCAAATATGATGGCAAAATTGATCCAATTCTTCTTATTGAACAATATCAAGCTGTCACTGACATGTATTCAGTCCTCGATGAAATGAGATGTAGAGCATTCTGAAGTACCATAATAGGTTATGCTCAGATATGGTATAATAACTTACCCCGAGGACAAGTTACCAACTTTAACCAACTTGCCGAGGTATTTATTAGTAATTTGTGTTTTGGTCCAAACCAATGAAAAGAGTAGCCTATCTCTTGAGCATAATGCAACAAGCTAGGGAAATAATCAGGGAATACATCACTCGTTCCAATAGCGAGAAATCGGAAGTGGTGGATTACGAGGAAAAAAATTCCATCGCTCCTCTCATGCGTGGACTGCTTCCCGAGAAACTGTACTATCCTTTGTCCAAAGATCCTCCTAAAACTATGATCGAGCTCGTGGCTAAGGCAGGAAAAATAATGAGCACCGAAGAAGTAATGGCTACAAAGTAGAGTCTAGCCACAAAGACTGAGAAGAAAGACCAAAAGGAGCAGAAGGAGCCGAGCTGAAAAAATAGGATAAGCTAAAAAAATATGGAACCTACACTCCATTGACTATTATCATTGACCATATCCTTGAGTAGATTAAAAGAAATAAGGATCTGTTATGGCCTGAAAGGTTGAAAGAACCCCTAACAAGAGGGACATATCTAAATATTATGAATTCTATGAGGATCACGGTCATACAACAGACAACTGCATCAATTTGCCAAATAAGATAGAATCTCTCATCTACCAAGGAAAACTCAATAAATTTATTGTTCGGCGTGAAAGCGAAGAAGCTAGAAGAAGATCAAATTCTCTATGCAAGACTAGAGATGACAGTAAGAGAAACCATGAAGATGATTATGAGGATGATCCCAATTTGTCGAAGAAGCCTAAGCATCCAGAATGTGATGTATCTATGATAAGTTTGGCCTCATTTAATTGTCATCTCATTACATGTGGCGATGTAGGAGGAGGAGATCATTTTGATGAAAGGAAAGCTTACTTGAATGAAGCCCAAACTTGTTCCTATATTTAGATAATTAATCTAAATGAAGATGATCAGCCTAGGAAGGTTAACAAAGACAAACTGGTGATAAACTTTTCAAAGAATGATCTCTCTGGGGTACTTTATCCCCATAATGACCCATTGGTTGTAAAATTCAGGATCTAGGATACTGTCATGCCCAGAATTTTGATTGATAAAGGAAGATCGATAGATATTATGTTTTACCATTGCTTTTAGAGTTTGGAGTTGAAGCTGATCCAGCTAGAACCCTACCACAAAAGCCATTAATAGTTTTTTTTGGTGAAAAAGTTTACCCTATTGGGACAGTCAAGCTAGAAATGTTGTTCAACACTTGGTCGGCAAGTCAGAAGGAGAAAATACGCTTCTTTATGATGGATAAAAACTTTTAATCTGCCTATAATGTGATCCGGTAGGGTAATATTAAAGACGTTTAAAGTTATGCCATCAAAAGTTCATCAATGCTTGAAGTTTTCAACTCACTTTGGTGTAGGGGGGTCATAAAAGACGACTAAAAGATGGCCATAGAGTGTTATTACTCCTAAGTCGAGCAAGAGGACTTGACTGAATTAAAGAAAAAGACCACCACTTACCAGGTAGATGTCACTAAGCCCAAAGGTGAATCTGAAGTTGTAACTTTAGATCCTTAAGATGAGATAAAATTAGTCATGGGGTAGATTGTGGAAACAACTGAAAGTATCATTCTGGACGACAATAAGTCAGAGAGGACTATGTAGATTGCATCAACACTAAAGACAATCCTTAAATAGGAATTTATTATGTTTATGAGGCAATAGAGCAATGTATATTCTTAGATCTATGAGGATATGCTAGGGATTAACCCTGATTTCCTCTGTTATGAGCTCAACATCAGTAAGGATGCCAAGCTGATCAAGTAGAGGCACAAAGTTTTCAGTCTTGAGAAGAATCAAGATATCCAAGAAGAGGTTGAGAAACTTCAAAAGGCCCTATTTATTAAAGATGTTAAGTATCCATCCAAGTTGTCCAACGTTATAATGGTCAAGAAGAAGAAAGCGAAATGGAGGTTATGTGTGGATTTTAGTGATTTAAATAAAGCTTGCCCAAAAGACCATTTCTCCTTGCCTAGAATTGATCAATTGGTGGATGCTATGTTGGGGCATGAGCTTTTAAGCTTCATGGATGCCTACTTCGTATACAACCAGATAAAAATGAAACCTCAAGATGGGGAAAGTACATCTCTCATCACCAACCGAGGAACTTATTGATATAATGTAATGCCCTTTAGTATAAAAAATGCAGGAGAAACATATCAAATGTTGGTGAATAAGGTCTTTGAAGAGAAGATAGGCAAGAACATGGAGGTTTATGTGGATGATATGTTAACAAAGATCAAGAAAGATTCTGACCATATCAGTGCTCTTTGATAGACATTTGACCAGTTGTAAAAGCATCACATGAAGCTAAATCCGACTAAGTGTGTGTCTGGGGTCCAATAAGGAATGTTCCTCATCTTTATAGTCAATCAAAGGGCCATTGAAGATAATCCAGCAAAGATAAAATCTTTTATAGAAATGCAGTCACTAGACTGTAAGAAAGATGTTCAAAGGCTCACTAGCTGAGTAGCAACTTTAAACAGATTTGTTTCCCGAGAAAAAGATAGGTGCTTACCATTTTTCAAGGTGTTAAGAAAGAATTTTGAGTGGAACGCAAAATGTGAAGAAGCGTTCCAGGAGTTAAAGAAGTACCTGAGATCACCACTATTGCTCCCCTGACCAATTTTGGGAGAGAAATTATACTTATAATTATATGTTTCTGAGTCAGCAGTGAGTTTGACGTTGATTAGACTGGATAATGGATTATAAAAACCAATTTATTACACTAGCAAAGCGTTCAGGGGAGCCGAGATCAGGTATCCACTCTTTAAAAAGTTGGCTTTAGCACTTATTAAAGATTCTAGGCATATGAAACCTTATTTCCAAGCACATACTATAGTGGAGTATATTGATTTGCCTCTTCGACAAGCACTCCACAAACCTGAGAAGTCAGGAAGATTGATGTATTAGGCAGTGGAGCTGGGAGAATATGACATTGTTTACCAACCATGGTCTTCATTAAAAGGTCAAGCTTTAACAGATTTTATTTCTGTATTCACCTATCCAGAGGTTCCTGACTAATAAAAGTTGCTACCGAGCAGACTTCTAAAGAAGAGAGTTCAGCTTAAAAGCAAGATGAAATCATTGCCAATCAACCTCAGTCATTTAGAACAAAGGAGCTGGTCCAAAAATATGTAAAAGAGAGCAAAAAGGTATTCCATAATGGAGTTCTATCTGAAGAAAGCTTCAAGAATGATATTTCGTTATGGAATTTATACATTTATAGTTCTTCATGTGCGACTAGAAGCGAAGCAGGTATAATACTCAATACTCCTAATGATATTGATGTTGAATATGCACTTAGGTTTTAATTAAAAGCATCAAACAATGAGGTAGAATACGAAGATTTAATTATTGGACTAGCTTTGGCCCATTCCTTAGGTGCCGAGAAAGTAAAGGCGCACAGTGATTCACAGTTAATGGTCATCCAAATGCTTCATTTGTATGGAGTCAAGGGAGAATTGATGACCAAATACTTTGATAAAACTATGGAAGTCATTGCCAAGTTTCTAACTGTACAAATGCGCATGATTCCCAAAATAACCAATTCTCGAGAAGAAGTACTTGCTCGATTGGCTTCAACAATCAGAAATGAGCTCAGGATTACCATCCCAATAGAGATCCTAGGTAATCGGATCATTAACGATGACTTGCTGATTAATTTTATTACTATAGATTTGGGACCTTCCTAGATGGACCTAGTTAAAGCCTGCATTGAGGATGGCATCCTGCCATCTAATCCCAAAGATATAAAGCAATAAGATATGTGTTAGACAAAGGAGTTTTATATAGAAGGGGATTGACGATCTCCTTGATTCACTATGTTTATCCAGTGGAGGTGGAAGATTTAATCAAAGAGGTGTACGAAGGTTCTTGTGGAGCTCACTCAGTTGGTGGGTCTATGATCTAGTAAATTACCATTCGGGGATACTACTGGCCGACTAGGGGGCATATTGTACAACCTTTGTAAAAAAGTGTGACAAATGCCATAAGTTCTATTCAATTCCTAAAACACCCAATGCCACTCTCACTCCCATAAATTCACCTTGGCCATTCGCTATTTGGGGAATTGACTTGGTTAGCCCACTGCCAACCATCAAGGGCAGCTTCAAATATTTGATTGTTGTTGTTGATTACTTCACTAAATGGGTGGAGGCAGAACCATTTGTAGACATGCCTTATGAGAATGTGTATCAGTTCATTTGGAAGAATTTCATATGCAGATATAGGCTACCACATGCCGTTATTGCAAACCATTGAACTCAATTCGATAATGATGATTTTGAGGCATATTGTGTCCAGTCCCAGATCCAGAAAATCCATTATGCACTAGGCCATCCTCAAAGTAATGGTTAAATAGAAGTAACAAATAGGACTTTGCTCAATGGGTTGAAAAAAAGGCTTGATGCTGCCAAGGGCAACTGGATCAATGACCTACATTCTATGCTTTGGGCTTACAGGACCACACCGTGAATAGAAATCGGAGAAACACCATTGATACACCCGCGTATACCCCAGGCCAGGCCGAGGGCGTACTCTACCTGGTTCAGGCCCAGACGACCCTCCAAGGGGCCGACCCTCCAGCAGGCCCAGACGACCCTTTAGGGGGCCGACCCTTCATCAGGCCCCGGACGACCCTCCAAGAGGCCGACCCCCTAAACAGGATCAGACGACCCTCCAGTAGGCCCAGACGACCCTTCAGGGCCGACCCTTCATCAGGCCCCGGACGACCCTCTAAGGGGCCGACCCCTCATCAGGCTCAAACGACCCTCCAAGGGTACGACAGTATGAGGCCTAAATTAGGCCAGACTCACTACCGGAAGGAACTTTTCCCTCGGCCTCGTCTCATAGGCCGAGGGTGACATCATCACAGTGCGTGGTTTGGGGGACGCGTGGAACAGTGCGCGTGAGGCTCACCTGGCACGTGGAAGACCGTTATAACAATATCACCCCCTCACGTGAGGGAATATTATGTCATCATTTGGCATCTACAGGTGTCAACAGTGGATTGGCTAGATCACCATTCACATGCACCATGCATACTTGGGGGGTACACTACACCCCCCAAGACCTATATATACTTGTCACCTACAACCCTACAAGGGGATCGATCAATTTATTGTAACCCTAGCTAAAACTCTACTTGTACACACAGTAGAGAGAGAGAGGAGCTTATGTGCATTGTATCCAAGGCCATTAGTGCCCATACTTAGTGGATCACACACTCACAGTGGATGTAGGCCCAATTGGCTGAACCACTATACATCATTGTCTTATTTCCTCTTATACTCATCCCCTTCTACATACTTATAGACTTATAGATCTCTATGGCTGCCATGGTTACTACTGTTTGAGCTCATTATCACTTATCCAGTGGTGCTAAATCTTAGCATCATCAGTTTGGCGCCGTCTGTGGGAACGAGAAGACATCTCTTCCTTTGTACAACTTGACCTCACTGGGCACTCTGGTGGTGAGCCAGCGCTCCCCCTGAGAGGAGATGTTTCACCATTGAAAGAGACCCACTAAGGTTCTCAAGCTCACCAGTCTTTTCTTCAGTTTATCTTTTCATAGCTCAAACACATGGCACCTGAGATGCCACCAACACCACTTCCCCCACCGGATGATGGGGGAAGACCCAGTTCCAGTCAGCCACCACCTCAGTCTGAGATGGCTGATATGGCAGCAGCCTTAAAGTCTCTGGAAGCAAGCCAGCGGATGATGCAGGAGCAGTTCACAGCTCTAAGCCAGAACATACTAAGACCACCAGGGGTTTCACCTGAGATGATTACTCCGGCAGCAGCTCCAGGGCTGCATGAAGCCATGGGACCACCCCAGGCACCACGCAAAGACCTGCCACCCCTTCAGCGGCATAGGGATGTTGCTGACCCCCGACGTCTACGCCTAGGGAGGCAAGGAAACCCTTGCCCTGAGGATAGGTATGACGACCTGGAGGGAGAGGAGTCCCTTATAGAATGCTGGGAGCCATACGAGGTCTCCAACAATACTGTACGACCTCTCCAGGATAGTAGAGGAAAGTGCGGGAGACCAAATCCTGATGATCGCCCGAGAGGCTCTGCTTTTGATCGCTTCAGCAGGGGGTCGGCCTTTGAGAGGCTGGGCCCAGCAAATGACCTGCGGGAAAAATTATCTAGGTCAAGAAGCGCTACGAGGTCCAGGAGGGAGGCAGCAGATTGCCGACCCCAAGGATGGGATGACGGCCAAAGGGAAGTAAACAGCCGACACAGGCCTGCCGCAACAGAACCCTCCGTCCACCTTAAAGAGGCGTGAGGGGATAACATAGGCCAAGCCGACCCTGTGAGGCCTTGGAATGACTCAATCCAGGGACTAGAGGATAAGATCGGCGATATAATGAAGAGCCGGGACCCTCTTCAGAAGGGGTACACCATAGGCTAACCCTTTGTGGCGAAGATATTCAACTTCCCTACGCCATCAAGGTTCAAGCCACCTGTGGTCACCCCAAGATACGACGGGAGCACCAACCCTTTCCACCATGTTGAGATGTATCAATGAGCAGCAGACATATACTCTATCTCAGATGAGATGAGGTGTCGTGCCTTTTCTGGTATCCTGACTGGGGCTGCACATGTCTGGTACACGTCTCTTCCAAAAAATTCCATTGAAAACTTTAAGCAGTTAGCAGACCTGTTCATCCATAACTTTTGCTTTGGGGTGAGGCCACAGAAGAAGACCACCCACCTGCTCTATGTTAATCAGGGGAAGAATGAGAGTCTGAGGGACTACATAGCCAGATTCAATAAGGAGAAGCTGGAGGTGGAAGACTATGAGGAGAGCATAGCTATGACAGCCCTGATTGGAGGACTCCAAAAGGGAAAGTTGTTATGGAAGCTTGCTGAAGACCCCTAGGACGATGGCTGAATTGTTTTCAACAGCAGGAAAGGTGATGAACGCCGAAGAGGCGATGGCCGTAAAATACGAAGATGAAAAAGGAGGCGCTATTGGGGGTAAATACCCTAAGAAGAACAAAGAGGGGAAGAAGAGGTCTACGGATGACAAATTCGCTGGTTACACCCCTCTGACGCTCAGCAGTGAGCAGATACTCAATGATATAAAGAGTGACCGGTCCCTGAAGTGGCCTGAGAAGCTGAGGGCATCCCCCAACAAGAGGAACAAAGACATGTGGTGCGAATTTCACCAAGACCATGGCCACGTAACAGACAAATGCTTTGCTCTGAAAGATGAGATTGAGAAGATGCTGAAAGAAGGGAAGCTCAGAAAGTACGTCGACAAAGTTTCCTTCAAGAGGGGCCGAGGGGACGACCCCAGAAAGAAGCGAGGCGATGCATGTAGAGAAGGACCTCAAAAAAGAGGGGACGACCCTTCTGATGATGAAGACGACCCTGACCTCCCGTCGAGAGACGAACAAGGTCCTATCAAGAGGCTTAATATGATCTCGCTCGGAGTGGGAATGATCTTCGGGGGTCTAACAGGAGGAGGGTATGAGGTCGCCGACAGGAAGGACCATGTGGCTGAGGCCAGGGCAGTGACGAAGACAGTACACTAAACCTCCCTGGAGGCCAAGTCAGAAAAGAGGAAGAAGGTTGATATGGACACCCTGATAGTGGGGTTCTCGAGAATGGACTTTAAAGGCCTCCTAGCCCCACACGATGACCCACTCGTCATCATAACTAGGGTGCATGGGTGTGAGGTGCCGAGGATATTAATCGACGAGGGCAGTTCGGCAGATGTAATGTTTTGGTCGTGCTTCAAAGCCTTAGGTATCAGCCGTGCTAGACTCGTCCCATACCATCATCCATTGATTGGGTTCAGTGGGGAAAAGGTTCATCCCCTTGGAGTGTATGAGGCCGATGTTAGGATGGGGGACGAGTGGCCGAGATGGCTTACTAAGAAGGTCAGTTTCTTTGTGATGGATGGACATGTGTTTTCGGCCTACAACATCATACTGGGGCGTGTGGCCCTCAAGGGGTTTGAAGCTGTGTCGTCTACGGTCCATCAGATGATTAAATTTCCTACCCCTTACGGGGTGGGGGAAGTTCAGGGAGATCAGACGACAGCGCGAGAATGTTACTACAACTCCGCTGAAGAAAGGGAGACACACAAGAGGGCTATGACTACTTACAATATTGATACCCTAGACCCCTGGGACGAGACGAAGCTAAAGAAAGAAGAGGCCGCAGAAGAGGTAGAATCCATCATCCTCGATGAGGATGACCCGGAAAAAATCATCCAAGTCAGCAACTCTCTGAAGCCCAATATCAAGGAAGACCTCATTAAACTGTTGAGGAGAAGACGAAGCGTCTTCACATGGACTCATGTAGATATGCCGGGGATTGACCCTGAAATCATGTGCCACAAGCTCAATGTGGTAGAGGGAGTGAATCCGGTAAAGCAGAAGAGGAGAATTTACTCTAGAGAAAGTGAGGTCATTACTGAAAGGGTTCAGAGAAGTGAAATTAAAGAGGATACCTAGGCTCGACAATGACCGTGCTGATGCCCTTTCGAGGTTGGCCTCGGCAACTAGGACAGACATCAGGAGGATGGTCCCAGTAGAAATTTTGCTTTAGCCAACTATTGAAGACGCCGAGGGAACACTTGGTAATTGCCTAAATGTTTCTCAAGAAGCTTCATGGATGGACCCTCTGATCAGATACATTAAAGAGGGTGAGATACCAGAAGCAAGGCAAGAAAAGAAGAAGTTGAGGTACAGGGCTGCAAAATTCACTGTCATCGGAGACACTTTGTACAAAAAGGGGTTTTTGCTCCCCTTACTTAGGTGTGTGCATCCCTCAGAAGTCCCTTCCATTTTGCAAGATGATAACGAAGGATCGTGCTCAAGCCACATCGGGGGCATATCCTTAGCAAAGAGGGTGATCACCCAGGGGTACTGGTGGCCGACCTTGGGGAAACACGCAGCGGCATATGTAAAAAAGTGTGACAAATGTCAAAGATTTGCCACCATCCCTCACCAGCCCCATCAGCCTCTTACTTCCATTACATCCCCATGGCCATTTACAGTGTGGGGAATTGACCTAGTAGGACCCTTGCCTAGGGCCATCAATAACTATCGGTTCCTCATCGTAGCCATTGAATATTTTTCAAAGTGGGTGGAAGCGGAGCCGATGGTGATGATCACAGAGCATAAGACCTTCAAGTTCATCTGGAAAAATATTATATGCAGATATGGTATCCCCAACACCCTCATCTCGGATAACGGGACTCAGTTCAAGAATACCTCTCTACAGAAGTACTGTGAAAGGGTGAGTATCAAATAATTTTTCTCCACCCCAGGCCGACCTCAAGCCAATGGGTAAACATAAGTTACAAATAGGACAATCCTAGATGGAATCAAGAAGAGGCTTGAGGAGGCAAAAGGAAGATGGGTCGATGAGTTATATGCCGTGCTATGGGCATACAGGACGACAGTGAGGACCTCTACCGGAGAGAACCCTTTCATGCTAGCTTATGGCTCAGAAGCCGTCATCCCCACCGATATTGAGTTCCCTACTCATAGGGTCCAAATGTATGACCCCCCAGAGAAATACAGAAGAGAGGAGACTCGACTTAGACCTAATTGAGGAAATGAGGGAAGATGCCGAGATAAGGCGGGCCGCCTACCAGCAGAGGACCGTAAGGTTTTACAATCAGAGGGTGAAGCATAGGCTAATTGCAGTGGGGGACTTGGTCCTCAAAAAGACTTGGAAAAATCCCAACAAGCTCCATCCTAATTGGCATGGCCCATATAGGGTCATCGATGAAGTCGTCCCTGGGACCTATAGACTAGAAAACCTAGAAGGGGAACCCTTTTCCAACCCCTGGAATGCAAATCATTTGAAAAAATACTATTAGTAGTGTTGTAAGGTCTTAATAGACCATAATTGTAATAAGAATTGCCCCAACAGAACACTTGGAAAATTAATGAGAAATATCAGTGTTTCCCCTCATCCTGTGTCTATCAGTTCTAGTAGGCATGGAAACATCTACAGAGAATTACCCTCGGCTATAATGAGGGTCAATGGAGGGGACGACCCCACCATTGTCCTAAAAAAAGACGAGGGAAAACTTTGTTAAAAACCATTAATTTAGTAAGTTGAACCCTCGGCTATAATGAGGTCCCATGGAGGGGACGACCCCACCATGGTCCTCAAGAAAGACGAGGGAAAACTTTGTTAAAAACCATTAATTTGGTAAGTTGAACCCTCGGCTATAATGAGGTCCCATGGAGGGGACGACCCACCATGGTCCTCAAGAAAGACGAGGGAAAACTCTGTTTAAAACCATTAATTTGGTAAGTTGAACTCTCGGCTATAATGAGGTCCCATGGAGGGGACGACCCCACCATGGTCCTCAAGAAAGACGAGGGAAAACTTTGTTAAAAACCATTAATTTGGTAAGCTGAACCCTCGGCTATAATGAGGTCCCATGGAGGGGACGACCCCACCATGGTCCTCAAGAAAGACGAGGGAAAACTTTGTTTAAAAGCATTAATTTGGTAAGTTGAACCCTCGGCTATAATGAGGTCCCATGGAGGGGACGACCCCACCATGGTCCTCAAGAAAGACGAGGGAAAACTGTGTTAAAAACCATTAATTTGGTAAGTTGAACCCTTGGCTATAATGAGGTCCCATGGAGGGGACGACCCCACCATGGTCCTCAAGAAAGACGAGGGAAAACTGTGTTAAAAACCATTAATTTGGTAAATTGAACCCTCGGCTATAATGAGGTCCCATGGAAGGGATGACCCCACCATGGTCCTCAAGAAAGACGAGGGAAAACTCTGTTTAAAACCATTAATTTGGTAAATTGAACCCTTGGCTATAATGAGGTCCCATGGAAGGGATGACCCCACCATGGTCCTCAAGAAAGACGAGGGAAAACTTTGTTTAAAACCATTAATTTGGTAAGTTAAACCCTCGGCTATAATGAGGTCCCATGGAGGGGACGACCCCACCATGGTCCTCAAGAAAGACGTGGGAAAACTTTGTTAAAAAACATTAATTTGGTAAGTTGAACCCTCGGCTATAATGAGGTCCAGTGGAGGGGACGACCCAACCACTGACCTCAAGAAAGACGAGGGAAAACTTTGTTGAAAACCATCAATTTGGTGATTATCACCCTCGGCTATGATGAGGTCCAGTTGAGGGGACGACCCCACCACTGACCTCAAGAAAGACGAGGGAATACTTTGTTAAAAACTGTTAATTTGGTGGTTAATCCTCGGCTATAATGAGGGCCAACGCAGGGGACGACCCCTCATTCACCCTCAAGAAAGACGAGGGAGAGGTTTGTAGCATTAACAAAGATTCACAACATAAATAATGCAAAAGGCAAAACATGGAAGACAGCAAAGGAGATGATAATATAAATGAAATATCAAGTGTTATACAAGATTGAGTACAAAAATGTTAATTACATCATAAGGGTGTGGGCTACAGACAGCCACCCTATGGGACAATAGCAGAAGGCAGGGACTACACATCCACAAGAGGGGTTTCCTCAATGACCAAGACTGGCTGATCCTCAGACGTGCCGACCCCCTCGGCTTGCACTTGGGATTCCACCTGGTTTAGAGCCTCGGCAATCAGGGGGTCGTCCAGTTGAACTGCCTCCAGAGAGGGGCGGACTGAAGAGACGACATCGCCGAACTTGAGGATGACCCACCGACAGACCGTCCTAATCCCTCTCTCCAAATACTCAAGGCCAAAACCTTGGAACTCATCAGAGAGTTTATAGGCTTCTACAACGTCTGCCTCGGCTTTCTTCATAGCCTCAGATAGCTCAATCTTAAACTGGGCCTCCCGATGGGACATGGCTTCATCCTTCTCCTTCAGAAGCAAGTCTTTGGACTTCAAGTCTTCATCATGCTGTCTCGTCAGCTCGTCCATAATTCGTGCATGTTCAGTTCTGGAACTCTCTAGCTTGGCCTTTGCATTATCTAAGTCAGCCTGCAGGTCGGCCTCGTGTTGGATGGCCCTCTCGGCCTCATGGAATTTCTCCTGATTCTCAGCCATCCATTTAGTTTTCGAGGTAAAGGCGCATACAGACTGCACAGAAAAATAAACAGATGTCAAGAGGTCGAGGAATCATTTAGTGAAAGAATGCAATTAAAAGAAATGAATCAAGATCGATACCTGGGCTAGAGCGTGCAGACCATAGTCATACACTTTGGCTGGAGGCATCTTTGACAGAAAGTCTTAATCAGCAGCCGAGGGAGGAGAAAACATTGATGCCTTGGCTTCCCTCAAATTTGTAATGAGTGATGAGGGCTCGGCCCTCAGAAGTGCCAAGTTCTGGGACCAGAAGGCCCACATGCTGGATGAAGAAGTAGCCCCTTCAGATTCTTCGACCCTGGCCCTCGTCCGAATATCCGGCCGAGGGTCAATAGGAATCTCAGGCTCTTTTCTTTTGTGGCTATCGGTTGTCGGCTCAACAACCGTCGACCCCACGGCCTTTGTCTTCCTCGGAGCCTGCTGAGGCTCCTTACCCTTCTTCTTGGCCAAGCCTGATAGTAAACTGGGAGCAGTCATTTCCCAGAGATAGTCTGATACACCAGCAGGACGACCTGAAAAGGATACGACAGATGAGAAAAAAGCAGAGATGAAAAGGAAACACTTGAAAAAAGTAAAGAAAATTACAACTCACATAGTTCTGTAAGGGGGACGACCTTCAGACCAGCTTCCTTGAGGAACCGAGGGGTCATCAGATCTTCAAACTTTGGAAGTTCACCCCCTAGCCCTCGTCCTCTCAGATATTCAATAATATCTTTCTCTTCCAGGCTAAGTCCGGGGTCTGACCTGGCCTTCATTGACGGGTTAGACCATCTTCGGGGGACCCTCGGACCATCGACTATAGGAGATGCCTCGACGGATAACTCCCACTCCCCAGAGACGAAGAAGAATCTCTTCTTCCAATCGTGGTTGGAGGTTTGTGCCACGTGGAGAAGTTTTATCTCAGACCTCCTTGCCCCTAGATGATAGTACCCAGGCTGTTTGGACGAAGAGGTGATATTGTGGCAGGCCAAGAATATGTCAGCTGAGGGCTCATCAGTGAAAGCATTCTTCCACAGGGAGATGTAACCTAGTATCGTCCTCCAGGAATTAGGAGGAAGGTGAGAGGGGGAAATACCGAGGGCTGATAGGATATCTACGATGGCAGGATGCAGAGGGAACCTGATGCCAACCTTGAACATCTGTTCATACACTGCAACCTCACCCTCTTCACCCTCAAAAACCCTCTCAGACTCAGAGGGAACCCTCATGGTTATGCCGGGGGGCACCCCATAGGCATGTCTCCATAATAAGAGGTCACGATCCCTAATGGAGGAGATATAGGACGAGGCATGGGAGGTATCAACCTAGTCATCTGAATCATCACCCTCGTCCTCAGTCCCCTCTCCCTCGGCCTCGTCATCTACCAGAGGACCATGGGGAAAGGCCATCTGGAAGGCATGTGGAGATAGGGTTGTCACAGGGACATCCTCGGAGGGAACCATACCCTTGGCTTGTCGGCCTGGGCTTAGGTCAGATGTCTCTATTCTACCAGAAGGTCCAGCGACAGTTGGCGAGGATGCTCTCTCGTCCATCTCACTTGAATGACACTCGGCTGGACGATGGGACGACCCACAAGACTCAGACGGTTCAAATGGTTTTATTATGGCTAGAGGAATGGGAAAGATGGGTTGTACCCAGTTATGGTCGACCCCTCATCTCCTCTCTTCCTCTTCCTCTATTCGCCTGATCTCTGCAAAGAGCTTCTCTCTCAAGGATTGGAATTCAGATGCTAAACTTTAAAGCCTCCTAAGAATTAAAGGGAAGACCCCACACTTAGAGATTTTAACTAAGCTAGCTACAAATAAGTTTACAGTTGACCAGGTTGGACTTTTGAATCGAAACAAAAGAAATTAAGAACACTCAAGAACTAGTTGCCGGAGAAGACGTCGGAAAAAGTTATGAGACAACCCAAGGAAAATGCAGCCCTACGAGCCTAAAACAAGAAAGCAAACAGAAATGAAGATAAAAGAGAGCGCTAGGCCAAATGGATTACCTGATAAAGAGAGAGCAAGATTGCCAAAGCTCAAAGTGGTGATGGTGCAGAAATGGCAATGAAGCTGGTGAAAGGCTAGAGAGAGAGAGCTTGGGCGCGAAGAAGAAGAAGAAGGGGAATAAAACTTCAAAAATCATTTAAATACCTTAATAATGAGTGGGCCCATTACCCAAGGCATTGCCCAACCCACGAGGAGGGCATCATTAGGGCACAAAGTCCCAGGCCGAGTGTGCAGCCGCCACGCCTTGGAAACATCATCTTAACAGGTGTCATTCATCTAACTAACCATACACTCATCTCATTTGCAACATTATCCCTCAGCCATCTCAACAGCACCTATGGCTAAGGGCTGGGGGGTGATTGATATACCCGCGTATACCCCCGACCAGGCCGAGGGCGTACTCCACCTGGTTCAGGCCCAGACGACCCTCCAAGGGGCCGACCCTCCAGCAGGCCCAAACGACCCTTTAGGGGGCCGACCCTTCATCAGGCCCCGGATGACCCTCCAAGGGGCCGACCCCCTAAATAGGCTCAAACGACCATCCAAGGAGCCGACCCTCCAGCAGGCCCAAACGACCCTTCAGGGCCGACCCTTCATCAGGCCCCGGACGACCCTCCAAGGGGCCGACCCCTCATCAGGCTCAAACGACCCTCCAAGGGTACGACAGTATGAGGCCTAAATTAGGCCAGACTCACTATCGGAAGGAACTTTTCCCTCGGCCTCGTCTCATAGGCCGAGGGTGACATCATCACAGCGCGTGGTTTGGGGGACGCGTGGAACAGTGCGCGTGAGGCTCACCTGGCACGTGGAAGACCGTTATAACAATATCACCCCCTCACGTGAGGGAATATTATGTCATCATTTGGCATCTATAGGTGTCAACAGTGGATTGGCTAGATCACCATTCACATGCACCATGCATACTTGGAGGGTACACTACACCCCCCAAGACCTATATATACTTGTCACCTACAACCCTACAAGGGGATCGATCAATTTATTGTAACCCTAGCTAAAACTCTACTTGTACACACAGTAGAGAGAGAGAGGAGCTTATGTGCATTGTATCCAAGGCTATTAGTGCCCATACTTAGTGGATCACACACTCACAGTGGATATAGGCCCAATTAGCTGAACCACTATACATCATTGTCTTATTTATTCTTATACTCATCCCCTTCTACATACTTATACACTTATACATCTCTATGGCTGCCATGGTTACTATTGTTTGAGCTCATTATCACTTATCCGGTGGTGCTAAATCTTAGCATCATCAACCATACTTTCTTGCACTTGGGACTAAAGCCATGGTTCCAGCCAAGCTAGGCCTACCAACCCATAAGGTGTAGAATTTTGATTCTCTAACTATTAACTTGACACGGAGACTAGATGTGGAGATGTTGGAAGAAGTTCGAGAAAATGCTACCATGAGAAATATTGCATATCAACATAGAGTCACTCATTGCTATAATAAAAGGGTTAAGCCAACCAACCTTAAAGAAGGTGAATATGTTGTTACGAAGGTGATCCAGAAGAACAACAGGCTTGAGGCTAATTGGCATGGCCTATATCGTATTTCTGCTATCATCCGACCAGGAACCTATCAGATTGAAACTTTGGAAGGGGAAGAATTCAAAAACACCTGGAATGCCGAGCATCTCCGAAAGTATTATCAATGATTCAAGGGATTGTTACTATTGTATTTATTTTAATTTTATGAGATAGGTTTCAATAAAGTATTGATTTCAATACCTTAAATTTTTTGATTTTTTTCGGAGTATGGCGATATATCATCACACAAATATACGCAAAAACAACAATATCTCTTATCGATCAACAGCTCATAACATCTTGCAATGCAATTATTGCTCGCTCAAATGCAAACTTACCATATGACTTCGTATAAACAATTCACGAACAAGAACTAAATATTACTTCTTGTATGGCTTTTTATAAGCATGTCACAAACAAGAAGTCTTATCCGACTAAGTTAAAGGAACACAATCCTAAAATATTTAGTCAGAAAGAATAATTTACTTCATGTATGACTTTGTAAAAACGAATCACGAACAAGAAGTTATTCACTTAATGTATGATTTCGTATAAATAATGTAACACCCCGCCCGCCCGGGGAGAGCGAACGGAGCGCTAATGCGATAAAATAAATCCAAATCCACAAGTGACAAGGTATAGAGCATCTAAATCCCACAACAACAAAAGAGAAACTACAAATCTTAATTTCTTCAATTACAACAAGTCTCTCGAATTAAAATTACAACTATCTAACTCGAATAAAAATACAAATCTCCAAAGCTCTATACATCAAAATGATACAAATCTTTCCCAAACAATCCTCGCTAAAATCAATCTCCATAGCGCCCCAAAATCCGCGCTAACCTGCCACTAAAAGAAAATATGGGGAAGTACACAATACGACAAGAAAGATGCTCGAAAAATATATATTAGCGATGAATAAAACGTAACAACACGAGTACGAATATTCAAATCAAAATGCAAATCTCAAAGAATTTATCAATATAATTTCTCAACAACAGTTTAACCGGGTCACCAGGCCTCACCACATCCGTATATGCTTTATCAAGCCATAGCCCGGGAAACAGGAATTTTGGCGGGTGCCCAACATCCGTGCCATATTAAAATCTCATGACAACGTTCTCATCAACAATATAATGATACCACATGAATCAAAATAATTTCAACAATTATTTTCCAGATTTCAATGAATTTATCAATTCAAATATGAGTTCAATTAAACAAGAATTCAAAGAGAATGACACTCACGAGATTTAAAGAGCATATTGTGTAAAACCCCATACGTCAAACCATGATGATAAACCAATGATCACATCCTCAAGATCAACACAAAAGATCTACAAAATCTCCTCCAAGAACCTCCAACAAAATAGCCCCAAGAACACCTCTAATCTAAGGTTGGAACTCACAAATCTCAAGGGCCAATGTGTATATAAAAAGAAGAGGAATATAAAATATATTTGCTGCCAAAATTTGTGCCAAAAGTATGTTAGAAAGGCTTGCCCACGACTTCCTTTTATAATGAAAAGAAATGAAGAGTTGGAATCCAAAAGACTCCTTTAAATAAGGCAAAGAAATGAAAAGTTGGAAGCCAAAACAACTCCAAGAGTTAAAAACATTTTAAAATCATTTTAAAATCCGTTTTAACTCCCTTTTCGAAACAGTTTGAAATTCTCGCCTTTAAAAATAATACCCAACATATTTTAGCAATAAAAATAATTTTATCAAAAACTTTATTTTCCTCCATTTTCCAAAAATTAATTAAAATAGCCCAAAATTACGCGAGTTGTTACACTTCCCCACTAACAATGGAATTTCGCCCTCGAAATTCGCCAAATGCCTAACTCTAAAAATCAGGCCACTACACTAACTCCAAAAATAAATCACGTCTCCCAAAAATAAATTCCTCACCTCTAATCTAGATGCCTATCATGAATATCACCTAAAATTTTCTATCTCTAAAAATTACTAACCACGCAAGGAACCCAAAACTCAAGCCCCGAGGGTTGCCGTATACCTAAGCTCTGATACCATTTGTAACACCCCGCCCGCCCGGGGAGAGCGAACGGAGCGCTAATGCGATAAAATAAATCCAAATCCACAAGTGACAAGGTATAGAGCATCTAAATCCCACAACAACAAAAGAGAAACTACAAATCTCAATTTCTTCAATTACAACAAGTCTCTCGAATTAAAATTACAACTATCTAACTCGAATAAAAATACAAATCTCCAAAGCTCTATACATCAAAATAATAAAAATCTTTCCCAAACAATCCTCGCTAAAATCAATCTCCATAGCGCCCCAAAATCCGCGCTAACCAGCCACTAAAAGAAAATATGGGGAAGTACACAATACGACAAGAAAGATGCTCGACAAATATATATTAGCGATGAATAAAACGTAACAACACGAGTACGAATATTCAAATCAAAATGCAAATCTCAAAGCATTTATCAATATAATTTCTCAACAACACTTTAACCGGGTCACCAGGCCTCACCACATCCGTATATGCTTTATCAAGCCATAGCCCGGGAAACAGGAATTTTGGCGGGTGCCCAACATCCGTGCCATATTAAAATCTCATGACAACGTTCTCATCAACAATATAATGATACCACATGAATCAAAATAATTTCAACAATTATTTTCCATATTTCAATGAATTTATCAATTCAAATATGAGTTCAATTAAACAAGAATTCAAAGAGAATGACACTCACGAGATTTAAAGAGCATATTGTGTAAAACCCCATACCTCAAACCATGATGATAAACCAATGATCACATCCTCAAGATCAACACAAAATATCTACAAAAGATCCTCCAAGAACCTCCAACAAAATAGCCCCAAGAACACCTCTAATCTAAGGTTGGAACTCACAAATCTCAAGGGCCAATGTGTATATAAAAAGAAGAGGAATATAAAATATATTTGCTGCCAAAATTTGTGCCAAAAGTATGTTAGAAAGGCTTGCCCACGACTTCCTTTTATAATGAAAAGAAATGAAGAGTTGGAATCCAAAAGACTCCTTTAAATAAGGCAAAGAAATGAAAAGTTGGAAGCCAAAACAACTCCAAGAGTTAAAAACATTTAAAAATCATTTTAAAATCCGTTTTAACTCCCTTTTCGAAACAGTTTGAAATTCTCGCCTTTAAAAATAATAACCAACATATTTTGGCAATAAAAATAATTTTATCAAAAACTTTATTTTCCTCCATTTTCCAAAAATTAATTAAAATAGCCCAAAATTACGCGAGTTGTTACAAATAAGTATTCACTTTATGTATGATTTCGTGTAAACATGTCAAGAACAAGAAGTGTAAAACTTCGTATACAACTAAAAAAGTTACAAATAAGTTTTACCCAACTAAGTTAAATACAGGAAGGCATGTAAAATACCGGGATATAAACATATATTCCTCATACACTTGGTCACTACTGATTACTAAGGCTAAATTTGGATTAATATCTAAGTGCATTAGTATAATCAATGGCATTATAATCACAAGTTGACTGACTGATTAAAATAATCATAAGTTAATAACGCAAATATATTGATTTTCATTCATAAAAATTGTATTACATTCAAATGAATAACATAATACATAAAGATTATTGAATAGGACTTCTCCCTTCATATTTAGAAGTCTACTGAGATGATTGTACTTTTTCCATTCCAATAGGAGGATAATCCAAAGTTTAGGGAGAACTAATGAAGTTAAAATCCCTTAACATTCTTTTGTTGCTACTGGTTAACACATTTATTAGGTGGGGAGGACTAACAATATCATAAACATCATATAAACTATAGTCTTGCAAGTAACTTAGTGATCAATCGTTGGGGAATAACATCAACAGGGATCCATGAAGTGTTCAACTTGAAAGGGGGATTATCACAGTTTAAAAGACCAGGCTCATTCTAGTACCATAGTTGGCTATTACGATCATGCTTCAACAAAGTCAGATAATTAGTCTAACCCCATATATAGACTTCACGATGGGATTGAGCTAGGTGATCATCTACATTACCTAAAGCATCTTTGTAGCCTTCCATCCACACCTCTCTGGGTTGTTTGTGAAATTTAAAGGTCAACCTTTCAACTTTCTGTTGAAGTTTCTTAACAAAAATACCCTCCACCTTCAACTGTATGGACTGGTTAGCAAGGGCTTTATCCTTCTCTTCCATCTTTGTTTACAAGTTAACAATATCCTGATTCTTTACTTTCAGTGGGGCAAACTTTTCAGCCAAGGTTTTCTTGGTCCTAACTTCCTCAATAGCTAGTCGACTGGTTCTTTGTTATCTGGATTATGACACAAGTTTGGATTTCATTAAAATTTCACGATCTTGCATCAACTTGGCATTCACATTCTCCAAAAAGGAGGCACCTTCATTCTCATCAATACCAAAAGACTTTTTCAAAATTTTCATCTCATTTCCAAGTTTATTATTCTCATCCTCTAAGAGCTTGGCGATCTCTCTAAATTTATCAAGTTTACGATTAAAAAAGAACTCTTTCCTCTTGTATGAAGAAGCATACTTTTATAGTTTCTCCTTAAAACCCCAACCTTCACTCAATGCCTTATACTTGTCTTAGTAGTTTGTATGTAGTAGATATTTAGCTTTATTATGGTATTACTGCAAGTATTCAATCATCTTATAATATTAAACATTGTTAGCTACATCCCGATCAACAAGATAACCTGAGATAGGGTATGCATCCTTTGATTGATCAGAAGCATTTACACCAACCAAGTCTGTTAATTCCTCATCTGTTAAAAATAAGTGGCCATCTATGAACAAATTATTACATTGTTTGAGTAGGTAAGAGTCCGAGGAGGCAATTTGTTCCATCTTGGCAATGAACTAGAAAGATAAAGTAACACTTGATCAATAATAAAAGGAGATATAATAGTAGATAGATTTCAAAAAAATTGCAAGTAATTGAAGAAGAACTTATTTCATTGATAAATGGCAACACAATAAGTACATCAAAATAGGATAAAAATAAAATAAAATAAAGGTGAAAAATACAGTGACCAGAAGCCGAACCAGTCTACACCTTCTTCTTATCCTTCTCAGCTGGTCGGTAGAAGGGGAAGCTAAATTAACAGGAGCATTATCTTGGTCGACTGAAGGAGCACTTGGCTTAATGGCTAGTGAGGATTACTCCGAACTTGCATCATCATCAATTTCATCATCAATATTAAGAGGGGAGCTTGGATCATGCCTTAAAACTAGCTCTGAATCCTCAACAGTGCTAACTTCCCTCAATGCTACCGACCAACCATCCTTGAAGAATTTCTTCTTAGCGTATGATATCTAGTCAAAAGTAGCAGAGATGGCCTTATCCCATTCCTTGTTGAAGTATTCTTATCTTTTTTTTTTCTTTTAGACTTCACTACTAAAAAGATAGCAGATAGCTTAACTACTTTCTCTTTAGTAGCCTTTGTCGTACACTCAGCTTGAGCAAAGGCCAAAGTAGCCACAGATAGAGCCTCATCATCTTTTTGCCTCGCTTCTTTGACAGTCTTGAGCTTCTTCTTCCAAGATTTTTTCTTTTCTCCAAAGCTTTACTAGAATCCTCTAAGGATTTACTACGACCCTCAAAGGCCTCATCTACTTCTCCTGAAGAAGGATGCCGCTGATCTTCCTTCTCCAACATTTGGTTGTAATCAACAAAGAACTGTTAGAAAAAACTAAGTTAATGCAAATCAAAGAAGATATGAATAGTATCCGACCAACTTTAAATATGAAACTTCACATAGGCTAAGCTCTGGGTATCCCTCTCCGATAGTTTTAATTGAGAAATTGAACCAGCATCATCTCTACAGTCCGGAAGGGTAGAGGCTTTGATCAACTTCCTAGCCAAGCTAGGACTAAAGGCTATAAATCAGCCATCAATAGTTATTACCTTATCAACTAATCTCAGTTGATCAGAATCAATAACTTTTTCAACCTCCTTGTTTGTAGTACCTTTCCTTAGTCTCTTGAGTGGATACTCATCACCTTTAGTGGTCGAGGACTTCTTTCCATCCTCAACCTTCTTCTTTGGGGCATTGGTATCAACTGGTTTCTTGACACCAATAGTGGAATCATCCTTCAGAAGGTTGGAAATTTTCCACTTTCCCATGCTAGCAGAAAGAGGAAGATCAGAATTAAGTGAAGAATACATGCCAACTTCAGCATCAACACCGAAAGATTTAGTGGTCGAGTAAGTAAACTCTTGATCCCTCTCCAAATTAATTACAATGGAAGGATAACAATTATTGGCCAAGCTACACATAAGGTGATGGAAGTTTTATACTCTAGAAACACAGAATCTGATCGGGGATGATCCTCTCCTATCCTTCGGTTCAGACCCCGTAAGAATTTGAGTTCTTCCAAGTTGACTTCACCCAGTTCGGGGCACTTTCTCTTAGGTTCTTCTGTAATAGAACAATAAACAGTAACAACTATCACATATCAAAAAAGAAATTAGTAAAGAAAGGCAATAATTAAAATAACAACCTGTCCCAATCCCTAACTGAGGGTATCTGGGACCATGGTAGGCCACTCCATTTTTAAGTGGGGCATGTTGACATTTCTTAACTATTAAAGCATGACTATAATAATCCATATTTGAATAAGGCAGATTCAATAAGAAAGCCCTATTAGCTTATTTAAGTTTCAAATAATAAGTGTTCTCTCTTGTAATAGCGCATTTACAGCAGAACAAGATTTTTGGAATCCCAATATGGGTCTCATAGATTTCATTTAATCTATTCACCCCATTGACAACCCTCCAGGTGTTGAGGGCTACTCTTACTGAAACGATGTCAAAATTTTGGCAGAAATGAAGAAGAACATGGTATGGCGAAAATGTGAAACCACACTCAGCTATAAATAAGGTTGGAATCCAGTAACCCTCAGCTCTATAGGATCATGGGGTATTTCTAAATCAATCCTTGATGGGATTTTCTTTTTTACCATAAATTCCTTTAGAGAATCCTCATCAACTATGTGAACCATGGTTCAGAAAGAAAGAAAATGAAGAAAAATAGAGAGAAAGAAATAAGTCTTAGAGAAGATTAAGGATTCACCAAGAGCTATGGAAGGAAAAGACTAACGACGACCAACGATCGCATAAAAGCTCAAAAATAGCTTTTACGGTTCGAAGATTTGAGGTAAGGTAAAATCAGGAAAAATCCTCCCGCCATTTATAGCTTGTTTAAAAAATAGCGAAAGTTATGATTAAACGTACCAACGATTTAAATTCCAACGGCTTCGCGATATAGACGGTGTAAAATACCCATTTACCCATTGGCGGTTCGCTAAAATTCAAATGATTTACAAAAACACCATCTTTAAACAGTACTGGTAAAATTTCACAAGTGTGGGAGGTCGGCTACCGACTAAGCATCATGGAAACACTCTGAGCTACTTCCAGAATCGAATGCTCCATAATTTTATACAAGCATCAAGCATAGAACATTGGGGGATTCTGTTGATACTAAAAAAAATATTTGTCTACATGGACCAATCAGAAGTGAACACTTATCCTCTTACGTAGCTAAAATCCTAATCAACGGATAGCAACTCGGTAAGAATGCCGACCAACATAGATAATGTCGACTAACACAAAGAATGCCAACCATCAATACCAATGAAGTGTCACATCCTCAAAAGTCTTATCACACATGGTTAGGACAATCAACTATCACATTCATTATGTACGGGTGTAAATGTCTAAATATATAAAGGCATCCCATCCCTTGGAATTCCAACCGTTGACCTCCCGATCACTATAAATACATTTTATCTCTTTCATCAAGGGTAAGGTAGAACGGATTCTAGGCTATTCTTGTTCACAAGGGTACCTAGCTTTCTGTAACCTCTGAAATCAATATAATCACAATGGACATAGGCTTTCTTACATAACTGAACCAATTTAAAATATCTCTCTCTCTCTCTCTCTCTCTCTCTCTCTTATTTAGCATTACAATTATATATATTATCTATATTACAAAATTGGATCAAGTCTAGTTTTGTACATCAACACCCCCAACATCTAATTATCCCTACCTAGGTAAGACGTCTCCCCCTAAGATCAAGATATCCTCCTAAAACTAAAGTGAAATATACCACTTCTCACCTTTTTAAGAAATAGGCAAAAAAATAATGCGTAATAAATTAGCATAAACGCTATGGTGTAAAGTGAAACAAACAAAATATGGAAACACAAGAAAAAATAATCAAAACAATGATAAATTTTTGCCATTATTGATGCAATAAATGATATCAACTATAATACAAAATAAAGCATGAGATACCAATGCAAACAAGAAATAAAAGATACCAATATTATCATAAATCATGCCAATTTGATTCAAAGATAAAGCACATGGAGAACATGGATTAAATGCAAAAGAAAAGACTCAAAACAAATCATACCATATATATAAATATACAAAATATACCAATGACGCGGAGGCACACATATATTGGTATAAACAACAACAACATGACACGAAACACGTAACATTTACACACTAGCATAGTATCGATGTCTATAAACATGTGGAATAGAGTGAACGATCATGAATTAGAAATAAATGCATTATGACCCATTCACTCAAAAATGTCCAAGGAGTTCTATTTGACTACAAAATATTTGTAAGGACATGATTTTATAAATGCCCGAGTGTCGAATCTAGGAAATTTTATGTGTGTCCTAGATCATAGTTAGTATGTCTGATACCGCTACATTTGTCACATCAACACGATCATCCATGATGACCTTGATTCAAATTATCACATCCATCATCTTCATACGTGCATCATGCAACATGCAACATGCAACGTACTTTGCAACAGTTCCCACTACTCCACTCACGATTATGGTAAAATAATTTATTTGGAGTGTTTATTATTTACATAAATATTTGGGAAATTTTTGTAAAATATTTTTATGGGTCTAGAACGTTTTTACTTCGCAATAAGAAATTTTTCTAAGTGTAGAGGCAAAGGAAAAAATCTCGCTCACGTCGTTCGAGTGAGATTGGCTAGTCGTTCGCGCGACATATCCGTCTCACACGAAGTTGTTCGAAAGATGTGGCATTACGTTCGAGTGACACTTGTACTTCATTCGAGCGACGCGCTGCCTTGATTTCTGTATTTAAATCAGTGCCCATTCTACACGAAATTCAAGTCTTTGGCACTCACGTTTCTGCAAAACTACTGCATATTTCTAGACTTCATTTTTATGGTTTTTCAAACCTTTTGATTCACAAATCTTTCCCAAACATATGTGTGAGTCTTATAAACCCAAGATATAATTCTTCTACTCATATGGAGTAATCTTGTGGAGAAGAAGGTTGTTCTCCATTACTGAATTGGAGCTCTTGCGGGATCTCTTGCTGGCAACACCGACGACAACGAACCGACTCCTAGGGGTATTCGTGTGTCACTATATTTCTCTGCAATTGTAAGTTGTTACGATTTATAGTGAAATAAAATAGCTTTGATACTTTGGGGGATTCTTTCTCATGTTTTGATTGACTTTACATGCTTGGTTTGATTTATTTGGTCGGTCACAATTTGCTTGCAAGAGTTAGGATTTTTGGGATTAAAAATTGGAATTTGATTAAACAAGTTAATCATTCATTGTTGGCGCACTCTCAAATTGGTATTAAAACCATTTTCATAATTATACCATGTAACTTTTGTTGCGCAAAATTTTTCTGGATATGAATTTTGGTCTAAAAATTGAATTTTGAAAAAGCGCAATTTCAATGGAAAACTTGTATAATCCAGTGCGAATTTTTGATGGGTCAAATTATGGATATTGAAAAGCCCATTTGAAATCTCACTTAAAGGCCGTTGACGAACGTGTCTGGGTTGTGTGTGAAAGAGGGTGGACGCCTCCCATTATCACTGTAGATAACGTAACTACTTTATAATATTTGACTACATTGACAGAGGAAGAATTTAAATGGAGCACATATAACTCACATGGGCTTAGTGCAATTTTTGAAAACATCACCCCAAAGAGTTCTGATGCATCATGACGTGTACCATGTCCAAAGAAGCATGGGATGTTCTTTAACTTACCAATGAAGACACTAATGCTGTTAAAGACTCAAAATTAAAAATTTTAACTACACAATTTGAGACAATCACCATGTTTAAATCTAAGTGTTTTGATGAATTATATGCACGCTTATCTAATATTGTTAACACTAGTTTCAATTTGGGTGAACACATTCCTGATGCTAGAGTAGTTAAAAAGATTTAGAAATTACTACCTAAGCGTTTTATCCCTAAATTCAATGTGCTAAATTCAATAGGAAATTTGGGTAGTCTAAATTAGAAGAAGTGGTAGGAAACCTCTAGACTTATGAAATTGACATGTTTCCTAATAGGATAAAATCAAAAGATAAAGGGGTACAACTTAAAGCCCAGGATAGGAAGAGTGAGGGGTCATCAAGAAATATAGATGAGTCATCTAGGAGAAGAGAGGAAGAGTTTTCTAATTTTGAGTTTGATTTTGACTTAGATGATTTGGCCTTGTTTGCAAAAAATTTCAAGAAATTTCTCAAATAAAAAAAAAATGGCAATTTCAAAGATAAAAAGAATTTGAGAAAAATAAGTTTGAAAATAAAAATGAAAAGAATAAAAAGGACGCGCCTAAGAAAGACGAGGAAATATGTTATGAATGTTATGGTAGAGGTCATAAGCCATTTGAGTGGCCTACTATGTTGCGACGCAGGGCAAAGGAAAATCTACTCTTAATTCCTCCCTTAGTTATGACAATAAGGTCGAGTCATTGGCTTCTGGAGATGATTCACCGCATGAATGTAACTTCACCTCATTCACGGCTAGTCATGTGAGTACTGACAGTGCGCCTCATGACGACGAGGATGCTACTTCACAGGGACAGCTCGACAGTGGAAGCGATGTGAGTTATGGGGAGGATATTGCAAGTGAGAGCGAGAGTGATTTATGATGCACGTACGCTGATTCTTTTAAAAAAAGCATAATAAAGCGTTAAAACTTAGGATAGTTTCCATGGATAAAGATTTAAGAGAGATAAGAGAGAGGGTACTCCATTAGCACTACCTTGAGAGAAAGAGAAAGACTGTCTATGTTGAGAGAGAGAGAGTCTGTGTAGAGAGAGAGAGAGAGAGAGAGAGAGAGATATGTTTAGATAAAGAGAAAGGGGACTTAACCAAGAAAGTGTCTAGTCTTACGAGTGAGCTCCAGACCTCCATGGACACTCGAATGAAACTTGAAGCCCTTATATCCCAGCTTGCTCATGACCTTAAGATAGCCAGGGAGGTCAAGGTAAAGATAGAGGAAAAATCTGGAAAGATGCTCCTTGCCCATACTTTAGGTTTTGGTGAAAGATAGGGAATTGGTTTTGATTGTTCCTCCACATCTCATGTGACACCGGAACCAATTCTTGAGTTTACTATGAATCCATATGGCCATCACCAAAAACCCCGAGGAAGAGTTCGGCCAAGAAAAATAAACCAAGGTGAACCAAAGAGTGTGTACTTCTGTACCCACTGCAAAAGAAAGGGTCACCTTAGGGAGTTTTGATATAGTTTGGGTCGGACATGACATACATTTTCTCCACCTCGTGCCACTAGCAATATTTTGAGTCTTGGAGAGCAGGATGAGTTTCTAAGTCACCACTTATCATAGTCTAATGGGAGTTCTAACAAATTTCTATGCCGTCATCGGATACTTTTAATATCCCGGATAGGGCTAACAATGACAAGGGCAAACAGATGGTTACTCATCTTGGGTGCCTAAACTCAATGCAAAAGCCCTTGTTTTTCATGTTGCTCTTAAAGCATATAACACTTTGCAGTGGTATTTGATAGTGGGTGCTCTAGGCACATTACATGTGATGTCTCATTTTTTACCTACCTAGAGGATCGCAAGGAAGGTAAAGTCACCTTTGGAGATGGGAGCAATTCTAGCATAGTAGGAAGAGATACATTAGAGATACCGAGATTTCCTAACATAGAGGATGTTTTGTACGTCAATGATTTAAAAAAAAAACCTCCTCAGTAATAGCCAGTTGTACAAAGCTAACTTTATAGTAAATTTTGACTAGAATGAATGCAATGTTTATGATCAAGCTGGTAAACTTCTAATGCAATGGGTGAGGACTGAAGATAATTGCTATGGGATTATGCCCAAGTCCTCGTTTATCTGTAATAGCACCACGATCACTCCAATGGATATGTGGCATCAACATCTAGGTTATGTGAATTGAAGAGATTTGGACAAATTAGAAAAAACGAACCTACTACGTGGCTTGACATCACCTCAAAAGCTAACTTTTGTGGTTTGTGGACCCTGTCAGTTAGGAAAGAAAGTCAGTAGCCCCCACGAGAAGTTGAATTCCATTACCACTTCATGAGTGCTTGAGTTAACACAAATGGATCTTATGGGTCCTACTAGTATTGAGAGTAATGATGGTAAAAGGTATATCCTCGTGATGGTAGATGATTTCTCTCTCTACTCAATTATAAGTTTTTTGAGAGATAAATCTGATGTTCTGGAATTTCTTACGACCAACTGCCGTGTCCTGTAAAATTTACATAGAGTCACTATCAATAGAATACATAGTGACAATGACACTGAGTTTAAGGAAGCTAAAGTAGATCTTTATTGTGATAGCCTCTTGATTAAACATGAATTTTTTGTAGTGAAGACTCCTCGCCAAAATGGGTATGTTGAGAAGAAGAATCGGATGATTCAGGAGATAGCTAGATCTATGCTTCTAGGCCGTAGAGTTGCTAGGAGATTTTGGACAGAGGCGGTGTCTATCACATGCCACATGGTGAATAGGGTTTACCTTCATCCACACACAATTAATATGCCATATGAATTATGGACTGAAAAGAAGCCCAACCTTTCATATTTTCGTTTCTTTGGGAGTACATGCTACATCCTATGGGGTAGAGATAAATTAGGAAAGTTTGACTCCCGGAGTGACGAGGGGATACTATTAGGTTATTCATCGAATATTAGACATATCGGGTTTTTAACCTGAGTATCTCTAAGGTTATGGAGTTAATATACGTCATCATTCAAGATGATGAACCACTAACGTTTGTTGATTCTAACATTTCGTGTGAGGATGACGTACTTTTTACTAATGATCCTATTGTCCCTCCCAGACTTATAGTGGACCCTATTCCTGATTTAGGGGACACTCATGCTTGGGTTCTTAAAAGTCATGATCCTACTACTATTCTACGAGATGCCACCCTAGGGGCCAAGACTCGTTCTCAGTTAGAGTTTTTAGCAATATTTTCTATAAGTCCAAAGTCGAGCCCAATAACTATAAGGAATCACTCAAAGATGAACACTAGATATGCGCTATGCAGGATGAGTTGATTCAATTTAGAAAGAATGATGTCTACGAACTTGTCCCCCGACCTAGTGAGAAAAATGTGATAGGTACCAAGTGGATCTTTAAGAATAAGATGGTGTAGACTTTGACAAGACATTCGCTCCTATTGAGAGGCTTGAGTCCATTCACTTACTACTCGCCATCGCATGTCATCTGCGCTTCAAGTTATGTCGGATGGATGTCAAGAGTGACTTTCTGAATGGCATTCTATAGGAGGAGGTTTACGTGGAATAACCAAAAGGGTTTAAACACCCCAATCACCCTGATTACATTTACTATCTGAGCAAAGTCTTGTATAGATTGAAGCAATCACCCCGGGATTTATATGAGAGGCTTACTTCCTATCTCTTAGCTCATGGCTTCAAGAGAGGGGAAGTTGAAATGACGTTGTTCATTAGGGGAGATAATGGTGCTATTTAGGTTACCAAGGTCTATGTGGATGACATAGTCTTTGGATCCACGTGCTCCCAGTATGCTCACCACTTTGAGGAGGAGATGAAGAGTGAGTTTGAAATGAGCATGGTAGGTGAGCTTACTTTCTTCCTTGGTCTCCTAGTTTATCAGCTAGAGGATGTGATGTTCATCTCCCAATCCAAGTATGATAGAGACCTTGTGAAGAAATTTGGTTTAGACTCCTCTAAGCATGCAGTACACCGATGAGTACCTCAAAAAACCTTAGCAAGGACACTTCAGGCATGGATGTAGAGCAAACCTTGCATTAAAGTATGATAGGTAGTCTTCTCTACTTGACTGCCAGTCATGACAGCATCGCCTTTAGTGTTGGAGTCTGTGCACGATATCAGGCATCCCCAAAAGGGTCACACTTACTCGCTCTTAAATGAATTATCAAATACGTGAATGGGACTCTATCACTTGGAATTTGGTACTCCTTTGATACCAATGACCCTTTATCTGCTTATTCGGATGCCGATTGGGCAGGGGATGCAGATGGATGTAGGAGCATTTATAGTGGGTGTTTTTTCTTTGGTTTTGCTCTTGTCTCTTGGTTAAGTAAGAAGCAAAACTCCATCTCTTTATCCACTATGGAGGCTACATAGCCACCGGTAGTTATTTCACACAACTTCTGAGGATAAAGCAGATGTTTTAGGATTATGGGATATCACAAGACACCATGACTGTTCCCTGTGATAACACGAGCGTGATACACATATCCCGTAATCCACTCCAGCATTCGTGCACAAAGCACATTAAGATATGTGAGCACTTTATCCGTGAGCTTATAGAAGAAAATGTCATATCCTTGAGTTTTGTATCTACCGACCTCCAGTTAGCTGATATTTTCGCGAATCCTTTAGATGCCCTTAGATTTGAGAGTCTTAGGAAGAATTTAGGAATTTGCACAGTTGACTGAGGGGTGGGCACCATGTCTAGAGTATGATGCATTTTTTATGTTCATATCATTTGATTTCTATCTCTAGACTGTATCATTTGTATCATTATTTGTTTGTTTTGTTTTCTTTATTTTTTAAAAATTTTGAAAAATCCAAAAATATTTTATTTTTCAAATTATTTAGAAAAAGTCAAAAAGGTTTTCTTTTTATAATATTTTTTAAAAAACACAAAAAGCATCTTGTATTTTGTTTACACCATTTATGGATGAACATTTAAGATAGCCATAGTCACAACTTCATTCCATATTCCACGTGACTTTTTTATTGTGATTTGAGATGTTACGTCATCTCTTCATGTGCTTTATATTGTTTAGAGCCTTTGAGATGAGATTAGTTATATCTTTTACATGTTTGGATCCCTATATCCTTTATTGTACACATCTACGGTATTATTTAAGTATTGTACTTGTCTATCACAGATTGGCTTGAGTGTTTCCATTTCAATTATATCTATACAACGACCAAAATGCGATAAAACTTGATAAGATAGTAGCGCATGTAAAAATCGCTTACCGTGAGGATTTATTTGCAACAAAATATTATGAGTGAATCATACAAAAGAGCTGCGAAAGTTTAAAATTAATTCATCGTGAAAGCCACCATTTGTAAAAGAGGCCCCCAAAAATTTAAAAAGGCAATAAGAAAATTATGCCAAAAATGGGCCAATAGGTTTTAGTTTCATCACCTCAAAAGAAAAATAAATGCATAATTATTTATTAGGGAGTTTGGATGGAAAGAAATGAAAAACGGGTTTGCACGTCCTTGAAAATCTTGAAGAAAGTGTTACATCGTTTTGGATATTATTGGTGTGGAAATCACTTTGATCTTTGATTTGTTTATTTGATTTAGTCAATTTCTTTTAATTCCATAATTTTTTTTATACCTAAGGAAGTTGTTGAGTTCATTCATTAGGAATATCCGACATTCATTATGCAAATATGTTATGGTGTATATATTGATTTTTCGGTCGAATTTGTTCCCATCCCTACATTTCCTCTATCACCGACTTGGTTGCTTTGGTGTTCTTTCGTGATGTGATTCTTTTCGGTGTATTTTGTGGGAAAAATTTTGAAAAATTCAAAAGAGAAGGTTTTATTACCTTGTGACATTCTCCATTTGCATTTTCTTTGTGTTCTCCATATTTATCTACTTGGGGACATCATAAAAAGGGGGAGAACGAATTGTGGGGGAGAATTCTTGTTTAATTTAATAAGTGATTTTCTTGAGCATTAGTTGACACTTACTTTTGCTTATCATTATATTTCAAACTGTTGCATGTCACGGGTATTATTTCTTGTCTCATGTGTGTAGATACTTAATTGAGGATTATTTTTGCACACCCTGATGATGATAAAGAAAGATTAAAGAGTTGGATATTTGAAGATGTTCAAGTTTGTTTGAAGATATGTCATTTAGTATTTCCATTTTGTGGGTTTAATGGGGATTTTAAATTGTATTTCATTTGTTTTTATAGAAAATTTCGGATTTTTTCTGTATGTACTGGCATATACATAGTGGGATATTTGTAAGGACATGATTTTATAAATGTACGAGGGTAGATTCTAGGAAATTTTATGTGTGTCATAGATCACAGTTAGTATGTCTGATACCACTACATTCGTCAAGTCAACATAATCATCCATTATGGCCTTGATCCAAATTATCGCATCTATCATCTTCGTACATGCATCATGAAACATGCAACTTACTTTGCAATCGTTCCCATTACTCCACTCACAATTATAGTAAAATAATTTATTTGGAGTGTTTAATGTTAACATAAATATTTATGAAAATTTCATAAGATATTTTTAAGGGTCTAGAACGTTTTTACATCCCCATAAGAAATTTTCTAAGTGTAGAGACGAAGGGAAAAAATCTCGCTCACGTCATTTGAGTGAGATTGGTTAGTCGTTCGCATGGCATAGCCATCTCGCGCGAAGTTGTTCGAGCGATGTGGCATTCCATTCGAGTGACACCTATACTTCATTCGAGCGATGCACCGTCTCGATTTCTGTATTTAAAGCAGTGCCCATTCTACACGAAATTCAAGTCTTTGGTAATCACATTTATGTTCAATTGCTGCAAATTTCCCGATTTTGCTTTTATGGCTTTTTAATCCTTTTGATTCATAAATCATTTCCAAACATATATGTGAGTCTTATAAACCCTAGATATAATTCTTTTACTCATCTTGAGTAATCTTGTGGAGAAGAAGGTTATTCTCCATTTCTGAATTGGAGCACTTACGGGATCTTTTGCTGACAACACCGACGACAACGAACTGACGCCTGAGAGTATTCGTGTGTCATTGTATTTCTCTGTAATTGTAAGTTGTTATGATTTATAGTGAAATAAAATGGTTTTTCCCCTTTGTAGGATTTCTCCTCATATTGCGATTGACTTTGCGTGCTTGGTTTGATTTATTTAGTCTGTCATAATTTGTTTGCAAGAGTTAGGTTTTTTAGAATTAAAAATTAGAAATTAATTAAACAAGTTAATCATTGATTTCTGGCATACTCTCAATATTATCAGACTAAGACTTAAGCCGAGTGACAAATAAAGCGAACTAAGAGAACAAATAGTCACAATGCACACAAGCCTAGAATTTTTATGATTCTACAAAATCAAAAGTGTCATGACATGTTAAGTATAATTATGATTCATTGTGAAAACCAGTTGATCTTTAACTAGAGCAAGTAATACCCCCTATTTTTATGTCTTTTATTATGGGGATTTTATAAAATTAAATTGGGATGAAATTTATTTAATATTAATTCGAATTTTAAAATAAATATTTCTTAGTGTGACTAGTGTTAGTAATTATTTGGTGGAAATTACTTAATGAGTAAAGTTATACATAGAATTGGAGATATTAAAACTGTCGCGAGTGAATGACACAACAATTATAGAATTTAAGTCGGGACGCGCTTATGTCGTGTCGGTACTAAATTAATCGAATATAAATTAATTAAATTATAAGTCGCCCATATGGTCATTTTGAGTGTGCCAACGTGTCCAGAAGGGTCGAGGTAGTCAGAAAAATGTACCCGGGGGTTTAGTTTGGGTCTCGGGACATTTTAAGGCCTTAAAGGTAACCCGACAGGGCATTTTAGTATTTTTTTTCTTTTTAAAGCTTAATTATGGACGAAAATTGAAGGGGTATATATGATGGGAATTAGAGTCCTCGAGGGTTGGAAGTTGTAGAGTTTCACAGAGGATAAGGAATAGGGAATAGAGAAGCCTTCTGTGGCCATCCCCGGATATATCCCCTCACGGCGCGGTGGTAGAGGATCCCTATAGGTTCCGCTCGTCCCTCTCGGGAGCGCTTCAGTCGGCGTCGGTTAATGAGGTGAAAAATGTAGAGAGATAGAGTCTCCAGTCTATTTTACTCAAAACAGACAAAATAAAATGGATTCATCCCGAAGGACAACATCCAAAGACATACTGATACATACGAAACCAAAATGATTCGAAAGGGGTCCAGAGGCTAAGTTACGAAATAGGACGGTGTTAGGCACCCATTTCCCCCTTTCGGTCTCTTATGGGTTGTTGCTATTTCCCTTTATTTCCCCGTGATATGTGTGCATGTGTATACGTAGTGGAGATAGGAATCATCGACTTGTATCATGGAAGAGATAAAGCGAGTCATCCATAGAAATGTTCCTAAAAGTAATATTAGAAAATAGGATTTATGCGATTATCCTAGCATCGATCATTATAAGAGAATGATAACGCATGTGAAATAATACGCCAATAAGAACAAATATATATATATATATATATATATATATATATATATATATATATATATATATATATATGTTTATACATAGAATTTAAGAGAGTTAAGTTTAAAGAATATAGAAAAATAGGAAAAAAGTACAAAAAGGACTCGAGTCTCGGGTTTTACCCCGACATGCCAACGTAGCCTATATAGGCATCAAAGTCCACGTAGTTCGTATGCAAAACGAGGGGTGGGATTTACCCCATAAATCCAATCGGGGACTTCTCTTATATGGGGGTGTGTGTGTAAAAAAAGTGTTTTAGTTGTGAGAAAAGTGTGAGAATTTCTGTTTGGAATTTATGAGCAAATCCTCTTTTTCTTGTTTTTGTGTTTTTATTTATATGAAAATAAGAGATGTGCAATAATACTAAATAAAAAGTATATTAGGATATGTGAGATGAGAGAATAAAAGTGTTAAGTAATAAAACAAGTTAATGCGAATTTATGAGAATTTAGGGAGAGAGTTGGAAGAGTTGGACCTTCTTGGAGATCTTGAGCTTGATCTTGGATGTTGGAGAGCATCCCTTGAACTTGGATGATGATGGAGGGTACTTAATTCACCAATTTTGATGAAAATGATTGTGGAAAGTGAAGTTTGGAAAGGGATTTGGATGTGGAAATCACGCTGACTTCGAGAGAGGTTTTATGGATTTGCTGAGAGTGAGGTATTTCAGATCTGGGCTCCCTTTGCAATGAAGTCAAGCCCACCTTTTTATAGTCCCAGGTAATTTTTGATTGGCATAGACCTGGTCCTACCAATTGGAAGGTGCGTTTAGGCACACTACTGATAGGCAGGGTCTGGGACCTGCCGTTTGGTAGTCTCTTTCAAGCTCCTTCGAAAAATCGGTCATAGAGTGCAAATCGTTGATCTGAATTGCACACGGGGAAAATTAGTGGAAAGGTAATTTAGATACCTTCAAAATTCCTTGGACCACTCTCGGGTTCGGGAGTTGACTTTGGGTCAAATGTGGCTCTAAAGCGTTCATCGATCATTTGGATGAGGAAACTTCGGACGCAAACGAATCATTCGCTCGTATGGTAAGTTAGAATCGCGCACGGGGCCGACTATTGGAAAGGTTAGGATATATACTTTGACATTCCGAAGAGTTTGACCCAGTTTAGGGAGTTAGATTTGGTCAACTGGGCCCTGGAAGCATTCGATGACCTCTCGGTGTAAAATGGATCGTTCGTCCGTACCGTAAGATAGAATCGTGCATGCGGCAGCCTGTTGGAAAGGGGTTTCAATGACCTTTGAAGATGCATTCAGTCTCGGTCAAGCTGAGGAGTTGACTTTGGTCAAACGGAGCTATGTGTCCTCATGATCATGTTCTGGGGGAAAATAGGTCGTTTGTACGCATGGTAAGTCATAATCGTGCACGAGAAAGATCGTTAAAAAGGGGATTCAGTGCCCTTCGAAGATTCATTCAGTCTTGGTCGATCTAAAGAGTTTGACTTTTTAGTCAAAAGGATCCTGGGAGTGTCCGATGACCTCTAGGTCAGTACCCGGGGTTTGACTTAGGTTAGTAGTGATGACGGGAGGTGCTAGGGACCTAAGGAGAGGTTAGGGGGTATTAGAATGGGGGTGTCTATAGATCTCCTCGATGGGTGAGTTTGGAACAAAAAATAGTCGTCGAATAGACACCACATGATGCCTTTGAAAGAGGATGACCGAAGGGTCGAGGTCGATTCTTAGGACCTAAGGATGATGATGACCGATTCTGCGAGTTAAAGCCAATTCTGAGGGCTTAAAAATGAGGGTGACCTATTCTGTGGGTCAAAGCCAATTTTGCGGGCTTGAAGGAACATGCTGGGGATGGTTTTAAAGGATGTGATGACCAAAGCAATGGTGGAGGTGACCAATTCTGCGAGTCGAAGCCAATTCTGAGGGCTTAGGTTGTGATAACCGATTCTTCGGGTCAAAGCCAATTTTGTGGGTTTGAAGATGAAGATGACCAATTATGTGGGTCGACGCCAATTCTACGGGCTTAAGGTGAGATGAACAATTCTGCGGGTCGAAGCCAATTCTCCGGGCTTAAGTTGAGATAACCAATTCTAAGGGTTGAAGCCAATTCTGTGGGTTTTAGGTGAGATGACCAATTCTGTGGGTCGAAGCCTATTCTGCGGGCTTAAGGTGAGATGACCAATTCTGCGGGTTGAAGCCAATTCTGTGGGCTTAAGATGAGATAACCAATTTTTCGGGTCGAAGCCAATTCTGCGAGTTTTAGGTGAGATGAGCAATTTTTTGGGTCGAAGCCAATTATGCAGGTTTAAGGTGATGATCCAAGACCGAGGTTAATTCTGACCTAAGAGAGATGATGACCAAGTATCGAGGTCAATTCTGACCTAACTAAGGTCACGATCCAAGATCGAGGTCAATTATGACCTAAAAGAGGTGACGATCTAAGACCGAGGTCAATTCTGATCTAAAGAGAGGTGATGACCGAGGATCGAGGTCAATTCTGACCTAAAAGAGGTGACGAATGAGGAATGAGGTAAATTCTGACCTAACTAAGTTAACGATCCAAGACCGAGGTTCAATTCTGACCTAAGAGAGGTGACGGCCGAGGATGGAGGTCAATTCTCACCTAACTAAGGTGACGATCCAAGACCGAGGTCAATTCTGACCTAAAGAGAGGTAACGACCGAGGACTGAGGTCAATTCTGACCTAACTAAGGTGACGATCCAAGACCGAGGTCAATTATGACCTAAGGAGTCGTGACGATCAAGGACCGAGGTCAATTCTGACCTAACTAAGGTGATAATCCAAGACCGGGGTCAATTCTGACCTAAAAGAGGTGACGATCGAGGACCGAGGTCAATTCTGACATAAAAGAGGTGACAACCGAGGACCGAGGTCAATTCTGACCTATATAAGGTGACGATCCAAGACCGAGGTCAATTCTGACCTAAAAGAGGTGTACATTTCCTTCGAAAAAATTAGGGATTTTACTGGGGATAAAGATTGGATTTTGGCTTCTGCTGGGGAATAGCAAATGAGCTATGAAAAATTTAGATCGTCCTTTGGAGACATTGATCGGGAGAGAGATTCTATGGAATTCCGCAGGGTAAATTACCTTGTGATTTCGATTTGAGCCAGGGAGCCGATTGCTGGGTAAATCCTTGTGTCTTTTGGAGACTGTACCTGGGGAAAAGCCAATCGAATGTTGGGGAAGTGATTAGGTGGTCCAGGTATTGGACTTATTGCTCGGGGAGGTTTAAGACCTTTGGGGTATAGGACATGATCCTGAAAAAATATTCACTTGGCTTTTGAGAGTTCCGTTGGGGAAATAGGGGTTTCGCTTGAGGGAGTGCCAAAATTCCTTTGTGAAGATTTCTAAATTTTTCCTGGGGTTTTTAGGAATTTTCTGAGCATTTTTCAGGATTTTCTGATATTTTGGGGGAATTTTTGTACGAAGTTTTAAGGGGGGGTGGTCGGCATGGTGTAGAGGGTGCCATTCGGCAGTGTCACGAACTTTTAGACTATCTTGGGAAGGTAAAGGGGCAGTGCCAATCGGTAGGTGGGGGTCAGTGTCGATCGGCATGACCCTTGGCATCCTATATAAAGGGGGTGAATTCCCTTCATTTTTCATAACTTCTTGCCTTCTCTCTTTCTGCAATTTTCCTCTGTGAATCGTTCTAGCATTCTGTAATCTAAAAAATGGTGGCTTTTGAGAGCACTATTGTACACATGGAGTGGTTGACTGTTGATGACTGGGCGAACGTGGAACGGAGGTCTAGGCTGCCTCTTTCTTTGGGAAGCGAGAACTCCTTTGATGTGTTTGAGTCGGTTGCGGATAATCGGACCCTACTACGGGAGTCGTCGCATCATTGCTCTTCGAGGGTGGTGAACCCTGGGGGTTATGAAAGTAAAAATGACCTTTGGCATTCCTATTTTTATGTCTTCCTCTTTTCTTGGATTTTGATAAGGTTTTTCTCTTTTGGGAGTCTGGTTTTTCTTTGAATAACATGCGTGCCCGCAGGACGATGGGGATTAAGGATATCTGGGAGCGTCTCCCACCTGTGGTGTGTTGGGTGGTATCATCTGCGAGTTTTGGGAGGTTGGCGTCTACGCTAGATGAGACGCCTCGTTCGACAGCGGTCTTGTACGCTCTGGGGGAGAGATGGTGGGACACTACCACACCTTCCATTTTGGCTTCGGAGATAGACTGCGACTCCCATAGATGTACAGCAACTACTGGGGCTTGATTGCGATGGGGAGCAGATATAGGTGGATCACTCCCTGCGGGTGAGACCGGAGGTGGTGTGGGCAGCGCTCCGAGATATGGGAAGGATAGTATCTGGGGATTCCATTTGGCTATCCCTATTGAAGGATGTTTTGTTGGGTAGGGTGGTTGATGTGGAGGATGGGCTGTAGGTGAGGCAGATAACCTAGTTGTTTATCTTGCTAGCGCTGGGGGGCTTTATGGTGGCGTCGAGCAGTGACATCGTCCACTTGTGGTTCTTGCCTTACTTGAGGGTGTTTTCTAACATCCCTTTCTATGATTGGGAGAGCCTGACTTTGGCGACCCTCTATTTTTCTCTGGATGCATTTAGTCGGTGCTGCCGGCAGACTTTTATCGGAACCATGTATCTTCATGAGGTATTCTTTAATCTGCGCATTTTCCTATCATGTATTCGCATGTTCCTTATGCATCTCATTTTTTTATTTCAATTTCTTGTCTTTGGAAAACGTGGTTCTATGAGGTGATTGGGTGTAATACCCAACTGATCGCTCTGAAGGATGAGACTATTGGAGACTTCTACTGGTTCTATCGACGGTGCAAGGCTAATCAGCAATCGAGGGGATCTCTTTCTATGGAGGTGGTGCGTCAGGTCTTAAATGGACTGACTAGTGATAGGGTAAGACTTTTCATTCCTTAGTTTTTTTCTTTGTATTCTCTAATTTTGTATTGGCTTATACTTGCTTGGAATTTTCAGGTGACCTTTTACTCTTAGGGGATTGCTATTCAGGACACGGGGTTGACTGAGGTGAACGCATAGCTGCGGCACATACCGGCGCATAAGTTTGGCCACTCTTGGTATCTCGGGGAGAGGATGGTTCGACAGATCATTGAGGAGGAGGTGGTGGTGCCACCTGCGCGGCGTCCTATATCTATGAGGCAGGAGTGGCTACTGCCTAAGGATGTAAGGATTGCGATGATGATCGGTGAGTCCTACCTGTTGTACACTGATATGGCTGCGCTGTATGATTACATGGACTTTGTGATGAGCTGGTTGATGAGGCCCAACGTATATGATGCCTTGCCTTTCCCTCTTGCGGGTTCGAGTCGGCCGGTGGGGTCCCCCCACAGCGGTGGTGGTTCGTCGATGGCGGGGACTTTGGACGTTCCCTTTATGCGGTTGCATACCCCTTTGTACAACATTCGACGGGCTGATGGAGGGATGGTGCCAATGCTGTATCGTCCTCATGTGATGAATCCGAAGGAATTAGGCTTGACAGAGGAGGTCCTTCATCCTGTGGTATATATTTATGTTCCTCTCTTCTTTCTTTTTTATTTCTTTTCTGCTTTGATACCAATTCTTCCTTTTCTTGTAGTAAGTCCGGTTGCCAACCACTTAGTTGATGGATATCAGAGACTGAATATCTTCGACGACTGTCCATATTCGGGATGCGGTCCCGATTCATTATTTCTTACTGCCGTCTTCTTCGTCTGGGGAAGAGTCTAGCTCGGGTAATGATGGTGCGTCGTCTCGTCACAGGGGGAAGAGATTGCGTCGCAAGGGTGAAGTTTAGGTTAGAGGGAGAGAGAGAAGGTGTGGGTCCAGGCCGTGTCCAGTTATTTTTTCTTTTCTTTATTTTCCTGCAAAAATGATGTAACACAGAAACATATCTATGCAATGCAATGATGTTTTTTTTATTATCTTCTGTTAATGATGAATGAATGCATGCACATGCGCTTTTTACTTTGCTTCTGAGACCGTAAAGAGAAATATTTTTGGGATTTTTGAAAGAAATTTTTATTCACAATTAGGAATTATATAAAAGTGAAAGTTTTTTTTTTGAAATTTTGTTGAGAATATCAATTTATTTTGAGTTTTTTGAATTTTGACAAAAGAGGAAAAAGGGAAATTTCCAAAAGTATGGGGTTACCGATCGGCAAGCACCTTATCCTGCCTATCCGCGGGTCAATCCAATCCCATCAATTCAAATCTTTGATTGGTACCCTCTTTAGCCTTTGCTACCTTGCGGGGAAGGATTTCCTCCGATTTCTGCAGGGGTTATGTCCTTTGTGGTGGTTTTCAAATATAAAAGAGGGATAAGAGTGGAGTGTTTTCCTCAGACCTTCACATTCATACTTTCTTATTCTGTGAGATGGCTCTCCCTGTTAGTGTTGAGTTTGCCAACTATCTCGAGACTTTGGAGGCAATGTGCTCCTATAACGTCGACTACAATGCTTTCAAGATGCGTCGAGTCTCTTTGCGGTGCAATCAGCCCATTGAGTGGAATATGCTGATGGAGGCGGTACAATTTTGGTACCTCGAAGACCATGTATTCCGCTTTGGGTTCGATGAGATTTGTCCTACCAACGGAGATTTTTCTACCATGCTGGGGATAAATCCCAGCGTTGCTGTGGCTTTATCCAAATTTTCCCATTCTCTCAGGGATTTGTTGGCCGAGCTTCTTTGTATTTCACCTTCGGCGGCTAGGCCACTAGTCGTTGGAGGAATGATCTCCCTTTCAGAGGTATTATAATCCGTGCATTTGCAGGAGGTTGGTGATACTGGATACGTCGGAGTCATTGTTATGGGTTTGGTTTCAAAACTGCTACTAGTGACTGGTGAACTGCTGGTGGACCCACAACTTGCAACCATTACTTCATTGATGTCATACCGTCACAAGCCTGCGACGGTGATACTGGTGGAGACTTTAAATGGCCTGGATGCCTGGCAAGAAGGTCGTTCTGACTTTCTGAGGGGTAGCCACGTGGTGCTATTCATGTGGTTATCTGAAAGACTTCGCCTGGTGACTCCTCCATAATATCCTTTGTCGGTTGTACCCAACTTTTTCTCACATCATTTCATCAGCGTTGGCTTGGATATTGAGAGATGGGAGAACTGATTTGTGGAGCATGGGGCTCTAAATCTGTACTGGTCAGTGCCTTAGTAGGGACAGTTGCTGCCTATTCTGGAGTTGGGAGAATATCCGTACGTTCGACTGGTCGGTCTCAGACAAACCTCTTTCTATTTCCCTTGGTGTCTTCTGTGCTAATTTGGTTGGGAGTAGGTCATGTCACCTTGGACACTAGACTTCTTTTCGGTAGAAGGTCTGACAGAACGTCTGTGCATGTGGCTTGGTTCTTAGTGGGAGAGTCGGCGTCCGTCGACTCATCCTTATCAGTCTGTTGAGAGAGTTTGGCACATCCCTGGGGATTATATGAAGTGGTTGTGGAGGAGAGTATTTAGCAAGATGCTGTAAGTGTAGACTGAACAAAGATGGCTTGGCTTATCTGATACCATGGAAGGAGGTGTGGTAGTTTTTCCGAGGCTGGTTCGAGATTATCGATCCATGGAGCGTCTGCGGCACTCTATTCAGGCAGGGGAAGCTTGGGGACCCCAGGATGTAGATGACAATGATGGAGCGGGCTCCTCTGGTAGCTGTGGGTAGGACTCTTGGAGAGTTTATTTTGTACTGAGAAATAAGTTTGGTTTGGCTTTTTAGGAAGGTAAGTGGGAAGGGAGTTATTTGTTCCTTTATGTAATTGTACTATAATTTCTTGTTAGTGAAATAAACAAGTTTTTGATTATCCAGCTATGTCTTTTGATGAATTTTGTATTTTGAATTATTTACACCGATCGCTAAGGCATGCATAATCCTTTTGTTCAAGTATATGTTAAAGTGAACTCTCATTCTCGGAGATAAGAAAATAATAGTTTTTGGTGAAAAAGAAGGGGTTGTGATCATGTAAAATGTGTGAGCTGCCTACGTACCTCTGTGGTGTTGAAATTTTTTTAATTTGCTTCAAAATGATTTTTGCAGAGGATCAGGCCCACGTAGTTCTGGGTAGAGGGAAGTGAATATTTCTTTTTTTTAGAATAGAAGGGAGATGAGAAGAGTCGTAGCGCATCGAGATTTTGGACTAGGGGTATAATTTCTTGAGATGATCCAAGTTGACTGGACGAGCCATCTCTTCTCTATCTAGGTCGGTGAGCATGGAGGCACCACCGAACAAGATCTTCTTGACAATGTATAGGTTGCTCCAATTGGCCTTAAATTTCCCTCTGGGGTCCCAGATGGGTTCTATTATTTCTTTGAGGGCTAAATACCCCTCTCAGACACAATGATCCTTGAAACTCTTATTGAATGATCGGGCTATTCGGCGATGGTACCCTTGTATGTGGTATAAAGCTTTCAATCTCCTTTCATCTAGGAGGGTCATCTCATTAAGACGACTTTGGCACCAGTTTTCTTCACTGACCTTGCTTTCAAGAGTGATGCGTAATGAGGGTATGTCTAGCTCCACGGGTAGGACTACTTCCATGCCGTAGACTAGAGAGTAAGGGGTAGCCCCAGTATAGGTTAGAATTGAGGTTCGGTAGCACCAGGAGGTGTATGGCATTCGATCAGCCCAACCTCAATAACTTTCGGTCATCTTACTAATAATGGATTTGAGGTTCTTGTTAGTGGCTTCGACTGCACCATTGGTCTGAGGTCGGTAGGGAGAAGATTTGTGTCTTTGAATCCCATACTCGTTGGCCACTTCTGTAACTTTTGCCTCGAAATGCAACCCATTGTCTAATACAAGCTCGTGTAGGACCCCATATCAGCAGATGAAGTTTTTCTTGATGAATTTGGCCTCTTTCTTGGCATTGAGCACTGCGTATGACTCATCTTCGACCCATTTGGTTAAGTAATCATTGGCAACTAGGATAAACTCATGTCCGTTAGAAGCCTGCAATGTAACCTTTCCTATGATACCGATACCCCAGGTGGAGAACGGACAGGGGGAAATCATGTTGTATAATTCACGCAGAGGCAGATGTTGAAGATTGGAGAACTGTTGGCATTTTAAGCATCTCCGAACATAAGCAGTGCAATCCTGGGTCATGGTGGTCCAGTATTAGCCTTATCGGATGATCTTCTTGGCAAGCATGTGATCGTTCATGTGGGGCCCGCATTCCCTGCTATGGATTCTCTGCATTATCTCTTCAATGTTAGCCCCTGTGATGCAGTGTGGATGGGTTCCATCGAAGTTTCTCTTAAATAGTGCTTTATGACAGGTGATGTACTGGGTGGCCAGTCTTCGGAGGGTTGCTCGGTCTTTCTTGTTAGAACCCTTGGAATATCTACCATATTTGAGGAGGTGCCAGATATCATAGTACTAGCAATTGGCTAGCTCAGAATCTTCTATGGTGATGAGCTCAATGTGGTAGCAGTGGGTAGGTTTATCTTGCTTTTGAACTAGGAAGGGGGTCATTGTTATTCCTTTGGGCATCTCGACCATGGAGTCCAAGGTAGCAAGGGCATCGGATATGTTATTCTTTGCTCTAGGTAATGGAAGGTGATATCTTGGAATTGGGAGGCTAGTTATTCTAAGTGGGCATGGAAGGATTGGAGTTTCTCGTCCTTGACTCTTTACTTTTTGAGCACTTGACCGATGATGAGGGAGGAATCTCCATAGACATCTAGGTATTGAATGCCTTTCTTAAGAAAAACTTTGAGGCCTACCGTGCATGCCTGATATTCAGTCATGTTGTTGGTGCAAGGGAAATCCAATTTGATGGCTATAGGAGTGTGAGAGTCATCTGGGGCAATCAGAAGTATTCCAATGCTATATCCCTTCTTGGTGGCAATGCTGTCAAAGAACATTTGCCACCGAAGATTGTCATGGGCAGTGGAGAGGATGTTTTCGTCTGGGAATTTGGAGATCCAAACATCAACTTCATCCATGGGGTTATCAACAAGGTAGTCAAAGATGGATCTTCCTTTCATGGCTTTCTACATGACGTACACGATATCGAACTCGGTTAGGAGCATCAACCACCAAGCCATTCAACTGGATAAGATAGGTTTCTCAAGAAGGTATTTTATGGGGTCCATTCGGGATACAAGTTTAATAGGGAAGGCGAGCATGTAGTTCCGTAACTTTTATGTGACCCAGACAAGCGTGACACATGCCTTTTCTAAAGTAGTGTAGTTAACTTCGTATCCGGCCAATTTGAGACTGGCATAGTAGATGGATCTTTCTTTATGGGAATCTTTAAGATATTGGGCTAGCAAAGACCCAACTATAGTGTCGGTTATGTTTAAGTATAGGAGTAAAGGGAGACCAAGTTGTAGTGGCATGAGTACCGGGGGTTGGGTTTGATATTGCTTGATTCGGTCAAAAGCTTCTTGGCCAACCTCATTCCAAACCTTGGTTGAATCCTTTCAGAGTAGGTTAAAAATGGGTTCGCAGATGGAGGTTAACTGGATGATGAATCGGGTGATGTATTGCGATTTCACAAGGAAACCTCGAACTTCTTTCTCCGTTCGGGGAGGTGGAATCTCAAGTATGTCTTTCATCATGGCAGGATTTGATTCTATCCCTTTCTCACTGACCATGAATCCCAAGAGTTTTCCCTTTGTAACGCCAAAGACACATTTCTGTGGATGGAGTCTCATCTAATATTGTCGCAATCATTCGAAGAACTTTCAGAGAGTGGGAACATGACCTTCTCTAGTTTTGAATTTGATAATCATATCATCCACATAGACCTCGACTTATTTGTGAATCAGATTGTGCAGGATGGTTATAGCATCCCTCTAGTAGGTAGCCCCAACATTCTTAAGACCAAATGGGGTGATGAACGCAATCTTTTCTTGGTGGTCTGCATTTTGATTTGGTTGTATCTAGCAAACCCGTCTTTCACTGGTTGTGTTGTCCACGATCATGTCGATATTGGGTGGCAAATAATCATCCTTTGGAGAAGCTTTATTCAAGTTCCGGTAGTCTACACATATCCACACTTTCCCTCCTGATTTTAGCACAGGCATTATGTTGGCTAGCCATGTGGGATATTCTATCACATGAATGAATCCCACATTAAGCTATTTCACCACCTCCTCTTTGACTTTGAGCGACCATTCGGTGCAGAGCTTTCTTAGATTTTGTTTAACCGGCTTGTAATCTGGAAGAGTGGGGATCTCATGCTGAGCAATTTTAGGATCAATACTGGGAATATCGCCATAGGACCATGCGAAGGCATCCACGAATTCCTACAATAATTCTTTGAGTTGTGCGCGCTCATGCTCGTCAAGGGTAGCCCCTATCCTAATCTCGCGATGTTGGCTACTAGAACCGAGGTTAATAACAACATTTTGTTCTTCATTAACTAAAATGTGATTATGTTTTTTATTATTAACCTTATTTAGATCAGTTAAGAATTTTTCATTTATAAAATCATCATCATCAAAAGTTTGATTAGAATCTAAACCGTTAATGTAAGGCACAACAAGATACTCAAAATCTTCATTTATTTCATTGATAGGAAAAACAGCATTGAGAACCTCATCAAAGGAGGACTCGATTATATTTGAGCAAGGATAGACAATAGAAGAAGAAATAAGGTAAACATTGGGATTAGGTGAGATTTCAACAGGTAGAACTGGCGTAGTATGCCAGTTGAGGAGAGGTGTATCAACAGCTTTAATCAGGTGGGATGGATCCAGTGATGTATTGCTTGAGTGAACCATGCAGAATGTCAGCCCCAGTGTCTGTAAGTTGAACGAGTCCTCGGAGTCACTTTCCTCAGTCTTTTCGGTACCTTTAATGAGCGGTTGTACACGGTGTTGGGAACTTTCAGCCCATGGGTAGCTGTATTGGAAAAAGATCTCCATTCTAATTATATTCTTGTCTGTATGGTCATACCATGATTTCAGAAAGTCGTAAAAGGGGAAGTCTTCACCCTCTTTGATGAATCTTCCATTCAAGGAGTCACCTGGGATGGTTTGGATGCAGTCTAGTCTCTTATTTGGTCGAGACTGTCGGATCATTTTGAACTCTTGTTCTGATGGTTGATACACCAAACCACAAGGACTGAAATCTTTCTTTAGTTCAATGGGCTCAAGTATCCCTTGTTGACTTTGTCCTAGCCCCAGTCCGGGCATGAAGTGCATGCTTCTGAACATTTGAATCACATTGACGTTGCCATGAGGGTCGTATTCTGGACAAACCCTTTCATTGAAATTGTCCCCTGTTGGGAGTAGGATTGGTTCAACTCGGAATCCTGATAGGAGCATATCATTTGACCCATGATATATCTCAAGGATTGGACTGCGGGTACTTTCACCCTCGGTATTATCCGTCGGCAAAGAACTTTAATTTCTGATGGAGTGAGGAAGACACACCCTTGATACTGTGGAGCCAAGGTCGTCCGAGTAACAGGTTGAAACAAGATGGGATGTTAATAACTTGGAATTCAACGATAGGGTTTATAGGGCCAACCCCTATTACAAGTTTTATGGATCCCCTCACCTCCCGATGGGTATTATCATAGGCACGTACAACAGTAGAAGTTAGAGAGAAGTCACTTCCTTTCAGTCCTAAGCATTTGAAGGTTCTTAATGGGCAGACATTTATGGAGGATCCATTATCAACAAGAGAGAATGGTACGATCCTCCCCATAACTTGGACGAAGATTTTGAGTGTATGATTGGGGTTTGGCCCAATTCTGGGGATTTCTTCTTCGGAGAAGGACATCATTTGGGTAGAGGTCAAGGATCCGACCAAATATATCGCCTCTTCTGGTGTGCTAGAAGGAGGAACTGTGGGTCCAGTGAGCAACTTGATCAAGGCATTTCTGTGCAGCTGATAAGACGTGGAAAGACCCCATAGAGTGATGTTAGCTTGAGTTTTGTTCAGTTGATCGAGGATCTTTCTCTCCTCGAGGGTCATTTTTGGCATAGGAAAGTTTTCAACCCCTTTCCCTTTTTAATTTGCGAGTAGTGAGCTTGGCATCTGGTAATGCCTCCCTAATCTGGTCATGTGATTTACTGAAGAAAGGAATAATATGAACCTTGTTTCTTCGTCGATCTCGGGTTTTTCTGCTACCTTGTTTATTTCTTTGAGGAGCTCCCCAAATGATATCATCCCATACGTGTCGGATACCGGTCCAGTTTTCTTGTGAACTTGTTCTTCATTCGAATCTCCTAATTATTCCCCCCATCCAGTGGCAACAATTATGTCCTTTCATGTAAAGTCGATTCATTCCACAAGTTCAATGGATTCTTCATATAGGTCTTCCCATTCTGTGGGAATATGTAAGGGTGAGAGGACCAGACGCCCATGCAATTTCAGAGCATCAAGTAACTCGGTCATACTGCAAATGTCATTGGTTTGCCTGAATAATTCTGTAATGATCTGGACAATATCATCTAGGTTGGCTTCATCGGTCGGTACTACCCAACGGTATGACTCTCGGGCCCATTTTCGTGCTTCCAAGAACAGCGTACTGAACCTCTCGCAATCAAAGGTCATCTGTGAGGGCAACTTCAGCCCGAACTCCAAGAGTTAGTTTAACACTTCTCATAATTCCATACTTCCATTTTCGGAATGGGTATGAACGGCGATGCATGCTTTAGTGAGGAGTGAAAGTACCTGATCAGCGAGGCTAGTAGGGTGTAGGAGGAAATATGAGCAAGTTTGGATAGGTTTAGGATAGTATATGGGTGTGATTGGAGTTGAGGGATCAAATTTTGGGTTCTCTTCAAGGAAGATGGCATTGGCATGATTTGGGAGTGTATTGTGAGTAGTGTTTGGCTTAGGATTGACTGGTGGGGAAATGTTACCTTGGTCAATTAGACCTTGGATTATGTTTCGGAGGTGAAAGTACTGGTTAGTGGTATGGCCATCGGTTTGGTGAAAGGCGCAATGAGCATCTGCCTTGAAGTTTCTTAGGAGTGGGTTTAGCAATGGACGGGGGTCCAAGGGTTTGATGAGGTTTCGGCTTAACAGGGCTTGATAAACTTTGGAGATGGGAGCATGGAGATCGGTGTATTCCTTTCAGATTGGGACAAGGCGGATTTCTGGTACCGACGAAGTGGTTTATTGAGAGATGTTGTTGATGGTTGAGACTCCATCACTGGCAAGTTTGTCATATTTTCTGGGAGTGAATTGTCCAGACACTTTTTTGGTTCAACCTATGTTTTAGCAAGACCTTACTTGATTTCTACTCCTACTTCTCTGAGAGCTCGAAAGTGGGGATAGTATTGCCCGCCCATCGTTGCTCAGACATGGGGCAACAAGTTCTTCTTCACTATGATGACTTATTCTTCCTCGGAAGGTCAATTGGTCATGATAGCTGCTTTTTCCCTGCATCGGGCTATGAAGTTACTGAATGATTCCCCAGAGTTCTATTTGAGTAGCTCTAAATCACGATAGGTGACCTCAAGATCTTCATTGTACTTTTACTGCGACATGAGTTCTCGGGCCACATCCTCCCAGCTATGGATTTTGGACTCCTCGAGAGATAAAAACCATCGGATAGCGCTATCTTTCAAAGTTTGCTGAAATAATTGGGCCATCACCTCTTCATTTTCCACTAGGAGATTCATGGCACGGTGATACCTACGAAGGTGAACAATCGGTAGTCCACTTCCTCCAAATTTCTAAATATTTGGCATCTTGAACTTCTCGGGTAACCTTGCTTCTGGATAAGGAGACATGTGGGTGTAGTCCATGTAATTTTAGGATATTCTGACTTGGTCCAACTTCTTAGTTAGCATTTTGAGATATTCTTTGACTTTGTTCAACTCTTCCTCTTTCGGATCAACGATCACAGGCAAGTTAGCCCTAGGCTAGGCATGGTTCGACATAAGAAGCTGGGCAGGCGGTGGCCCATTAACAAGAGGGGCACGTGGAGCATGCTGATACTCTTTGAGAACCCAAATAGGCTCGAGTGTTCCCATAGAGTGAGGGAATAGGGCCTCAAGCTCTTGAGGAACAGTAACCTAGTTTCATTTCATCTCTCGGACCTCAGTCTGAAGGCTGTCAATCTTGGACACGAGCTGAGCTAGGACCTCCGTTTGATCCGGCTGCACAATAGGTGCTTGGTCTGTGTTCTCCATAGAAAGCGGATGGTTACCGAACTCAAAAGAGGTAGCAAAGTAACAGACGGAACTCCGGGGTGACTTTACTGAAGACCGAAGCCAATAAGGAGTCAGGCCAAGGACGTGCGATCGACATGAGAGGGCGTAAAATTGGATTTATTTTTGACAAAAAAAGGATGAAAATATTTTTGACATTTTTTTATTTTTTTTTAGATTGAAAGACAAAATATTTTTCGATTTTTGATAAAGAAAGGAGAATTTTGTTTGGAAAACAAAGGAGGAATGTTTTTAGATTTTTGATAAAGAAGGGGAAAATGTTTTTTTTTTGGATTTTTGATAAAGAAAGGAGAAATATTTTTTTGATTTTTGGGAGACGGTCTCAGCAGGATTATTTTGATTATTTTGTTATAACTTGTATTAAATTCTCCTAAATGCAAAATGAAATGCCGAACGGGACCCGAGCCTGGAAAAGTTGGGTTTGTAACATATGCAAAGTTATGGCTGGACTTGTAACCAGTTTCATGGGCAGGGTCCCGTTTTAAAAATGCGTAAAAATTTGGGCGGGAGGCCGACCCAGAATTTTGGCAGAGTTTCGGGTTGAAGTCGGCAATCTTATATGTGTGTCCTAGGCTTGACACCTATATGTGGGTATGCAGTTGGTTGGGGGAATGGAAAAGGGTTCTCCCCTTGGGCGTGACTTCCACGATATACGTCATGCTCTTGAGGGCAATCAGTACTCGTGGACAAGCCATTTGATATACCTGAGTGTACATGAATTGCCTCACCATATACCTCGTGGGGACGGTATGTGTGAGAGAGAATTCGATATACTCGGCGTACGTGAACAAGTTCCTTGCGTTATACCTCCCGTCATGACTTCAGTCAAGGAGTACGATGCGGGGGAACCGTTCAATATACGTCAAAGGTACTTGGACAATGGAAGGTGAGAGTCATATCGCTTAGGCGAACTGCGCCCTGCTGAACCAGCGCCCATCACGAAGTGACCCTCCAGTTACTGGACAAAATTTGATCAATCACAATGCTCTTTGGTGATATTGTGTGAATCATGCATGATTCTCTTATTAGTATCTTATGATAAGAATGTCTTTCTTGATTATGCCAAACAGGGAGCAAAGTACAAGTACCAATGGTACACCAAGTATGTATGGGTGATGCGTGGAATATATGGATATATGTGATCCTAGGTGCACGTGATGTGAAGTTTACATGGAGAATTTTTCTACAAGTGTGTGAATAGAGGCATAAGTAAGGGGTATACAAGAAAAGGGGGAACATGCCAAATGGGGGAAAATATAAACAAGCATAACATCCATGTAAATAGAGTCTATCCCTCAGAATAAATTCCCCAGCGAATTCGCAACTGTGTCCATCCCTGGATATATCCCCTCGCAGCGCGGCGGGAGAGGATCCCTCTAGGTCCCGCGCATCCCTCTCGGGAGCGCTTTGGCTGGTGTGGGTGAATGAGGTGAAAAATGTAGAGAGATAGAGTCGCCAGTCTATTTTAGTCAAAACAGACAAAAGAAAAGGGAGCCATCCCGAAAGACAACATCTAAAGACATACTGATACATACGAAAGCAAAATGAATCGAAAGGGGTCCGGAGGCTAAGTTACGAAATGGGAAGGTGTTAAGCACCCATTCCGCCCTTACAGCCTCCCACGGGTTGTTGCTATTTTCCTTTATTTACCCGTGATATGTGTGCATGTGTATACGTATTGGAGATAGGAATCATTGACTTGTATCATGGAAGAGATAAAGCGAGTCATCTATAGGAATGTTCCTAAAAGTAATATTAGAAAATAGAATTTATGCGATTATCCTAGCATCGATCATTATAAGAGAATGATAACGCATGTGAAATAATACGCCATTAAGAACATATATATATATATATATATATATATATATATATATATATATATATAGACACACACACACACACATAGAATTTAAGAGAGTTATGTTTAAAGAATATAGAAAAATAGGAAAAAAATAGAAAAAGGACTCGAGTCTCGAGTTTTTCCCTGAGACGCCTACGTAGCCTATAGAGGCATCAAAGTCCATGTAGTTCGTATGCAAAACGAGGGGTGGGATTTATCCCATAGATCCAATCGGGGACTTCTCTTATACGGGTTTGTGTGTGTGTGTAAAAAAAGTGTTATAGTTGTGAGAAAAGTATGAGAATTCTCGTTTGGAATTTATGAGAAAATCCTCTTTTTCTTGTTTTTGGGTTTTTATTTATATGAAAATAAGAGATGTCCAATATTACTAAATAAAAAGTATATTAGGATATGTGAGATGAGAGAATAAAAGTTCTAAGTAATAAAATAAGTTAATGCGAATTTATGAGAATTTAAGGAGAGAGTTGGAAGAGTTGGACCTTCTTGGAGATCTTGAGCTTGATCTTGGATATTGGAGAATAGCCCTTGAACTTGGATGATGATGGAGGGTAATTAATTCACCAAGTTTGATGAAAAGGATGATGGAAAGTGAAGGTTGGAAAGGGATTTGGATGTGGAAATGACGCAAACTTCGAGAGAGGTTTTCTGGATTTGCTAAGAGTGAGGTATTTCAGATCTGGGCTCCCTTTGCAATGAGGTTAAGCCCACCTTTTTATAGCCCCGAGGAATTTTTGCTCGACATAGCTCTAGTCCTACCAATCGACAGGTGCATTTAGGCACACTGCCAATAGGCAGGGTCTGGGACCTGCCGTTTGGCAGTCTCTTTCAGGCTCCTTCGTAAAATCGATCGTCGAGCGCAAATCGTTAATCCGAATTGTGCAAGGGACAAACCATTGGAAAGGTAATTCAGAGACATTAGAAATTACGTGGACCAGTTCCAGGTTCGGGAGTTGACTTTGTGTTAAATGTTGCTCTGAAGCGTTCATTGGTCCTTTGGACGAGGAAAGTTCGGACGCAAACGGATCATTCGTCTGTATGGTAAGTCAAAATTGCGCACGGGGTGGACCGTTGGAAAGGTTAGGAGATTTACTTCGACATTCGAAAGAGTTTGACCCGGTTTGGGGTGTTGACTTTGGTCAAACGTGCGCTCGAAGCATTCGATGACCTTTCGGAGTAAAATGGATCATTCGTCCATACCGTAAATCAGAATCGTTCATGGGGTGGCCCGTTGGAAATGGGTTTCAGTGCCCTTTGAAGATTCATTCAGTCTCAGTCAAGGTGAAGAGTTAGATTTGGTCAAACAGAGCCCGAGAGATCCCGGTGGCCTCCTTATTGGGTTTCAAAAGAAAATGGGTTGTTCGTCTGCATGGTAAGTTAGAATCACGCACGGGATGGATCGTTGGAAAGGGGATTCCGTGCCCTTCAGAGATTCATTTAGTCTCGGTCGAGTTGAAGAGTTTGAATTTTTTATCAAACAGATCCTGAGTGTCAAATGACCTCTAGGTTAGTACTCAGGGTATGACTTGGGTTTGTACTGATGAAGGGAGGTGCTAGGAACCTAAGGAGAGGTTAGGGGGTATTAAAATGGGGTGTCTACACGTCCAAGGAGGATAGCCACCAAACTGCACCACCTCTTCCATCTTTCTCCACCAATGCCTAGATGGGGAAGCGAGGGATGAAAACATATCAATCAACACTTGAGAATCAGACCATCATATCTGAGGCAAGTATCTATCTTGCTGGAATCTTAGTTTGTATTACACCCATGCCAGTATAGGAATTAATTATCTTACGTCTCATGAAAATATATTATTGTTTGGGAGATAGATATCACTATTTGAAGCATCAATCATGTAGTATGAATGTCTGGTCATATGTTGTATATTAATCACGAAATTTGATGACAGTAGGTGTAAGAATCTAGAAATCAAAGGAACTTTTGAGAGAAAAAATTAGATAAACTAGCGTTTAAGGATAATTTATTGATTAACCATTTTGACGATGACTCTTGATGAATTAGTGCAAAATTTACGTTAGAAATCATTTATAATCGTTTATATAATGATCTTTATGTTTGGTTGGGAGTTTGGGACTCACTAATGGCGATTGGGTGAAGTTTTATGGAGGAAACCCCTAGGTTAGAATTACAGAATCTGGGCAAGAGCTGCTTGATCGATCGATCGATAGACCCATTTTCATCGATCGATCGACCCTTCCTGGAAATTGTATAATTTTTCCTTTTTTGGTTAATAGAACAATATGCGTAGGAGCCCTTAGATATAAATTAAAGATCATAATGGGTCATGGGGAGGACTAGTAGGGTCAAAGTAGGTCCCGGTAAATGAAATTTTATACGAGATGTAATCGTGGGATAACGGGGAATATAATTTATTTGAAATCGTGCGTAGGTTAAGCGAGGTATTAGGAAACTCAAGAAAGACTTAGGCCAGTATGTTAGTGAGAGTACACCTATTGAATTTACCTCTAGTAGAAGAAAACACTTGGAGGGATGAGAAGTACTCATTAAATGGCAAAAATTAAGAATAAAAAATAATGGGTTAATTATACGTAGGACTGGGGTGATTGGTGCCACGTATGGTTAAAATATTATGGTTATATATATATAAATAATATATATATATATATATATATATATATATATTCACATACGTGTTTTCATCTTAGCATCTTTGATTTAGGGCCCTATTTTTAGGATTGTTGTATTCTTTCAATTTACGACTACATCTTCAGCTATTTGAGATTGATAATAAACTGTAGACTAATAAACTTCCTTCTTGTTTCAGATGCCTCCGAGATGAGTACCTCGAAACAGAAATGCCCAGCCTGAGCAGGCAGCAGTTCAAGCTTAGGGAATGATGAGTGCAATTGAATTTGCCGCCATAGTTCATCAGGCAATGAAGGCAGCGTTAGCGGTGGTGCAGCAGGCCCCACCCCATGTTCAGACTGTAGCGCCAGTGCCAGCACAGCTTCCCACAGCAAGGGAAGGGTTAAGTATGCCTTTAAGAAGGAACATCCCTCGGAGTTCTCGAGTAGTTCTGATATGGTCATCGCTAGCCAATGGAAGAAAGACATCCAGATGCATCAGCGCATGTATGAGTGCACTGATGTGTAGAGACAGTTACTGGCTTCCTTTAAGGTTGTGGGGGCTATTTTACAGTGGTGGGAATCCACCACTACCTTGGAAGAGAGGGGAAACATGTTGGTTCTGACTTTTTGGGTGCGGTTTGATCGCAAATATTTTCCATTCGTCGTGCAAACTGAGATGAGGTGAAGATTACTGAATCTTAAGAAGGAGAGTATGACATTTTCAGAGTATGAGGAGGAGTTCATGAGGCTTCTCACTATAGTGCCGGATGAGGCACCTACCAAAGAGAAAAAAATCTTGTTGTTCTTGGATGGATTAGCCTGGAAGATTCATCAGCATCTCTTAGGTAATCTGTCGTTGAGTACTTACACAGATGTACTCAATATAACTCTATTGCATTTCTAGGATCACTGCTTTCATCAGCAAGGAAGCAAGTGAGCAGGGGAGTCCAGCGAGCAGGGCCGGACTGGAGGTAATGGTGCCGGTGGATCACCAGCAGCTCAGGGGAAGATCCGCTATAGTGAGCAGAGTTCCCATCAGGGGGAACCTGCTAAGCAATTTTGATCTGGTGATACCAGGCATGGATATGGGTGGATTTAGATAGGGCCAGCAGGGCCATTCCAATCAACATGGCCAACAGGTCCAACATCATCAACAACAGGGTCAGTAACACGGCCATTAGGGCCAATAGAATTTTAAGCAGGGCCAGTGGCGGGGTGGTAACGGCCATCAGAGACAAGGTCAGCAGGGACAGAGGGGAGGAAACTTCAGGGGAAGTTGATTTGGATGTGGAAAGAATGGTCGTAGGCACCAGGATTTCCCAGAGGGAGATAGGTCCCCACAGAAGCACAGTGCCCATCATGAGCCGCAGAGGCCGCTCTTCCCTACCTCCCTCCCATCACCAACTCATATGCCAGCCCTACCATCCATACCAATAGCCCCCATTCAACAAGGGCAATGGCAATATGGACGTGTCTATAATGTCCACCAATCAGTAGCACCTCAGGTTACACTCACAATTGAGGGTACATTTCCTATCCATGGCACTATGGGGTGTATTTTATTTGATACTGGGGCATCACACTATTTTATTGCCACTAGCCTTGCAAGATTCACGGGATTAATAGGCACAACAGAGAGTACAGTAACATGTGTAGACTCACCATTGGGGAATGGGACTTTGATTTTCTTTATATGCCAGGGAGTAGGTATAGAGATTGGTAGCTTAATTCTACCTGCGAATAAGCTAGTTTTAGATATGGACGAGCATGACACCATCATTGGCATGGATTGCCTAGATACATATAGGTCCATGATATATTACTTTGGTAGGAGTATTATCTTTGCCATTCCTAGTCAAGAGATGTTTTTGGTGGCGTTCCATTGCCCTAAGGGAGGATCGTCCACCCATTTATACTACATAGAGGAGGAGACCTCTACGGAGATTGTGATCCCCCTAGATTCGATTCCAGTTGTTTGTGAGTTTCCAAATGTGTTCCAGGATATAACGGGCCGCCCCCTAGTAAAGAGATAGACTTTGTTATAGAATTGATGTCGGGCACTCGATCGATAGCTCGTGCACCATACCGTATGGCCCCAGTCAGGATAAGGGAGTTGCAGGATCAGATTGAGCAGCTGTTAGGCCAGGGATTCATTCATAGGAGCACCTCGCCTTGGGTCGCTCCAGTGTAGTTTGTGAAAAAAAGTGCATGGACTCCCGAGAGTTGAACAAGTTCTCGATACCAAATATGTATTTGTTGCCCCGAATCGATGACTTGTTCGACCAGCGGAGGGGAGTCTCCTTCTTTACAAATATAGACTTGAGATCGGGATACCATCAGCTACGAATTAAGGAGAAGTATGTGTCAAAGACTGCTTTCTTAATGAGGTATGGGTCTTACAAGTTTAGAGTCATGTCGTTCGGGATGATAAATGCTCCAACCGTATTCATGGACTTAATCAACCGGGTGTTCAGAGTGTTCTTAGATCAGTTTGTCATCATCTTCATTGATGACATACTGATTTATTCACAAACTGAGGAAGATCATGTCGAGCACTTGAGACGGGTTCTTCAGACTATGTGAGAGCATCAACTGTATGCCACGTATGAGAAGTGCGTATTCTGGTTACGGGAGGTACAATTTATGTGGCATGTTTTGTTAGTATTAGGAATATCCGTGGACACGAGCAAAGTGTCTGCAGTAAGGGAGTGGGGACAACCCATGACACCGATAAGAATGCGTAGTTTCTTGGGGTTCTCTAGATATTACAGGCGGTTCATTCGAGGCTTTTAAAAAATAGAGGGTCCATTGACGAATCTGACTCACAAGGGGGTACCGTATGTATGGGATGACGCTTATCAATTAGATTTTGATGAGCTGAAGGATAAGTTGACTTCTGTGCCAGTTCTTGCTTTACCCATGCCGGGGGTGGAGTACCTGGTGTATACTGACGACTCTCTATAAGGACTCAGGGGAGTACTTCATCAGGAGGAGCAAGCTATAGCTTATGCCTCTCTCAAGCTTCAGCCTCATGAAAGAAATTACCCCACCCATGACCTGGAGCTAGAAGCGGTTGTGTTTGCATTGAGAATTTGGAGGAATTATTTTCTAGGGGAGAAATTTCGCTTGTTCACAGACCACAAGTCACTGCAATACCTGTTTAGTCAGCAGGAGTTGGACATGTGTCAGCGTAAGTGGCTGGATTTTTTGCAAGACTACCAGTTCGAGATACAGTATCATCCAGGAAAGGCTAATGTGGTTGTTGATGCGTTAATCCGTAGGTCGGTAGGTGAGGTAGCAGAAGTATGGAAGGCGAAATGGAAAGAGTTGGGACACCAGGATGCTGTGGCCCGATCCTTTGTATTTGTGATGATGGTCATGCCAGAGATTGTTACGAGGGTGATCCAGGCCCAAGCAACTAATACTTTTTTCAGGATCAGATTATACGCCTCCTAGATGAGGGTGTTGAGTCCTATTTAGTGACTTAGGATGGAGGTTTACGATTTAATGGGAGATTGGTAGTCCCGGAGGGAGAAGACTTACGTCATGCAGTGATGATGCAGTGGCATGGGTCCAGATTTGCGTTACATCCCAGAGGGGATAAAATGTACCAGAACATGAGGCGGATGTACTGGTGGAGTGGGATGAAGAAGGACATTGCAGAGTTCGTGTCCAAATATACCACCTGTCAGATGGTGAAGGTGGACCACCAGATACCACCAGGATTACTTCAGCTACTGGAGATACCTACGTGGAAATGGGAGAGCATTTCCATGGATTTCATCACTAGTTTACCTACATCACAGCGGGGTCACGATTCCATATAGGTAATAGTGGATCGGTTGACCAAGGTAGGTCACTTTCTGCCAGTGTGGACAGACTACACTACGGGCCAGTATGCATAGTTGTTTATTATCGGGGTAGTGAGATTACATGGGGTGACCCTGGATATTTTGTCTGACAGATATAAGATTTTTTTGTCACACTTATGGGAGAGATTTTAGGAGGCTATGGGTACAGAGTTGAGATTGAGTTCAGCTTATCACCTGTAGACAGATGGACAAACTGAGCGTACCAATCAGATGCTGGAGGATATGCTACACATGTGTGTCCTTGATTTTGGAGGGGTTGGGTGTCGTATCTTCCATTGGTGGAGTTTACTGATAATAAATCCTATCAGTTTACGATCGGCATGGACCCATTTGAGGATTTGTATGGCAGACCTTGTCATTCTCCCTCTTGTTGGCTAGAGGGGGGGGCAACAAGTTGCTCTGGCCAGAGGTGATTCAAGACACGTCAGCCAGAATCGAGTTAATTAGGAGTCGAATTTTGATATCCCAAGACCGGCAGAAGAGCTACACTGATGCAAGAGGTCTTTCAGGGAGTTTGGCATGGGAGACCAAGTATTGCTGCGAGTGTCTCCTATGAAGGGAGTAATGAGGTTCGTAAAGAAAGAAAAATTGGCTCCGAGCTATGTAAGGCCATTTCCCATTATCGAGAGGGTAGGAACAGTGGCATACAGATTGGGATTGCTGGAGCTCTTGCACCGTATTCATGATGTGTTCCACATTTTGTCGTTTTGTCAATATCTTCGGGATAATATGGCCCACACTCACATCACGATAGAGGAGATTGACTTACAGCCCGACAGTTCTTATGAGGAGAGACTAGTGGATATCCTAGACCATAACTAGAAGAGATTAAGGTCGAAAGTAGTTCCACTTGTACGGGTCCTGTGGGAGCATCATAACGTGGAGGAGTCCACTTTGGAGCACGAGGCAGATATTTGCAAAAAATACCCAGATTTATTTTTTTCAGGTATGCCTTCTTTTCCGAATTTAAGGATGAAATTCCGTTATTAGGGGGAAGTATGTAATACCCCGTATTTTTATGGCTTTTATTATGGGAATTTTATAAAATTAAATTGGGATGAAATTTATTTAATATTAATCCAGATTTTCAAATAAATATTTACTAGCGTGATGAGAGTTAGTAATTATTTGGTGAAAATTACTTAATGAGTAAGTAATACATAGAATTGGATGTATTAAAACTGTCGCGAGTGAATAACACGACAATTATAGAATTTAAGTCAGGACGCGCTTGTGTCCTATCGGGACTAAATTAATGGAATATAAAGTAATTAAATTATAATTCACCCGTATGGTCATTTCAAGTGCGCCAACGTGTCCGAAAGGCTCGAGATAGTGAGAATAATGTACCCAGGGGTTTAGTTTGGGTCTCGGGATATTTTTAGGCCAAACCAGTAACCCGGGAGGATATTTTAGTAATTTTTCATTTTAAGGATTAATTATGGACGAAAATTGAAGGGGCATATCTGATGGGAATTACAGTCCTCAGGGGTTAGAAGTTGTAGAGTTGCAGAGAGGCTAAGGAAGAGGGAAGAGATCAGCCTTCCAAGGAGGAGAGCCAACAAAATACACATTTTCCATCTTTCTCCACCAACGTGTAGATCAGGAAACGAGTGACGCAACCGTACCCATCAACACTTGAGAATCATACCTTCATATCTGAGGCAAGTATCTATCTTGCTAGAATCTTAGTTGTTATTACACCCATGCTAGTGTAGGAATTAATTATTTTATGTCTCATGAAAATATATTGTTGTTTGGGAGATTGATATCACTATTTGAAGTACGAATCATGTAGTATGAATGTCTGGTCATATGTTGTATATTAATCAGAAAATTTGATGACAATAGAGATAAGAATTGGGAAATCAAAGGAACTTTTGAGAAAAAAATTAGATAAAATGGGGTTTGAGGATAATTTCTTGAATTAACCTCTTTGATGATGACTCTTGATCAATTAATGTAAACTTTACGTTAGAAATTATTTATAATCATTTATATAATGATCTTTATGTTTGGTTGGGAGTTTCGGACTCACTAATTGCGATTGGGTGAAGTTTTATGGAGGAAACCCATAGGTTAGAATTATAGAATATGGGCAATAACTGCTTGATCGATTGATCGACTCAAGATGGTCGATCGATCGATCCCTTTTCATCGATCGATCGACCCCTCCTGGAAATTGTATAATTTTTCCTTTTCGGTTAATTCGTTCAATATGCGTAGGAACCCTTGGATATAAATTAAAGATCATAATGGGTCATGGGGAGGACCAGTAGGGTCTAAGTAGGTTCTGGTAAATTAAATTTTATACGAGTTGTAACCATGGGATAATGGGGGCATATAACTTATTAGAAATCGTGTGTATGTTAAGTGAGGTATTGGGAAACTCAAGAAAGACTTAGACGAGTATGTTAGTGAGGGTACACCTACTGAATTTACCTTTAGTAAAAGAAAACACTCCGAGAGACGAGAAGTACTCATTAAATGTCAACAATTGAGAATAAAAAATAATGGGTTAATCATAGGTAGGACTGGGGTGATTGGTGCCACGTATCGTTAAAATATTATTATGGGTCGTGGGCGAACCTAATTGAGATATGTGGAAAATATATATATATATATATATATAGCCCTTGTGTATAATGTATATATCTGTGTATAATCATATCCGCATTACTTGCTATCACGAAGGTTATCACGTCGGGACAATCTTATCTCGATGGGAACTTTATGGGGGATATTGACTCGTACCCTAGAACATAGGATTCCTTGGTATAGGCTATCTGAGAATGATAGTCATACGGTCCTAAGAGACACGCGAGTATGTGCTAACCTCTTAGTGACTTGGAACTATGCTTCGCCTCCATTATGTGTGTATTGTGTTAATACACTTCGAGAGTGATTCCGAACTAGTATTTTCCTTTTGTACAAGAGATACGGGGACTTGATAGTAGAGTATGCCAGCACCATAGATTTTATATGGGGTGCCGATTAGTATATATATTGTATGAGAAATTTATATATATACTTATATCTGTAATTCTTCTACTGTGCGTATAAGTAGACAAATATTGAATAAATGCTTTTCATTATGGTAAGAACTTGACATATCCCAGCAGTATTCAGAAATACATAGTTGACTTAATTGATCCTTAAGAGGATGGTATTTTAAATAAATCATGGACATACGAATTCGTGAATTAGAATTTATGGCAGGAGAATTGGGCTAGACTTACGAATCATTTTAGTTATGATAGGAGTGCACACTAGATGAGAGGTGAGAATTCTCAAAAGAGTGTCGCATACTAACATGTATGTCATATAAACTAGTAAGCATTTTAAATACTTGCTAAACTATTATTAAAGTTGTTTTACACTCGGGCTCTGACCTGTTTCCTGTCATTTTTCCTTCTCTTGTATATATATGTATATATTACAAGTGCTCAGCCACAGGGGCATCAGGACTAGATCTTTGAGCCATTGACGTGTTGCAACTAGTGTGGAAGTTGCAGGTCCTTTCCGTAGACGACTTCATCCTTGTTTTCTCATTATCCTATTTTAGTCATCTCTAGTTAGGGCATGTGTCGCCCATTTCCATATTTCTTTTAGTTCAGAGAGAGACTTGTACTCTTTATTATTTCAGTATTCAGATATTACAGGGATTGTTTTACTTATTGCCTTGTCCTGCGATTGGGATAAATTATTTCGATTGATTTATCTAGTTTGGTCATTTAATTCAGATGGTGTGGTTTTAATGTTATCATTTGTATTCATAAAAAATGGTTTCATAGTTAATACCAACGATTGGACTTACTTTATTAAATTAAATGTTTTGACACTTGCTTAATCATTTGTTAGGGTGTTACTAAAAAAAATGTTTTACGATAGTGATGCTAAGAATGAACCAATCGGTCACTTTGAATTATTTTAATAAATGACTGATCACCCGATCTTTAATTAAGGGCACCCTCAAAAGCTAAACAAATATCATTGTTTTCCAATCAAATTTTCTATTTAAGATATCTAATTTTGAAAATCTAACAAACAAGCATGTTGGCCTTTAATCTTCTAATTTTTTTCTCTCCTTTTTTTGCTTTAATATCTTTCTAACGGTGGCTTTTCCACATAGGATATTTTCTCCTTTCGTAGTCCTTTCCCCTTCACCCTCATATTATTACATGCACAAATCTCCCATAACCAACATATATGTAGATGACATGATTGATAGGTGGACACCTAACTTAGCTCCAATATAACATGTGAAGTTAAAATTAAAAAGATCTCACGCGTGTGTGTGTGTGTGTGTGTGTGTGTGTGTGTGTGCGTGTGTGTGTATGAGTGTGTGTGTGTGTGTGAAGGCATATATAAAGTGAATTCATTAAGCAAATCAAAGTCGAACAACTTCATAAAAGTGTGATTAAAAACAATCTAGTCATTGAAAATTATAACCAAATGTCCTAGCTACATGGAAACATGGAATGAAGTGGATTCAAACCACCAAACCACTAATATGCTACACAAAGTGTGTAAAACCAAACTACTCATAAACTAAAAATCTTTTTGAGTTTTTAAACATTTTTCAAAATGAAACCAATTTAACAAAAACAACTCAAAAGACAAGCAAAATCTTTTTGTACTTTTATCAACATGACATAATAAAAAAATAAAAATACAATAGACTCCAACCACAATCAACTAGAAAACACATACAACATGAAGTACAAAATCTAGAGTAGGTAAACATGTGAACACAATCAATCATTAGATTTAATATGAGAATGATCATGTGCAAGCATTCGAAATTTAATAAGTCTAACATTTGAACCCTCCAAATCAGATTTCTTTACCCACATAGATTAAATGCAATGCTCTCGAGTTAAGGAAATCTGGGTGACTCTAGACATAGACTTTCTAGGACCATTTTTAAGATCAAAGTAAAAAAAGTAAAAAAATCCATAGTCAGACTTTCATATTGCAATGTGTACACGTGTAGATATGAAGAATGTTACCCTGGGGTTGACCTTTCATAAAGTTCCTAGCAATGAATGAATATTTTTAAATCATGGTTTTGTCTTTAGTAACGAAAGAATTTCGAATATCTAAGCCAACCCCACATGTGTCATCTTTGATTTGGACAGTACCTAACATGTTATCCAACCTTTTTGAGTTTTGATATTAATTGGGATTTTATATCTCTCTAATAACTCCACAATCCTAGACTCGAGCATACGATTGAGACTCTTCAAAAAAATATGGAATCCTTCTTCAAAATCTCCATTAATCCCTGAAGGGTATGTCGTTCCCCCTCAATAATTGCGAGCTTTTACCTAAGATTCTCCTCACATTCCCTAATATCCTCAATCAATATACTCTCATCATTAGATACAACATGTTATTTCAATATAGATTCTATCTTCAAGTTAGACCTTTTTAATTTCATCATTTTTTCATGCAACTCATGGAAGGAAACTTGGAGCTCACTCTTCTCATCCTTTTATTCATCTTCATCTTCTTTATCTTTTTTCTTCATCATCATCATCATCATCATCATCTTCTTCTTCTTCTTCTTCTTCTTCTTCTTCTTCTTCTTCTTCTTCTTCTTCTTCTTCACTCTATCCACTATTACTCACGTGGGAATCATAAACAATGGCCCAAAAATTGTCATTCTTGAAATTATATTCATTAAAAGATTTTCTTTAAGGCTCTCATGACTTGAAAACTAAGGGTGGTATTATATGCAATCGATGTCTTCTTCCTTATCTTAGTGGAACACTCGATGACATGTGGCCATAACCCTTACACATAAAACATTTATTCTAATCATCCATCTTGAAAATATCTTTACGATTTTTAGTGAATTGATTGGACTTTTTCTAGTTATTTTTCTCAAATTTCTTTACATCTTTCTATTGTTTTTCAAACTTCTTTGCAAACATGTCCATATCATCGGAATAGATGCCAAACTCATCATTCGAAACATGTGTTTCCTCATTTCGGGATTTTAAATCAATACCCTTACATTTTTTCGTCTTTTTGGAGGAAAACATGTTGAGATCATAACTTTGAAGATAACCTATAAGACTTTTGAGTTTCGTAGAGTCCAAAGGCCCAAGTAATTTAAAACTTTCATTTTTGAATTGAATATTTCAGGCAAGGCCCTTACGATTTTCTTGACTACACATGTTTTAGATTATAAGGACAAATTTCTAATCTAGTCAATTTGTATGTATTTGCTGAATTCTAAACAAAACATTTTAAGTCATAGGTGAGGCTTTGTATATTGACCTTTCAAGCTTATGAGGTCTTTGGTTGAAGACATAGTGAAAAAGCTTCAGAGATTGCATTATCATGCCATGTTTCGTCTTCATGTTTCCGAGGATCTCTTAGATATGAATGCATATAATTTTTTATCCTTGAATTTTTATCTAGGGTGTTTATTTTTGTAAAATATATTAGGACCTTTTTAAAAAGAGTTTAAAATAAAACCATACATTTTTATTCTAAGTCATTCGAACGACTTTAAATCTTTATTCTAATACGATTAACAACTTATTTAAACAAACTTCAAACGAACATCAAATGACATTTTCTATTAGTAGAACAAATGTCTTTTGAAGCTAGTTTTAACGAGATAATTTGTTTATTTGAACGAGTTCCTGTTTAGTTTGATCGAGATTGTGTTTTTATTTTGAACGAACCCTCATTTTTGTTCGAACGATTTTTCTCTAAAAATGTGTCACTTTGAAAAATGTTTTTCCATATGAAGGGGTTCTAGAAATTTTTTTAAAAGAAACTTTTGGCAAAAGTTGTTTTCCTATACATATCCAAAATCTCCCAAACATAAGTTTCACCCAAACTCTTTAAGATTCAAGTTTTATTATCATATATTCTTTGAGATCTTATTTGTGGGAACTTAGAAGTTTATTATCTTCATCATGTATAAAAACATTTTGTAAGGCGGATTCCGTTACACACGATGGACTCTACAGTGTGATGTTGCGGTGAGGAAGCGGTGCATCTGTGTTCCATATCCATAGATGGTTGCTGAGCCTAATCAGTGGACATAAAGGCATGTGTACACTCACATTATGGTGGTTATGCAGGCGAACTCTAGCGTGTTACTGTGCGGAGGTAGAGGAACGAAGAGCATCAATGCTTCCGAGGGAGGTGATTCGACATAAATTCTTCACATTTATCCCCATAATTTAGTTACATTTATTATCATGTGCGATGTTAATTCTATGATTTTATCTTATATTGTTGCTACTATCAATTTCTTTCAAGCACATCGTATTTCGTATATTTTTCTTACTTTGTGTAGAATTTGATACACTTGAAAGTGAAAAAAAAACGAAATGAAGATCCAAAATCAGGAAGGAAAATCAAAGGAAAATTCATAATAACACAACACAAAACCAGAAACAGGATCTACAAAGAAGATGAAGCTCAGGAGCTCACAAGCACGTAGGAAGAAATGGCACAAAAATTAGAGTCCCGGTTGTGAAGTAATGAAGATGAGGAGAACTAAAAAAAGGAAAACTTAAGGTGAGAACGGAACCGGTTCGGTTTGGCTCGAAATATTGACTTCAGTTATGGAATTGTGAACTGGTTCGCCCCTTTCTTGAGGTCAGTCTGAACCGGTTTGATGATCTAACGAAAAATCCTATTATATCCGTGTAAAAATAAGAATTTTCATGATTTTAACTGTTATAAAAATGTGGTAGTTTAATATCTCCTTTATTCTAGAGATAGTTGAGATACTTTTTACCCTATCTAGAGAGAAAGAAGCAGGCAGAAACCCTAGGATATTACTTTCTTAATCAAGTCGTACGCTTTTGGATCTTTTTCAAGTAATTCTTTAACATAAGTTATCGTCTTCACCTTGTTCTTCATTAATCAATATTTTTTGGTATTCTCGATAGAGTTTGTGCATATTAAGTTATTATTGCATGCTTAGCTATAATTTTATGATGAATATGATCACATGCAATGTAGAAATTATTTTAACTAGTATTTTCTCCATGTCCGCTATGTTTTTAAGGGTTGGGATACATGAACCCAACCCGAGGTTTTTCGCATGAATATAGAACATATTTTGCAATTAAATGAATAATTGAAATGTGATATTTTGTTCGTATAACCATCGAAAGACTTTTAACTTCGTTTTCCTTAGGTAATTGGAGTGTTTAAGCGTGTGACGTGTATATTGACAATCTTATCACGCACCTCAATTTTAATCTTGATTATATATCGCGTGGGTTAATTCCCCCATAAATGTGATGCTTGAAAAGAGTTAAAGTTTTTTTTGCAATTAAATGTTTAGTTGTTTATATGTTTTATATACGATGAAATTATTGAGGTTCAGAGGAGGGTATTCCAGTCTTACCTTTCTCATATAATTCACAACCTTGTTAAGTTTGTCCTGCATGCATAATTAGTTTATATCATTCAATTAGGTCTCTTTCATTCATTAGGAAGTTGTTTTAAAAAAGATCATCTTCTTTCCCTTTCGTTCGGTGAGTTGAGTGTTACGTTAGTCATCTCCTCTAGTCGTCATTATGCCTTGTGTCTTAGTCCATGAGTTTGATACCCAACTTGCTTGGATTATTGCTTACGAGGCCCATTTGCACTTGAATCGAAATTAACACATAGTAGAGACACATTTAGAGTCGCGTTAAGTTTTTGGCGCCTTTTTCGGGGACTAGGTAGATATTCTAGGTTAGTTGAATTAATCTAAAAATAAAAAAAAAATCATAAACATCCAAAAAAATTAGAAAATAAAATAAAAATTCCAAAAATATCCTTTACATCCCTAAATGCAAAACACTCCACCTAATCCCATCATCCCTAGAGTACACAAAAATCCTGAAATCGAACTCACCTCCCAGAGCCCACAGACTCCAAATGCACCAGCTTTCTGGGTCCCACCTACCACAACACCTAACTCCATCATGAGTCACATAGTTAGTCGCACATCTAGAGTGTCCGGTGGGCAAATTAAATCTATTGGAGATAACATTATGTCGGATTAGGGTAGTTACGACACGAGTGAAGGTGAGTAAGCATACCACCCCATTAGAGACCTCCTATATCCTGAGAGAATCGTCACTCCCGGGTGTATTATACTCCCGTATAATGTGGGGCAATTTCATTTTCAAAATGGAATGATTCAAATCCTCCCTACATTCCATGGTATGGAGTCAAAAAAAACCTACATCCACATTAAAGAGTTCGAGGAGGCGTGTGAGACTTTCAATGACCAAGCTTGCACTCGCCTCAGGTTTTTCCCCTTATCCCTAAAGGATAAGGCCAATACTTGGCGAGGGACTTTGGAACCGAACTCGATTGGAATGTGGAGGGATATGCAAGCGAAGTTTCTTCAAAAACAATTCCCGCACATTGAACCAAGTCCATTAGGGCTCAAATTCAAACATTTAGATGAAATGAGAATGACCCTTTGACGGATGTCAGGAGCATTACAATGAGTTACTTAATATGTTCCCGCATCACGATTTTAAGAAATGGGTACTCATCTCCTTTTTCCATCATGGGATAAACTTAAGTTCAAAGAAACTCGTTGAAACCATGTCACTAAGACTACTCAAGCATGGGACACATCAAATCAAAGTACCCAACCCAAGACTATACACGCGTCCATGGATCCTTCCACATCCAGAATCTATCACTTAGATAAGGAAGCTAAGATTAAGCTCCAAATTAATCAACTAGCAAAGAGGCTAGAGGACGTAATAGAGGTTAGGGGGAGAGACACATATTTCTCCACTCGAGCATTGAGAGAGGAGATGTGTGTGATTTATGAGGTAGGACATTTTGCGAAAGAATCCCCGATAATACCCACCTATAAAGTTATGCTTCAAGAGCAAGTGGAAGCGGTAGGAGCTTTTAAGGATAATTTTAATGACCCTCACAAAAATTCCTATAACCCTATATGGCGGAACCATCCCGGTTTAAATTATGGGCAACCACACACAACGATGAATCCTAATTCACATGTTACCCCTCATCCTTCACCGCTCCCGCCTTTCTAACAAGCTCCACCTATGCAAGCACAACCTCATGCACCTTATATTACCCCACCATATAGAAATATCGAGGAGACTTTAAACCAATTCATGCAAACTCAGTTAACGGTTAATACTCAAAACGCCCAAACTTTTGCCAAATTAACAGCAGTGTTATCTAAGTTTCAATCATCCCAAAGTTTCCAAAAGAGGGGCACGTTTCTTGCTCAAGTCCAAAGATCTCCGTAAAGTCAAATAGTATGAGCTCTACTTCCGATAATAACAAAGAAAAATATTAAGTCGTTACTGTTGATACGAGAAATCGGACACATGTCATTCTCATAGCAACATATCAAGTATATAATAGATATAAAGCATGTAAATAGATAAAACCCAAGATATTGAGTGGTTAGGCTATTAAAATGAGCCTACATCCACCTTTTTACCCAACTCTCATTATATATGCATGGTAGTACAATCTTACAATTCCGTAATAGGCATACAAGGTAGATGAGAGAGAAGAATACATGTCTGTCGTGGTTCCTGGTGAGTCGGAGAGAGGAGAGATAACTATGAAGTAGATGAGCAACCCCCAAGCTGTATTGGAAGTGTGTATAGAGTTATCTAGGGCTTATCCTAGTGTAGTAGTTACGAATCTCGGGATCAAAACTCGAAATTAGAACTAGAACCCCCTATCCTGAGGTGCGGAACTCTATTTATATGAGGTATCTGAGCTGTTACGTGTCCTGAGCATGCGACGTATAGCATGTCTGGAGCAACTGTGAATAAGGGAGTGCAGCCAGCTAGCTAAATATGTTGGGTGACGCACCATGCCTTGTACAAGGTTGTGACCTATAATAGTGAGACATAAGGTGCCACGGCCTGTAAGCTTCAGTGCATGCCAGTTAGTAAGTCCACCGCAAGGCACTATATTTGTCATATAAATAAGCCCCCAAGTCGTAGTGCCAACATGGAGAGTGGGGCTTCGAGTGAAGAGTAAGGATGCTGCGAACACTACCAACCGACGTTTTAACTTCCTGTGGCCTTTTATATAAATGGTTCTAGTCGTGGCCCTCATTACCATTTCCAGACCTTTGAGAGAAAATTTTGAGCTAGATTATGTCACTTATTCCTTTGAGTTTTTCGACGATCTCCAGGCGGCGATCAATGGTTGTTAGAGGCTGAGCAACCAATTCCTACCAATTTCCAGGTGATTTTCAAACCAAAACTTCCACAATAGCCTTATAATTCCAGCTTTGTTGATTGTTCTTGATTTCTGCTTATAAAATGAACTATTTGAATCCACCACTTTTGTTGCATCATATTTAAACAACTAATTCTGAGTTGGATCGACTTTAATCAATGAAATGAACAGCTAAATCCATACTGAAATTAACTCATTTGAATCTATTAATTTTACTAGATCATAATAGATAACTAGTTTTGAATTGAATCAATTCTGAGTTAATTAAATAAACTGTCAGTATCCATGATGACTCAGTAAATGGCACTTATTGGCCTTTTAGATTTTTAGGCTTTTTGAATCCCTTGTAATTGTGTAGGATCTAGGGTTTAAACCAAATTTGTTGGCTTAGGCTTTCGTAGATTGAAAATGTACCAACTTTGTTCTCGATGTTCTTCATGTTATTAATTAAACCATTTAAATTCTAGGTTTTCGATGTTTAGACTAGACAATTTTCGTTATTAAGACATTTATGGATCTATCCATGACAGGTAGCATAATTTTGTCCTATTTTGCTACGGAAACACGTCAATACTTCAACGATAAGTACCTTTGACTTTCGAGCTTCGCTTTAAACTAGTTGTTCGGATCCCTTTTTCCACTGAACTGCAAGACTATGGTATATAAGAACATGCCTAATGTTTCCTTTCCTAATAAAATAACATGTCACGGCATGTAGCTTGATCTTTAGGATTCTAAGGTTAAAACTTAGTGTAGTTGGTTGTAATCCTTGAAACTTCCATTTTACCTTTCAAACTTCTATTCTTATCATGTTGTTCCTTCCGTAACCTCTAAGAGACTGACCATATTGGCTGCGGCACCTAACAACGGATTATTTCTTCTTTTAAGGTCTTGCTACAGCCATATGAGTTAGAATCCTGACAAATTTCTGAAGGACTTTTGGAACACACATTTTGGGTTTTCTCCTATTGAAATGCCACTTATGAGTCCTCTAAAGACATTTGGACCTTACCTGCTCAAATATTGCCCAAATTGCATCATTATAGACTCTGACTCTGCAGACTCTACTTGTGAGGAGAATACTGAGGCTGTGGCAATGGAAGAAGAAACCAACTCCAGCAACTATCTCGTTGATCATGAGGCCGCGATAGTTGGGCCTTCTGAGTCCGGGGATGCACATGTTGGCCCATTTAATAGAGTAGAGAGACCCCCTATAGACTTAAATATATGTAGTAACATGACTGAGGAATGGGTCAAACAAGTTTCTTGGGAATTTGAGTTTCTAGACAATGTGATTTTCTCAGCACCTTCCATGGAGCAGAGGCCATGCTCTTTGATTGATGATGATGGGGTCTGCTTCCCCCTATATTCTTTCGTATATTGGCTGCAACTACCTCTGCTAGTCCTAATTAGGAAAATCTTTAGTTTAATGAAGTTAGCCCCATCCCAATTAGATCCCAATGGTTGGTGGGAAATTCTTGCATCTGTAGTGCTTTGGAATAATAAGTTCAAAAGGGATATAACTCCCACAGAGTTCTTTCATTTTTATAGACCAAAGGAGAAATCCGTAAAGTTTGCTTGGTCATACTACTTTTCCCTATGCAATAATGAAGAGATCTTATATACTGGAAGACATTCTAATGTAAAGAACTAGAAGTGCAAATATTTTTACATTTCTGGAGAAGGATGAGAGATCCATCCGAAAGAGTTAGAGAGAGAGAGAAATTACATAGGATGCCGCGACTGTGGGGACGACCAGCCAAGCTAAGTATATAAGGCTGCAGCCTTTAAAAACATGTCGTGTCTTATTTTTCATTTTGCATTTGCCTTTTCTCTTTTATTGTGTTAAACTAATATTGACCTCTTATGCAGCTCTTGATAATTTCCACCTTAGTGAGCGACAAGAGAGAAGAGTAGGAAGGGCGGTGGCCATAAGTGCTAAGGATAAAAACTTCAGCACTTTAGTGACTTCTGCTTCATTTTTTTAGAGAGGCTACTTCACCAACAAATCCTTACCAAAAGTGATGTCTACGGAAGGTAATAATTCCCTTTCTTTATTCAGGCCATGGCACTTACCTTTGAATCTTTAATTTTTTATTTTACTTTATTACTTTTTCAGGTGAGGAGATAGACAGAGAGCTCTTGGCAGCTCAATTAGTTGATATGGATCAGGACGCGGTTGTCTCAATAATGCATCTAGACAAGGAAAAAAGAGAAAAAGGACCAATCTAGTTATCTTACCACAGTTATTATCGAAACCCAAACAACTCCTTTTGCACCGACTATGTAGGTTAAGGAGTTTGAAGCCCAAGAAAGGCCCGAGGGCCAGTATGATCATGACATCGGTATCCACTTTGACGCAGCATGCTTAATGCCAACTGAATTTGAGATGCAACATGGTCGCGGAGTCTCTCAAGCTACCACCTCCAATTCTCGCCATCCTCCATTAGTAATGGTTGTTAATGCCAACTTGGCACCTCCCCAAAATCGTGCCAGTGTTGGCCCTGATGGCCATCTGCAACCTCAATTATGGAGACTAAACCCACAATAATCATGGGACACAACTTCTAGGGCAGTCCATAGGATTTGAAAGGTTGCTGACCATATGGACCTCGACCGTCTGGTAGACGAGGATCATGAGCACCTAGATGAATATTCCATCCACAGCCTCCTAAGGCTAAGGGCAACTTTTCTTTTTCAATATTATTTTTGTAGCTCATATTTTGTTTCTAACATTCAATTTCTTAATAGGCCACAGACGTTGTGATGTCCTAGAGGCTAAAGTACGAAGGGCTATACAAGCTAAAAGAGGCTGCCACGGAGAGGGTGCATACAAGTGACCTGGAAAGTGCATTGAATTCATCTTTTATGGTTGGCAACCAATCTGCTACTACAGCACTCCAGGCTGCCCAGATGGACCTTGAGACTGCTATTAAGGCCAAGAATAACACTAAAAAAATGCTGACAACTATCAGAGCGTCTCTTAAAACTGGACAAGATAAGGCTGTATATGCCATCAAACATGCCTCCAGTCTTGAGACCTAACTGAAGGAATTTAAGGAGAAATACAACCAAAGGTCCATCAAGAAGATGTCAGAGTCTCACTCCGCAACCCTCAGTCAGGTTGCAGAATCTGCTATGGCTTCATACAAAAAATCCAGGGACTTCTTCCTCACCAATAATAAGGCATACATCCCTGGCTACCAGGAATTAAGATATAGGGTCACCAAGAACTTTCCAGGTGCCAAGGATCAAATCATGTCCTGGGGTGTTGGTAATGCTGAACACAATGCCTGTGTAGTCGAGATGAGTGTTGCGGCAGAGGAAAGGGCCAGGAAATAATTGGAGGAGGTCGCGGTTGAGGACGAGGAAATGGAGACTGCTGCAAAGGGTGAAGATGAAGATCATGAAGACGATGTTGTCTCTTAGACTTTAAGATTTTTTTTGTTTCCTTTTTGTAATGTACATAGGGATGTGTCCCTTTAACGTTTATGCAACTCCTTACTTAAGGTTAAGGCCTCTTATCATTGTCTGACTAACTATTTTGACATCCCTTAATCAAGGCTTCGACCTTTATCTAGAAGTTGAATGATATTTTCTTTCTTAATTTCTCTACTTAGTTTATTCCTCTTTTGTGTACATAAGGCTACGGCAGCACCTTATAAAGGATTCCTTGAAATACGCTATGGCCTGTTATTTTTTACCTTGAGATTTTTCATATTTTCATTCCATTTAAACAATACAAAATCCAACTACTCCATATAAAACATGGTAAAGAACATTTTAAGGATTGCAAATCTAAACCAAAAGTTCTACCCACGTGGGAGCGAAAAAGATGGGATTCAAACACAAATATATGCCACATAAAGTGTGTCAAACAAAAATACACACAAAAAAAATCTTTTTGAGTTTTTAACATTTTTAATCAAAAATAAATATTTACTCAAAAGGACAAACAAAAATCATTTGTATTTTTCATTAATCTCAAATGAAACAGATAAAACACAAATGATAAACAAAAATCTTTTTATATTATTCAGTTAATTCAAAAAAAAATATAATACAAAAAGATAAACAAGTCATAATTTCTAGCATATTATATGAAATGAGGCAATGACTAGAAAATGACTAAACATTCATACATTTAGCAATGATATATAATATGAAGCACAAAAAGTTAGAGTATGCATAAAACACTAACACATTCAACCTTTAAATTTAGCAAGGGAGGTTTCATGTGATAGTAAATGAGAATCAACAAATCTTGTATCTAGCGCATTTAATAATGATTTCCTAACCCATATAGATTTATATTTAACATGATGGGGATTAGGAAATAATGAAATGCTAGATAAAGATTTCCTTGGACTTCTTTTAAGATCAAAACAAAATGACCTAAGGTGACCTTTCCTACCACAATGCAAGCATGTGTAAACACGAGGAATGTTACCTAAGGTGTGACCCTTTTTAAAGACCTTGGACAAAGTTGACCCTCTAAAACAAACAATGGTTTTAGCTTTAGCAATGGAAGAATTTGAGCATGATGTGCTAGAACCATTAGAACTACTACTAGAGTCTTGAGAATCATTTTTCAATTTTAAAATTTTGGACTCAAGTAATAAATTAGACTCCTCAAAATTATGGACTCCTTCTTTAAATTTTTAATAATTCCTAGAAGGTTAAAACGCTCTCCCTCAATATGAGCAAACTTGTCCCTAAGAGTCTTTTCACGATTTTCACTCTCTTTCTTGGACTTTTCTAAAATATCAAAATTTGAATGTAAGTCCATGAGCTTTTCACAAAAAATATCTTTTTGAGATAAGGAGATTTGCAAAGAATTTTCATTTTCAAGAAATTTAATTCTTTTTACAAATCTCAAATTTAATTCCTTTAAATTTTCGTTACATTTGTTAAGCCCATTTAATTCCTCTCGAAAATCAAAAATTTTATTTTCATTAAAATTGGACAAATTTTCATTAAGACGTCCCATCGAGAGGAAAAAAAATATGAAAGTGATAAAAAATTGAACCACCTAAAAAGGTAAGGAAATACAAAAAGCCGAAAAACGGATCTTTAACGCGATAACTTAGCGCTCCGGCTCTGATACCACTTGTTGGTGCGCGAGGCCCCCAATTCTAAAATATTATTATTTCCTTGTTATGTAAACTCGATGCGGAAGCGGTGTGATGGTTCAACTTTAAAACAACAAATTTTAATTTCTTAAAACAAATTAAAATTAAACCAAGTGAAGTAAAATTAATCAATTAATATATTCACTTAAACCAAGTTAATTCAATCCAAGTCCTAGAATTTGCCTAAGACATAATTATCAATATTCCAAAGTTAGGCGAAACCAATTTTAGGAAAAGACTTGAATTAAATAAACTTTACCCAATATTTAATTGAGCACCAAATTAAATGAGTGTGATAATTTAAACCAAATTTTATCTTGAATTATTCTAAGCATGCGTTCTACGTTATTTTGCAAGATAAAATAAATCAATCACACTACGCCGCGATGTACGAGGAAAAACCCAAGACGGGAAACAACCTCGGACGACCCTAGCCACAAATCCACTAGATACGGAATTACAAGTACAAGACAGAAAGGCTTACAACGCACGACTCGATCCCTCTCAAGCCTCGACGCTTCTTCTTGTAGACACCTCTTCCTAGCGGATAATCTTGGAACACCACCGCGGTCTCGAAATCAACCGATAGGACTTTATATGGTCACCGTCACCCGTACATGGAGCCTTTCTCCAAGTGGGTAGAATCGCAACAAAATGTATTCTTCTTTGATGGATGTAGAGGCAAACTAGAACTTCTCTTTGAAACGGAAGAGATAAACCGGTGCCAAACTCCAAGAAATTTATATGTATATATGTGAACTTGGATAAACAATATGGGTGTACAACTAGAGTGATAAAATATTTTCTCTTGAAAAATAGCACTCAAAACTTGAACATTTTCCTTAAACAATTTTAGCTCTCAAACTCTCTCTAAGAGATGGAATGGAATGGAAAAGTTAAGTTGGAAAATGTTCTTCCCGCACATGATAAAGTCTGAAAAAGTTGGTTAAAAACTAAGTGGGGAAGTGGGTGCAAAACTGCCAAAAAACTGCCAAAAACTGTTCCCGCCTGGCATCTCGTTCGAACGACATTTCGTTCGAACGACATTCTCGTTTGAACGAGTCTTCTAACGTTGTTCTAGTATGGACTCGTTAGAAACTCGTTGGAAATCTCGTTAGAACGAACAATCTCGTTCGAACGACATTTCGAACGACGGACCAGTATACCTTAGTGGGAACTCGTTGGCAAACTCGTTCGAACGACATATGGTTCGAACAAAAAACTCGTTCGAACGACCTATCGAACGAACTTCCAGAATTTTGGAAAATTCGATTTTAGCCCAGAAAACTTTATAAACTTATTTTAAAGTTTTATTTAATTCTTTCTGAAAATTAAAACACAGTTTTTATAAAACCTAACACCCAATAAACAAGTTCCAAGCTCCTATATATATATAATTGCATTCATACCTTGGGAGCATGGAACCATAATTGATGACGTAGAAATGAGGCACGCAAACCGACATAGTTGATGAAGCTTTATACTTTTTTTCGCTACGTCTTCAACAAACACTTCATAGGATTGAGAGTATTACAGTTACATAATATCCTATGAATAAATGGTTTTGTCCGGAATTGAGCCAACACAATACATGGACTCAATTGGAAATTTGTGTCCTTACATGGGGCTTCCCAAAGCCAAATTAGATATATATAAAGCCTTGTCAGGCTGGGTATTATGGGGTTTCCCTAAGCCACTTCCTATGTCTCGAGTGCCATGAATGGGAAATAATAGCCCCCGTGGCTAATAGGATCTCTTTGAATCCTTGAATACTTTCAATGTTGCCTTTACGATTCTAAATATTATGTGCTCAGGCATTATGAGGGACGTCATGAGCCAATTAATATAATTATTCTCGAGATAATATGTTGTCTCCTTTCGGAATTTATTTAAGATAAAAGGTCTTTTATGAGATACCAGCTAATGAAATCAAGAAATCAAGATATGGAAAAGTAAGCTGAATTTGATATATTTATGTATTCATATGTTCATGACTTTATTAGGGAGATACGAAGTCGAAAGGAAATATTTCAATAGAGATTCTCAAAGATAAAACACGAGCATTATGGAAATTAAGGCAGATATGAGGCATAAAGCCTGTCAGACTAGGCTGCATCCCTTATGAATCCTTCAAGAATCCCTATAGCATTCCCTGCCTCACAAGTGTTTCGATTTCATATTTTAGCACAAAACATTTGTTAGTGTTATGGCCATAGTCTTGGTGGAATTTTCACCACTGGTCCCGGTTCCTTTTGTGGGAAGGAGCCTTCATCTTCTCAGGCAACCTGAGCAGCTTGTCTTCTTTGATGCACTAAAATATATATTTGATTTCACAGGTCAGTGGGGTGTAGGCCTCAAATATTTTTTCTTCCTTTTCCACCTTCCTCTTTTGGTTCTTGTCTGCTACCGTTGGGGTTGTGGCTTCTACGGCTATAAACATGATGGTTGGAGAGACAACCTTTGGTGTTGCAGCCTTCAACATAAGAACCCTCTGGGTCAAAAAGTTGACATGTGTCTGGAGTGAGGCATGACTGTCATATAGGTGGTTCAGATGGTTGTATAGCTGGGCAATCTCATCCTTAAACTCTGCACTTTGACTGGATTCTCCTTCCATTTATGCTTTGTTAGTCTTTAATATATATATATATATATATATTCTGAAACAAAACTAGAAAAAGTGAGTGATGAAAGATATGTAGCGGAAATAACCAAGTTTAGTAACAAGGATATAGATTGTGGCAATCCGCAAAGATAAACTAATATGGTTGTGGCATGCTGAACTTGTGAAGTCACTGTCGTGGCCTCTCCAAGGGAGCACCAGAATTGAAGTCAGGGACATTTTTACCATGTCCTCCCATATGATGAAACGAAGCCATGCCTCATCCTCCTTAAGGATTGCATAACTCAAACAATTTACTTGCTAGGCCGCATCCTTCTTGCTATAGCGTGGTGAGATTCCAAGGACCCATGATCTGGGTTCAACACATATGGCGATATGAAAAAATAAGCCTACTAGGGGTCTACTAGGGACATATCAGTCTTCAAGTGCCCTAAAAATGGCACAATTATAGAAGAAAATTCTAGATAATAGGCTGAGAAAGTAGCAAATGAGTGAATAACATTCATCCCTAGTTACTCACCTTTGCAAGGCAATAGCCTTTCTGCGTTCTTCACCATTATCTAGGCGAGGTAACATCATCAGGGTATATAAAATAGATCCCAGATCATAAAAGGAGACCAATGAATAAATCTGAAAATATGCGAGACCCATTTAAAGGTGTATATACAAAATACGAGCTTAATAACCAAAACTCACCCATGAGATGATGACTCAGGGGGTTCCCACAAACGAAATAAGGTGCTAAATACCCCAAATATAAAGAAACGAGATAGAAATACCTCATTTCCCACAGAAGATGCCAAAATGTTGATACGAGAAATCGAACACATGTCGTTCTTATATCATCTTATCAAGTATATAATAGATGTAAAGCATGTAAAGAGACAAAATAGAAGATATAGAGTGGTTCGGCTATTAAAATGATCCTACGTCCACTTTGTTGCCCAACTCTCATTATATATGCATGGTAGTACAAGCTTACAATGTCGTAATAGGTGTACAAGGTAGATGAGAGAGAAGAATACATGTCCATTATGGTTCCTGGTGATCCGAAGAGATGATTATGAAGTAGATGAGAAACCCCCAAGCTGTATTGGGGGTGTGTAGAGAGTTCGGCAGGGCTTTGCCTAGTGTAGTAGTTACGAATCTCTCGATCAGAACCCAGAATTGGAACCATAACCCCCTATCTCGAGGTATGGACCTCTATTTATAGGAGGTATGTGATTTGTCACGTGCCTTGATCACACGACATATAAAAAGTCTGGTGAAACTGTGAATAAAGGGGGTGCGTCTAGCTAGCTAAATATGTTTGGTGCTGCACCCTATTTATTACAAGGCCGCGACTTGTAATAGTGAGACATAAGGTGCTGCGACCTGTAAGCTTCAGTGCATGTCAGTCAGTAAGTCCACGGCAAGGCACTACATTTATCATATCAGTTCCCACTCTACGTAGTGGTAAAGTATTTGATTTATCACCTCCCCCACATGATGAGATTAAAGACAAGTAGGTTTTGCCCAACACGAAAGAGGCTGAAGATTCCACCTTGAATGAGAGTGACAATGATGGCACTAGTAGACCAGATATGGTAGTAAGACCCCCTAATGCTGCTACTTAACCTCAACAGTTAGTTCCTCCCCCAAAAGGAGCCACCCGTGATGATATCTTTGAACTGCTTAAGCAAGTAAAGCTTAATTTACCTTCTCTCTAGGCAATCAAGCAAATTTCTTGTTATGAAAAGTTTCTTAAGGACTTGCTAATGGTGAAGAGTAGGATAAAGGTAAAGAAGAAAGTATTTCTAGCATAAAAATTTAGCTCGGTACTATTGGGTGACCTACCACTAAAGTTCAAAGATCCGGGTGCACCCAGTATTTCGTGCATCATAGGAGAGAGTCGGATTGAGAGAGGGATCTTAGATTTGGGAGCGAGTGTTAATATTCTCCCTTATTCCATCTATCGACAACTCGATTTAGGGGAACATAAGCCCACAAAAATCACTATCCATGACGTGATCATCCAAGTTGACACTTTATACTTCCTGGTAGATTTTGTCATTTGGGACATGGAGCCCTCCTCTTCCTTAGGTAATCATGTTCTCGTGATCCCTTCCCCCCCCCCCATTCTTAGCTATGACTAATGCATCGATTAAAACACACAATGAGAAAATGGAGCTCACATTCGGGAGTATGACTCTCGAGACCAATTTCTTCAACATCACCAAGCAACAGGGTGACAAGGATGATTACCTAGAGTCAAATGTCATAGAAGAGGTGGTACATGATCATACTGAGGGTAGTCATAGTGGGGATTATCTAGGAGCATGCCTTTTTTGACTAATGAGAGAAATGGGACGTATACTGATTTTGAGCATGAGGTGTGAGAGTTGAGGGAGATTTTGGATGAGAGTGCGAGTGATGAGGATGTGAAAGACGTTAGCTGGGTTTCTATATTCGAGGAATTACCACCAAGGGAATTGTGCACGGTTCCCTCTGACGAGAAATTTCCCACCCTCAAATTGAAGAAACTAACCTCAAACATAAAATATGCTTATTTGGGAGAGGATGAGTGATTTTATTTGGTTATCTCCTCGAGCCTGAATAAACAGCAAGAGGGTAAACCACTAGATATTTTGAGTAAGCACCGTAGTGCTTTTGGTTAGAGCATCACGGATTTGAAATAAAATCCACCTCGAGGAGGACGTGAAGCCTTAGAGGGAGAGGTGGAGGGATTAGAATCCCGCGATGAAAGATGTCATGAGGGAGGAAATTATTAAATTATTGGATGTGGGAATCATCTACACTATTTTGAATAAGTAGTGGGTGATTCCTATTCAAGTCATCCCGAAGAAGTCGGGAATGACTGTGGTCAAAAACGTAAAGGGTGAGTTTATTCCACAATATACCACCATCGGGTGGCGCTTTGGTATTGACTACCAGAAGCTCAATGTAGGCACTATGAAATATCACTTACCCTTATCGTTCATTAACTAAATGCTAAACTGAGTATCGGGACACCCATTTTATTGCTTTCTCGACGGTTATTTTGGGTATAACCAAATTGAGGTAGATGTGTTAGATCAAGAAAAGACGACATTCACAAGTCTTTTTAGGACATTTTCCTGAAACGTATGCATTTTTCATTATGTAATGCCCCCGTCACCATTCAACGGTGCATGCTTAGTTTTTTTTTAGATATGGTTGAGAGACGACTATAGCTTTTTATGGATGATTTAAGCATTTCCGGTCCTTCTTTTGACCATTGCCTTGCTAATCTTGAGAATGTATTAGACCTATATGTGGAAAAACACTTGGTATTGAATTAGGAGAAGAACCATTTCATGGTTAGCGAAGGTGTAGTTCCTGGTCACATCGTTTCGTCCAAAGGTATTGAGGTAGATAGGGTGAAAATTGAGGTCATTATCGATCGTCCCCCACCTAACTCACTTAAGGACGTGCACTCTCTCTTGAGCCACGTGGATTTATATCGTAGGTTTATTAAGGAATTTATTGACATTGGTAGGCCCTTAAGTAACCTACTTATGACGGATGCCCCCTTAAGTGGAATGAAGCATGCCAAAGTTCTTTTGAAAAATTGAAAAACATGCTAGTTTTCGCTCCCATCATGCAATATCCAGATTGGTTCTTCCATTTGAGTTTATGTGTGATGCAAGGGATTGGGCGATTGGGGTTGTTTTGGGGAAAAGAAAAGATCAAAAAGCTCACATCATCTATTACGCTAGCCGGACCCTAACTTAACTACTTCACCACAGAGAAGGAACTTCTAGTCGTAATCTTCACCCAAGATAAGTTCCTCTCTTTCCTCATCGGCTCGCCCATTACATGCTTCACCGACCACGCGGCTCCTATGTATATCCTTTACAAAAAGGATGCTAAGACGCACCTCATAAGCTGGATCCCACTCCTACAGGAATTTAATCTTTCCATAAAAGATAATAAATGAGTTGAAAACGTCGTAGCCGACCATTTACCTAGGCTTTCATCCGATGTACGCAATGATCCCATACCTATAGACGAATACTTCCTGAATGTGCAATTATTTGCCACCTCCTCTCTCCCCTGGTTTGTGAACATAGTGAAGTACATGGTCACAGGGTCCGTTCCCCCAATTGTACACCGCAAGAGATGAGGAAATTTCTTACTTGGTCGCGTATGTTCTTTTTTGATTACCCTTATTTATTCAAAGATTGTGTGGACCAAACAATTTGACAATGTGTGATAGATGACGAGATTTTTAGCACCATCCACTTTTGTCATACAGAATCATGTGGAGTCCATTTTCCACGAATAAGATAGCCGCTAAGATCCTTTAAAGCGGTCTCTACTGGCCCACAATCTTTCGGGATGTAAATACTTCTTGTAAATCATGCGATAAATGCTAAAGGTTGGGAGCTATCACTCGATGTGACATGATGTCGTTGACCCCAATTCTCGTCATTAAGATATTCAAATGTTAGGACATCGATTTCATAGGTCCTTTCCCTCCCTCTTTTGGTTTCATATACATCCTAGTCGCGGTAGACTATGTGTCAAAATAGGTTCATGCCATAGCTACTAAGATGAATGACAATAAGGTGGTGATAAAGTTCATCCTAGAATACGTGCTTTCTCGCTTTGGTGCTCCATAGGAGATTATTAGTGACAATGGAAAGCATCTTTGCAATAGTCTGTTTGAGAAACTTATTAGAAAGTATGGTGTCATCTACAAGGTTGGGATGACATATCACCCACAAATGAATGGGCAAGACGAGTTAATCAATCGTGAGATAAAGAACATTGTTGAGAAGACCGTTGATCCTAACCGAAATCATTTTTCTCTCCGATTAAATGATGCACTATGGGTTTATCGAACCGCCTATAAGCACCCCCTCGATATGTCCCCATTTCTCTTTATCTATGAAAAGCCTTGTCATCTCCCGTGGAGCTCAAGTATAAAGCATATTGGAAAATTAAGCGGTTGAACTACGATTTAGATAAAGCGGGTGAAGTGTGAAAACTCCAATTGCTCAAGTTGGTAGAAATACGCAACGATGTTATGAGAGCACCCAAATTTCCAAAGAATGAATTAAACTCGTGCACGAGCGAACTATCTATCGAAAAGAGTTTCATTCCGGTCAAAAGGTTCTCCTTTATAACTCACGCTTACACTTATTTCCTAACAAGTTACATTCGTGGTGGACTGGCCCATTTGTGGTGAGTGAGGTGTTTCTCCACGGTGAAATAGAGTTAGAGAATCTTAAGGGTGGGAATACATTTGAGGTTAACGAACAATGCTTAAATCCATATCTTGAGGTGTTCATTGAGGAAACCAATACAATTTTGTTGTCGGACCAAGTTTTTGGGCTAGAGTGAGTTCAAAATGAGAGGTCGTCGCACCTCTGACGTGTATGGGGAGATTCGTGTTGTATCATTCGAGTCTAGTAGGTTCGGTTAGGTATAGGTCCATGGGCTACGAGTTGAGAAAGGATAGGAGCATCATTGCAATACACATGAGATCATAAGGCGATTCGAGCTAATATTTGGTTAGAAAAGCGTTTTCCATGGTCAGGGAGTCAAGTGGGAAGAGTTTCAATACTTAGTTTTTCAGAGGGATTGAAAAAAAAACTAGGGGGATATAACGGTTCACCTTGGCCTTCTTTACACGATCGAACTTGTTTGTCATATCAAGTCGAGAAAAAAATATAAGACCGAATCGATTCGACCAGTGTACAAACTGTTTCGATTCTTTGGGCAGAAAATTCATGCCCCTCCTCTTTTTCCCTCCCTCCTAAATTCTAACATCCATCCCCCTCCCCCTATTTCGAAATTTCGCCCACACCCCAAATTCATTTCATTTCATCTCCCTCCACCATTCCTCGCCCCTGTCCCACCAAATCCTAACCCCCTCCACCTATAAATTCACCCCCTCCATTTTCCCCCACCATTTCAAAAATCTTCCTACGCCACTCTTGCAAAAATCATTCCCAATTTCCAACCAATGGACAACCGTGGTCTCATCATTGAAAAATTTGACTCCACTATCGTTGAGGAGGAATACACCGATGTTTACAATTCCATCCAGGAATGGGATTGGTTATACACTCATTTCACCACCGCTCGCACGCTTCATATCGAGCGGGAAGTCTTCTGGAACCAACTAACCAATGATCTCGTAGCACTCTTCCGTTGCATCGGGTGGTGCCACTACTTGTCCATTATGGAGGATGAGGTGTGGCCCGAGGAGTGCCGTAATTTCTATGACACTCTAGTCAAAATCAACAGGTCCACTTGTGAGGCTTGGGTCGACTATCAATGCATTCCTTTTTTATGCCAGCAAGTCATCGCAAACTTACGCGCCAAATAAGTTCTCGCCACTGCACAATATACTTATCCCAGTATGGGCGTTGGAGTAAACAAACACACTTGCCTAGACCGAATTGCACCCAATCGCAATTGGGTTAAAGATTCATATATGGTAGGGGAGCTCGATGAGAGGGAGCATCCGTCCTTCCACATCACTTGTAGGTCCATTATCCAAACCTCCAATAATTCGGCATTGTATGTCTGCCAAGCTACTTTTCTCTACCAACTCCTCGATAACACAACCCATATCCACCTCGGTGCGCTCATGTACGCTGAAATTTTTCACGCCACCTATGATAGGATTGGAAAAAGGCGTCCATTCTATATGCCCAATTTGTCACTTCTATACTCAAAGATGACCTGATTGCCCCATCGGTTGATATATGTTGTCTCCCAAAGTCCATTGGGAACTATCCCTTATTAGGGGCGTGCAAAACATGGAGGTTGTTCACCCACCATGGAAATGGAGGATGAGGAGGAAAAGTATGATCAAAAAGCGAACCCAGATTACGAGCCTGATTCGAAGGGGCTCTACTGTCGCATTAATGACTTGGAGACTCAGTTCGATACTTTTACGAGTGATTACCAGTGCGACACGTGCATGATGCTAGGCTCCAACGGAGATTCACCGAATGCAAGTGAGACGGGGTATCTCGCTTCCGAGCTACTTTTATAATTCATATTCCATGGACCCCAATGCACCCAGATTGTCTAATGTGATGCCCCGGTAGCTCTCATTTTGTGTGTTTAGTGTTTATCTCATTATCTAGTTCTTCTTATGCTTCAATTTTTTTTTTGGCAAGAACTATGTATTTGTATCTTTCTTTACCGCATTGTAATTCGTAGTTGTCATTAATACAATCAAAAGTCGCATTTTGATCTTTGTTGATTTTTTTTATTCCACACTCTTCTTTTATTTTTAGATTTTAGTCCTTTTCATTGAAGACGAGGCAAAAGTCTAAGTTGGAGGGGTACACATGCATCCTTTTAAAAATCTGAAAAAATTATCAAAATGCCAAAATTTCCAAAAAAAATGATTTTTTTTTAAAAAAGCCAAAAATATTTTTCTTCAAAATAAATAAAATGTGGAATTTAAAATTTTCAAAAATATCACTAAAATTTGTTTGAAGTCTAAATTCATAAATATCAAATTCACAAATTCGAAATGGACCAAAAATGAAAATTGAGCAAAAATTGACGACTTTACGAATAAGTGTGGATATTAACTAACCCGGTGAGATTTCAAGCCTATCACTTTTTTCGAATAATTAAATCAATATGAGTTAATGGTTAACTTAAAGTTCTTTTCTGCATTTAAAAAAGTTGTTGATCATCACTAATTTGTTGTCTTGATCTGTTATAGGAAATGAGTGAGATGTCGTCATGAAAACGAGCTAAAAATCTCTTTAAAATTAAATGAATCTCGAGACGCGTAAGGTAAAATAATTAGTAATTAGGATAAATGACATTAGGGCATCATTTGTTATCCAAAAATATTAGCCATAAATAGTTGTAAAAAATTATCCCTTTTGCAAACAAATTTGAATCAAATAAATTTCCCAATTTTGTTTGATAACTCAAAAAACCCAATTAACCCGGAGTTGTGAAAATTGGAAACACTCATCAATTAAGTTCAAATGGTGAAATAGTAAGGGGCAAGAGAAAAATAGAAAAACGCTCAATAAAAATAACAAGAAAAAAAGAATATGAGAAACATGAGAAAAATATGAGAAAAAATAGAAAAAAATTGAGCAAATGCCGGAAAAGTGCCAATGGACATCGTAAGCAAAATTTTCCAACTCTGAATTTTTCAACCATTACCATATTACTCAATACACCTTATAACCCAAGAAAGTCCTAACTGAATCCGAATAACGAAATTAATTAGCACTTGGAGAGCTAAGACACGAAAAGATAATAAGAGAGATTAACTAGTGTGGATAAGAGTCAATGTTTCTCGTTTTCCAATAACCGTAATCTGA